>JARHVA010000504.1:4517500-5112500 GCA_037957365.1 Torreya grandis | reverse complement strand
CATCGTTATGTCATAAAAAGACTATCTAGTTAATTTAAAGCATATTTGACTTGATGAAAAAATGTATGTAATGAAAATAATTCTTTGTATTATTATGCATGTTTATACTCAAATCTAAGTATGTATTTATTGTGTAAATAAATCATGATTGAATATTAGGAACAATAGTTAATAATGACCTTAAGCCTATGCATTGGAGGTTATTGATGGCTTCCTATAGCCAATAGATAGTTAATTTTACCATTAAAGAGTGACAACACATTTTGACTATAGAATAACTATGTTATTTGTAGCTAACATGTCTTGGATTCATTAAAACTAAACATTTATTAAAGAGTCTATCTTGGTGAAAATGATTTATAACTTTTTCTAACAAGTAAATATTTTATAGCATTTCAACTTGGTTTCATCCAAGTACTCATAAACATATCTTGAGAATAATAATTTCATTTTTATCTCATTGCTTTAGGCAATGGATTTGTTTCAAGTTGTAAATAAAGAAATATGAATTCCATGTATGATGGTAAGTTGTAGTGTGTAAAAATTAGAATGATCATATGAAGTGAAAACTTGATGCTATAATAGTTTTCAAAATAAATGCACCTATAGGTGGTTATTAAAAATTGAAATTAAGTTGTCTTTTTTTAATTATAGCCATAAAATAATAGCTGGATGCATTAAATAACAAACTACATATTCTACTTGCAACATATGATCTATCTAAGTGTTAGATTCTTGTATAATGGAAATATTACAACTGAAATAACTTTGAGACTCAAACATATAGACAACTATATTTATTTCTTATTTAAAAGTTAATAAATTCTAATTTTTATAACATAATCCAATAGATTGAGATGTTACAACTGAAACAAAAATTTCAATCTTAACTTCAAATAGAATATGTGTTGGGAGTAGATATTGAGAAGGGAGTAAATTAGTAGACAACAATGAACGTTCAATTTCAAAACCATTCCATCATACATCAACTTGATCTAGCAACATAAACATGAAAACACATTCATTCAAAGCATGAACAAGAGCATACAACACAACATCTATGTGGGAAACCCTCTTGGCAAATAAAACCCAATCTCAAGCCTACAAACACTTGGACTACTTGTCATATAAAGTATTACAAACTAGAAATTGGTCAATTCCTTTAGACTGTAATTTAGTGAAATAAAATTTCTACAAGGAACACTAGCCTCTAAGATGATCAAGTCCTCTTGACCACCTAAAACATTGATCAAGTCCTCATGACCAAAGGCCTTTAGTGAAACACCTATTTCACAAGGAGAAATTTTCCCTAAGGAAGATCAAGTCTGTTAGACACTCCTTTGAAAATAACACATCCAAATTATAAATGATGTCTTCAACACCTGATGATGGACCTATGATAACACAACCATCTTCACATACTTATAATGCATCCAAAACCACCTTTTGGATCATTCCACTCCTCAACTCCTCCTCAGCTCATATACAACCACCAAACCTAAAACAACTATATCACAATAATAAAAACATGACCATGGGGTCATCCATATAGACCACACTCTGATATACCTCTTAGATTAACCACCAAGCTCACACAAACATCATTTATCCTTCGCTCATCCACAAAGCATTTAAAACATCTTTTTGGATCAACCTAAACCTCTTTGCTAATCCTCAACCTACAAGATCACTATTATGACATAATAAGTATGACCTATAGGTCATACACATAGTTTTTAATCTTTTTTTCTCATCAAACCATCCACTAGACACATTATCTCTCCTCTCTTCTTCGCTTCAATGTATACTCCTCTCACACAAGCCCTCACTTTGACCACCTACTCACAAGTATCTAATCCATGTTTAGAAACCAACACATTTGATTTCACAATTTATAGAGCTATCATGATTATCAATATCACAATCTTTCCTATCAACCAAAACACATGCCTTCACCCTTAAGGCATTTAACATGGGTCACACTTAAGCATAATTCTCTTTCAAATAAGCCTAAGTCACCTTTTAGGTCCTATAGAGACCCATTTACCTCTTTGACACTTATCCTAGAAAATTAAGAACATGGGAACACTTTCAAACACATGGAACCATGACACATGATATATATGTCCCCCTTAAGTGCCAAAAACCATCACAATACCCTTCTACTTAAGCACAATTTGCTCAAACAACATTCTATATAAATAATCATTATGAATGAAAACACAACTAACTTCTAACCCTTTGTTTATAATACATATGATTGATAAAACCTTCATAATACACATATATGGTCCTCATAGAGTATATAACTTACTCTAATATCTAGTTCACCTTTAAACATTGAGATACCAACAAACACAACTCAAATACCCTTCTCGGGTTACTTGCAGAATATGCATGAACACATAGTCAACTTTAAACATCAATACCTTTGACTTTACACACTTTCAAATATTTAAATATATATTTCCAAATGCACCTTTAATTCCTATAAAAAATTTATTTTTAAACCATGAGAAAATTCTACATAGATCAAAATACATTGCATTAAAATGAGCACTAGTTTTTACTTTTCAAATTTGAATATTTAAATCCAAATGGTCACAGTTAAACATTAATCACTTTATCCTCATATTGTTTCCTCACATCTAAAATTAAAAAAAAATCATCAATATTCCTTTATGTATCTCTACCTTTCCCTTTTATTTCTCATTTTTTTATCTTCATCTTGACTATTTGACTTAATGCGCTCCATCAATCTTCTATATATAGTTTAGTCTTCACCTATGTTAAACAATGGACACCTTGAAATCATCTCACTCAATATACACCATTGATATGTATATGTATAAACATCCACTCACCATTATATCTTAGAATAAGGTTGATCTTTACCTCTTCTCAATGTTAAACTTTTAACACTTATCCTCATCTTGTTTCTTCCTAAGACCTTGGAACAAACATGCTCCATCGATCTCATGTACATATCTTGATCTTTAACTTCATTAACCAATCATACATTTGAATAATTAAAATCAAAATGTACCATATATATTGATATATATGAATTCTCATGAGCTGTTAGATGTCCACTTGGTCCTAGTCTTTACCTTTTGTAAATTTGGCTAAGTATGGGGACCATTGCAATTTGTCCGAGAAGCTAACTTTGGACCTCAATAACTTTTGTTGCTTTTAGATGCATGATCTAAAATTTGGACCATATGATTTCCTCACATAGGATAATACAACCATATATAAATTATCTCCTAAAACCCTCATATGTGTGAGATATAATTCCATTAATCTACTCACTTAGATTTTTCTGCCACAGAGCTAACTATGTCAAAAACTGCCTAGAAGGCCAACTTTGAACATGCTTATCTTTTATCATGCTTAATGACATGACATAAAATTTATCTCATAGAAAATAATAATAAAACTAAATAAACCCATATAATCAACTACTTCTAAAACTTCCACATGTGTGAAATATAACACCATCAAAATGCCTTCTCAACTTTTCTTGCCACATTGTAATTTTGACTATGGGAAAACACTGTCAAACTACATGGGAGCCCAACTTTGAACTTTCATATCTTATGTTATGATGCATTTCATGACCTAATTTTTATCACATAATTTCTTCTCTCATAGGGTAATTCATCCATATATCAATTTGTTTCTAAAACTTTCATATGTGTAATATATGATGTCACCAAACTACTTACTTGGCTCTGTTTGAACATAAAAAAACACTATTAAAATGCTTGGGAGCCAAAATTTTCACACACATATATTTGGATTCACTTAATCTATGAGACTTATACCATATAAACTTGGTACTAATTTTATCACAACCATATTACCAATTTCCCTTGACTCATCCATACATGTGAATTATGACATCATTAAATTACCTACTTATATTTTCTACCACTAGACCTAAAATGTCTAGATGAAAACAAAGATAAATCATATGAAATCCACTCATGTACACAAGAACTAAAATAATGTAAAACATCTTATAGTACCCCTTTAACATGTTCAATACTTTAGACTCATCCTTAATCATCTCTAAGTAGTCAAACTCTAAAGATCAACCAAGTCCACTTCAAGCATACTAAGATAAGCAAATTGCACACTTTATACTATCAAGGAACTTAATCTCCTAACTTTGAAACATATGTTACATCAATATGACATCATTTAAAATCCTCCAACAATCTCCCCCTTTGTCATTGATGTCAACAACCATCATATAGTAATATATAGCTCACCTTCCTTCTCTCTCTTCAAGAACTCCACAATAGAAACTTTATCCCCCTTTGACACAATGAAAAAGTGGGAACCAACTATATTGAGGACCTAAAAATACTACCAACAGGTTAATTCCATCTTATAAATATGATACAAACTCCCCCTTACCTTGAGCTTACCTCTTCTTTGTCTTGACAACTTCCTCTTGCTACATGCCATCACTCTTTAACCAAGTACTGCAACCAATGAAGAAAGAACACACAAAACACTAAAATATGATGGAACTTACTAAGATACATATGAGAGGGACTCCCCTAAATATTTATGAGCCACTACATCACTTTATCATCTTCAAATCTCCATAAATCATGAAGAACCACCATACAGGCTTACTAGCCATCTCTCTCAAACCACCTCAAGGACCACCAAGAGAACTTCATGCCACTCATAAAATATAAAGCATGCACTAAAAAATTTTAATAATTTACCTTAAAATACGCATGCCTTTCTCTTTTGAAAACACTAAGCAAAAACATCAAATCTTCATAATAGGTTTGTCTAGACTCCTTGTAACCCTACTTGGAACTTGCAGATCTCATAACTTTCAATAGACACATCTTCAGGTTCTAAAACTTCATATATAGAGAACTCTAATATTCCCATCAAAACAAACTAGTTTTAAACACCTATATCATCCTATGTAATATAATTTCTTCAAAAACTAACATCTTAAGTAAGCCTCCATCTTAACAAAAACATGAATAATTTGAATACCACAAAGCTTAAAATCTCTTGTGAAACATGATTTGACAACCCAAGCCCATTCAACCTATTAAGAAGTATCAAAATTTAATTCATAAGGCAAACCACTTTTCTAGCATAGCCCAAAACCCTAGAATCTCAAAACAAATAAGGTTAACAAACCTCCTTCTAGTCAATGTCCACCTCTAAAACTTCTTGCACACCTAGAGACAATTGTCACACACTTTTGTACCAAGATTTAAGCTTCCATACCTTTGGGAACCTTAAATTCATATACCGTGTCTTTTTACCTACAACAAGATAGATAAACCTAGGAGAACACAAAAACCTCATACCTTCTTTCTCATATTCAAGTACTCAATCCTCTGATCCTAGGACCTGATCAATTACAAAGATCCCAATAACTCCATGCTTCACCTAGATCATGACATCTTAAATAAGTCTTCAAATATTTTCCAATCATAGTCAATACTTATATAGAGACACCTGATCTTTAGAATAATATGAATTTTATGGCATACACAACTATTTAACAAGCCCTTAACAGGCTTAGCAAAATCTAGGACATAAGCCTAAAAGAGAGGCCTTTAACTTATAGGCTCACCTGGAATCTACCACAAATTTATATGTAGATATATATTTGAAACTCACCTTTAGACCAGAGCATCCAAACCATGATCAACAGGCTAACTTCTTCTCAATATAGGACCTTTGAGATTCTTCACAGTCTTCATATATATATATATATATATATATATATATATATATATATATATATATATATATATATATATATATATATATATAATGCACAAACATACCTTGATTTCATACCTTCTCATCAAACAATATCTGACAGCCACCAATCTTCCTCTAACTGAATGTGTCTCATTGAATCCTAGATAGAGACACCCCTTTGACATAGAGAGACTAAAAGTCCAAAAACTTAGGAGACTCCCATATCTCCAAATTTTTCTCTGACTTACAGTCATACCTCATCATTTGATTGATTTTGAATGAATAATTGACTTCATTCTTTGATTCAAATTTGTCAAAAAATGTTGAAAACATAAAATCTTGATATTCCCTTTTGTCTATCATGGCAAACAAACCATCTTTTGTCTTAAACTAACCTCTCATGATAGACTTTAGTTTCCAAACCCATGTGTGACCTCTTCCTTACACACTAGGATCTCCATACACCTTTTTTATTTTTCTTGTAGTAGCTACCAATGTGACAAACTTTATGACATTTTAAACAAACAAGATCATTCATACCTTTTTCTTGATGATGATTATTATCTTCCTTTTCTATTTAGACAGAATAAAAATTATGTATCTTCTTCATATCTGATTCATTCTTTGTTGTAGCAGGTAGTCCACCTTGATCATGATTGTCCTTCATAGTCTTTGGTCTCAATACCATTGAGTGACTTAAAGGAATATCTTTCTTCTTGTCAAAACTTTAGTTCATCTTCAAACTATTTGTATATAATTTGGCAATATGTCTTACTTTATTACAACTGTAGAAAACAATATTGTTTAGCATATCTCTTGATTGATCTAAGATATGATTTCTCCAAGACCAATTGCTTATTCTTCCAAGGTTCCATGAGAACTCATTCTTGACTAACTTCCTTATATAGTCCTCAGCTCTATGACCATACTTATTACATGTATAACATTGACCATAGAATAAACTAGAATATATTGAAGCATTTCATTGTCTAACATACCTTCTTGCATTGGTTTAA
This sequence comes from Torreya grandis, assembly GCA_037957365.1. Classification (NCBI taxonomy): domain Eukaryota; kingdom Viridiplantae; phylum Streptophyta; class Pinopsida; order Cupressales; family Taxaceae; genus Torreya; species Torreya grandis. The sequence continues at coordinate 5,105,727 of JARHVA010000504.1, read as the reverse complement.
AATCATGCATTCTCCTTGACATACTCAGGCTTCTCATGCTTATTTTCAAGTTTATCCAAATTGAATACAAGTTTATGTTGACTCTTTAAGGACCCCATCTCAATATTTAGCTAAGTGTACTCATCTTCTCTTGATTTTAGATTTGCATTTGCAGTTCTTACTTGATCCTTAAGAAAATTGATCTTCTCTTCATCCTCTTTGGCCTTGTTGTCCATGTCTTTCAATCTATATTCTTTCACTTCAATAGACTTAATATGTTCTTGATACTTTTCTTCTTCTTTCTTAGACATGCCTAACAAACTTCCCTCAAGAGAACTGACTTATGCTTCAAGACCATTGATCATATTCCTAATTTTATGATTCCTCTTCTTCTACTCTTTTTAATTCACCAAGTGCACTCATGAGCTTAGTTTCTATATCAAATTTTGCTTCCTTGATGTCATCTTCTCTATTGTTATGGCAAGTTTCTTTGTCAAACATGATGTTCTATTATTTTGAACATAAACTTATCTTGGAATCTACTACCTAAACCTTGAGATCATTGATAACATTCTCATACTCTTTGGCATCTTTCTTCAAAGTACATATTTTCTCTTCAAGTGCCTTATTAATAGCCTTCCACTTTTGTTTCTCTTTCTTCAACTATTTAGTTGATTTAACTATTTTGGGAATATTTGAGTCTTATTCCTAATTATTTAAAGGCCTAAGTTGACTAAATTAGTAAATAATATTGTAATAATTTAACTACTGATTTGTATAATTTATTTGTATTTTTAACCTTTTTATAAATAGTAATAAATATGGATAAAATAAGACTTAGCTAAAAATAGGATGAAACGATTGAGACAAGGTCTAGAATATGTTATGAAAGACTAGGACTATGTCACAAATTAGGTTCTAAATTTCATTTTGTTAAAGGATAGGAGTACCAAAATAGATACCTTATGGTCTAGTGTTTTTGTCCTCTTCTACCACTATTATTCAAACTACTCATAGTGACCTATTTTTTTTGGGTTTTATTCATTGTCCATGTGTGATCTTGCCTATGAAATACCAATTATTAAAAGTCTATGTAACTCCTTGTAGAGCTTATTTAATCTTCAAACCCTATACTTAATTATGCTTTGATAAACTTTGAGAAAAAAAGAGGGGTTAGTGTGTGTAATATGTACTAAAAGTGTATCCACGCCCCTTGTGTGGGCACGCTACCTACATACCAATACTTTAAAGAGGGATCAAGCCATATATAGTTATCCAACTTGGTGTGATTTATGTAATAGTGATATGCAAATGCAAAAATACTAAATTAGGTGTGCTTGAGGTGGCTAGAGACTGGTGTATGGATTTGGATATGATTATAGCTATATTGGATGGTTGTATGCAAAAAATAGGGAAATTTACCTCAATAGTATTGTTTGTATTCTTGCTTGATTTGTAATATTTTCCAACCTCCTCCTAAATGAAATTTAAATGGGATTTTATAGAGATCTATTATTCATGGGTCAAATGTATTCATGATAGATTGATAAGATGAAGGATAAGAACCAAAAGGAAATAACCATTAGAGCTCAAAATGTATTTAGATAGGAGCATTGAAATAGGACACCCTAAGGTCTGGTGCTATACTCCAAGTTGGGTACTCCTATCCTACAGGTGCAAGACCTAGGGAGATATAATTGGCCTAGCAAATGTTGCTTGGTAGAGGTGAAATTATCATTTGGAAGGTTTAGGATGATTGGGAATAAACAAAAAGGTATCTAGAAGGGTCATGGAGCATACAAAAAAGACTTATGGTTTGGGTGTCATAAGCCACACTCAAGCTACTAATTTTGATCATTTATATGACTACATTTCCCAACCCCCATTTATTCTAATGATGAAACAAAGAAAAATACTAGGATAAAGGAAATTATAAATCATACCTAAACTTACTTGCAAGGGTGAAGCTCATGAAGTTGTATGATGTTGGGTGTGTATAAAGAGAGCACATCATGAAGTGTAAATCTAGAAAAAAAATTAGGATTAGATCAATTCTTACTAAACACGTTATGTCTAAATTATAAATGTACAAAATTTGGGTAAAAGAGAGAGGAAGAGAAAGTAACGAATACAACACACCGGGTATGTTAACCAATATAAAACTTATTGTAATGTTGAGTGATGTAGGGTATGTGTTGAATGATGTTGTATCAAGAGTAATATCATGAACGGAGTTAAGTGCTCAATTCCCTGAGAGTGGCTAAAGAATGAAAAGTTTGGCCTCTTGGCTCCATCATTGTCCACTAAGTGAATCTATGTGATCATGCATGTGTTAATTGATATTTACACTATGTATCTAATCTCTCTAAGTAAGTGGCTCAAGAATACAAAGGTTAGCTAGTCCTTTGGATCCATCATTGCCTTATGAAGTGAATTTATGAACTGATACTAGTATGAATGTGTGTTGTATAAGATGAATCCTAAATCCCATGAATATTATATAATTTGACAATGTGGATGTATAGTTGAATGTGTGCTAGAAACTAGGCCACTCTTGGCCACTCAAAAAAGGTGGAGATTAGGATTGTATAAAATCCACTCTAAAATTGGGCAATAGGCTTATGTGGAAGTCACTTAGGAATGATGCCAACCACGTACAAATAGAATAAGGCACACAAATACTAAGAATTCTTGGGTAATGCCATAAACTATAAATAAAAGAAAGTAAATGTGTCATGCAGTTTACCCCCAATCACTAGTGTCTATAACATGGATTCTAATCTAGAATTTATACTGACTACCATATCTAAAATTAGAAGTGAGATCCATCATGACACATATGATGCCCCCTATATCTAGATTCTTTGAGACAAACTATATTAAAACTATTGATTTTAAACTTAATAATTACTAACAAAACTGTAACTAGTCTTACCTTTCTATCTATTTCTATAAAATATGTTTTTTTTTGTTTGGATAGGAACACCAAAATAGGACACCCTATTACTCAATACTATAGTCCAAATTTGGGGCTCTTGTCCTATGTTGATTCTAAAGACTATTCTATAATTATCATTGTATGTCTAGTTTGTTTTGCCTAGTTTTAACTCTAGTTGTTGTTCTGGGTATTTTAAAAGCTAATTTTTGATTGGTTATATGATTTTATCTCTGTGAAAAAAACCCTATTTGTTGCCCCCTCTTCTGAGGGTAGGAATGAATACCCTGTAATGACTATCCTTAGAAGAAAGATCCCTATAAGTGTGTTATGTTATGAGAATACATGATATAGCAATGATAATCAATAAGGTATCTCAAGATATATCATGGTTTGTAATGGAGATTATTAAATCAATAGGGGTATGCTTAGATAGATGTAAAAATGTAATAACATTTTTAATATAGTGAACTCAAATTAGAATTCTAGTTAATTGTTAGTTGTCAAGGAGGGATGGAGCATGATGTCTATTAGGGCATCCAAGAAAACAAGATAATGCATGATGTGGATCATGGAATTACAAATAAATGAAAATTAATCAAATAATAAGCACACAAGGCAAGAAGCAAAAAACATACAAGAGTGGCCAAATGGCCAAGAAAATAAGGGACATGGGCATATGTCACTCATACTAGAAATCAAGCATACAAGGCATGTTCAATTGCCACATACACATATAATTAACATAAGCAAGGTTGGCACAAGGGAAACAAGTGCACATAAGAGTAAAAGAAAAGGACATTATAAAAAATCCTAAAGCACATACAAGATACAAAATAATAACTGAGAAATGTAATCATATCTAACTCCATAAAGCAAGAAAGGAAATAATGTAAATAATTGAAATACAATTGCATTTAACTAATCAAAGAAAGAAGTGAAAGTATGCAAGACATGTAGTACAAGACTAGGTATATGCTAAGAATTATACAAGTACTATATACTAGTGATTTTTGATAGAGTAATCTATGTAAGCTAGTAAGTAATGTACATAAACATGATAGCTAGAGTGTGTGGTGTAGGAATGACATAACATGGATGGTGTAGTCTTGTAGAAGATGCCCCTGGTGGGTAAGTATAGTGATGTGTGTCTCGAATGTAGAAGTAGGAAGCCCCCTCAACAGGTAGAGTGAACCAATTAAGGATCTAAATGACATTGCACACACATAAAGAAGATCAAGTGAAGCATGGTAATGTAGATAAATTGACAAACAATAGCATAGAACAACAGATGCAAGTCTAACATTATAGTAGAAATGTAAAGCATGGTAATTAAAATGTTTTTATGTTTGAAATTTTGTATTAGTTTTGGTATTTTGAATTATTTGAATGTTTTTTGGATTTATTGGAATATTTGAATGTTTTTGGATTTTTGATGTATTTTAATGTTTTTGGTATTTTTTATGTATTTGAATGTTTTTCGTATTTTTGAAATAAACTATGTACAATCAAGCATAAGGAGACTATGTATAATAAATATTGAGAAACTATGCATAAGTAAGCAAAAACAAAATATATACAATCAAGCATAACGAGACTATGTATAATAAATACTAAGAAACTATGTATAGGTAATCAAAAAGAAGCTATGTACAAGTAATTTGAAAAGAAGCTATATATAAGTAATTTTGAAAAATTATGTACAAGAAAGACTGAGAAGAAATGATACTAACTAATAATTCTCATGAGAGATTCCCTATCATGGTGGCCTATATCAAACAAATGAATCATGTGTGATTGTAAAGTATGAGGGAATGGCTACGAATATGATTCTAAATATTCAGATTCATTGTTGGTATCTTGGAAATCATAATAACCTGTATTTTTCCACTCATCATTATCATCTTGATTTTGAACCAATGGAATTCTAGTGTTGAATTTTGTTGTATCTAAATATTTTCCTTTGATAAATTATTTTTGTGAATTATTTGCCTTAGGATGTTCAATAAATCCCAAACATTGGTGACAAACATTATCAACTGCTAGAATAGGAGTAGTGATGCCTTAAGCATGCTTGCCCAACCCTTGACCTTGGTAATCAAATTTTTGTAAATATTTTTGATCAAACCCATACTTATTTGAAAGTTTAGCCTCATTTTGGAGAGGTATGTTTGCATATTTTTCTTATTTTACCTATGCTTCTGGTACTATTTGTTTCTTTTATTTTGATTTTTTATCCTTTTATTGTTTTGAGTTATGCTTTGGTAACCACTTTTGTATTGTTTCTACATTTGACCCTTTATGAATGTGTTATTGTGTCACTATGGATTTCTTGATTAATTCACCTTGTATATGGTCCACATTAGCAATTATATATCGTATATGTTTTGTTAATTCCAAACATGAATCTATGTGATGCCCATGCATTCTATGATATGCACAATAATATATGGATATTCTCAGTGGATGTAGAGGAGGTAGTTTGATCAACTTATATTTAATAATTTCCCTTAGTATCTCACTTAAACTCTTATTTGATCTTTTAATTCTTTTTAAATCATTAATTATAGAGTTAAGTTATTATGATTTCTTGTTTTGATATATAACATTGTTTGCAACCAATTGATTAGGTGAAGGTGCATATACATGATTGACAATAGGTTACCTTTAAGTCTATTATATTATAATTTGATTTTCCAATGTTATGATCTTTTCATGTAATATCTGATTTTTCATTTTTAAATCTAAAATTAACTTGCTCATATTGGTGATTTGATCCCTTAGAGTGTCACAAGTGTAAACCCTAGTTATTTTCGATTGAACATGTAAGCACATATGTTAAAGAGGATTTGAAGAAGATATAGGCTGAATGCATGAATTAAAAATAATAGTATAGGCTACCTCACCTTTGGGAGGGGTGATAGCATGTACGTAGTTAGAAGGAAAGTAGCTATCACCCTCTTGGGGGAGAGGAGAAGTAAATTATTTCATGTGCACAAGATATGACATTGAGACTTGACATGTGGTTTTTAGATTATGTAATGGATCCTCTAAGTATGTAAGTATTTTATTCTTGATTTAATTACATATAATAGAGAGATAACATGTTAAATAAGTCATTAGAGTAATGAGTTTTATAGCAATATGATTATAAAAAATATTTCACATGAGAGATAACAAACAAGGGATAGAAAGCATGGAATTTTGCACTAATACATTAAAAACTTTGACTTGTAACATAAAATTTCTAACATGTTTATAAAAATAGAGTTGGAAATTATTCTGCATGAGAGAGAGAGAATATGCAAAATAAATATTGAAATCATGTACATTTTTAGAAATAAATTTTGTAATATCATCCCTTATTATAAGAAGTAAGCATAAAATGCAAAGAATGAAGCTTTGTATTAACATATGGTAAACTTCATCATTCATGTACACAATGGGAATAAGTATGGTCTCCTTATTGTTTACAAGAAATATGTGTAAATAAGTGAGATCCATTTTTATTTTTATATAAAATCTGATTTTAGATGTAAGGTGATACCTCAAGAAAATAAAGGGACCTAATATATGCAACTAGGGTTTTGAAAAATGATATTTTTTAAAATTACTAAGGAATTTAAAATTTTAATGTGAATTTTTTATTTAAATATGTAGATGAAAAATTAGAAAACTTTTGGAAAAATTAGGAAAGAATTTACCCTAGGGTCTTTAGGGTTTTATCCGTAAAAGGTCATAGTAAATTCAACTAGGGTTTGGAATAAATGATTTTTAAAATTACTAAGGTAAATTTAAAATTTAAAATGTATAATTTTGATTTAAATATTTAGGAAAATTTTGAAAAAATGGAAAAATTAGAATGAAAATTTTCCTAGGGTTTTCATGTGCAAACGAAGTAAGTTGGGTTCACCAAATGATTTAACTATTTTGGAAATATTTGAGTCTTATTCCTAATTTAGTTAAAGGCCTAAGTTGACTAAATAAGTAAATAATATTATAATAATTTAACTACTAATTTGGATATTTTATTTTTATTTTTAACCTTTCTATAAATAGCAATAAATATGGAGAAAATAAGACTTAACTGAAAATAGGATAAAATGACTAAGACAGGGTCTAGAATTTACTATGCAAGATTGGAATATTGTCACAAATCAAAATATGGCTTTCATTTTTTGAAAGGATAAGATCACCAAAATAGGACACCTAGGGTTTGATGATATTGTCCTCTTCTACCACTATTATCCAAACTGCTCATAGAGACCTAAGTTTTTTGGGTTTTGTTCATTGTCCCTATATAAGCTTGTCTATGAAATCTCAATTTTTGCTACAAAACTCCTTATAGATCTGATTTAATATTTATACCTTAGACTTCATTATGCTTTGATAAATTTTGAGAAATAATGTGGGATTAGTGTGTGTAAGATGCATTGAATATGTATCCACACCCCTTTTATGGGCATGTTGCCTACATACCAATATTTTGAAGAGGGATCAAGCTATATGTAGTTCTCCCACTTGATTTGCTTTGTGTAATAGTGATGTGGATGTAAAAATTATAAACTAGGTGTGCTTGAGGTGGCTAGGAACTAGTGTGAGGATTTAGCTATGCTTGTAGTTGTATTAGATGGCTATATGTAGAGAATAGGTTAATTTACCTCAATGGTATTACTTGTATTCTTGCTTGCTTTGTAATATTTTCCAACCTCCTCATAAATAAACTTTGAATAGGCTTTTATATAGATCTATTGGTTATGGGTCAAGTGTATTTATGTTAGGCAAACAATATTAAGGATATGAATTGAAAGGAAATAATCATTTGAGCTCAAAATATATTTGGATAGGAAAACCAAAATAGGACACCCTAGGGTTTAGTGTTATAGAACAAGTTTGGTGATCCTATCCTATAGGTGTAGGACTTGGGGGGATAGGATTGGCTTAGGAAATGCTACCTAACTGAGGTGGAATGATTATTTGGAAAGCTCAAGATGATTGAGAATAAGGAAAAAGGTGTCTATAAGGGTCATGGGAGCATGAAAGAGAGACCTATGGTTTGGGTGTCATAAGCCACACTCAAGATACCAATTTTGACATTTTATATGACTACATTAGCCATCTTTGTACCAACTCAAGATCTCCTTCAAGATGTTAAGCTTCCTCCAAAGGACCCACTTTGATACCAATAATTGGGAGTAGCTATTGAGAGGGAAGGGGTGAATCAATATACAACAATGCATGTTCAATTTTAAAACCATTCCATCATACATCAACTTGATCTAGAAACATAAACATGAAATCACATTCATCCAAATACTGAACAAGAGCATACAACACATCAACACAACATCTATATGGGAAAACCTCTTGGGGAATAAAACCCACTCTCAAGCCTATAAACACTTAGACTACTTATCTTATAAGGTATTACAAACTAGAGACTGGTCAAGTCCTTTAGACTAGAATTTAGTGAAATAAAATTTTCACAAGGATCACTAGCCCTTAAGATTATCAAGTCCTCTTGACCACCCAAAACCTTGATCAAGTCCTTCTAGCCAAAGGACTTTAGTGAAACACCTATTTCACTAGGAGAAATTTCACCTAATGAAGATCAATTCCTTTAGACCCTCCTTTGAAAATAACACCTCCACTTTAAAATTTATGTCATCAATTCTTGATGATGGACCTATGATAACATAACCTTCTTCACACACTTAAAATGCATCCAAAACCACCTTTTGAATCATTACACTCCTCAAATCCTCCTTAGCTCATATACAACCACCAAAATTGTAATAGATCTATCACAATAATAGTAACATGACTATGGGGTCATCCACATATACCACACTCTGATTTTCCTCTCAGATCAAACACCAAGCTCACACAAACATCATCGTGCTTCACTCATCTACCAAGCATCCAAAACATCCTTTTGGATCAACCTAAACCTCTTCAGTCATCCTCAACCTACAAGAGTAATATTATGACATCAAAAATATTACCTACAAGTCATATACATAGTCCTCAATATACTTTGATCATTAACCCATCCAATAGGTATATTATCTCTCCTCTCTTTTTTGCTTCAACACATACTCCTCTCACACAAGCCCTCACTTTGAATACCTACTCATAAGTCTCCCATCCATGTCTAGAAACCAACATATTTAGTTTTACCATTTATAGAGTTATCATGATTATCAATATCATAATCTTTCCTATTAGCCACAACACATGCCTTCACCCTTAAGGCATTTAACATGGATCACACTTAAGCACAATTCTCTTTAAAATAGGCCTAAGTCACCTTTTAGGTCCTACGGAGACCCATTCACCTATTTGACACTTATCTAAACAAAATAAGAACATAATAACACTTTCCAACAAATGGATCCATACCACATGATCTATAGGTCCCCCTTAAGTTCCAAAAACCATCACAATACCCTTCTACTTAAGCTCAATTTGCTCAAACATCATTATGTACAGACAATCATTATGAATGGAAACATAGTCAACTTCCAATCCTTTGTTCATACTATATATGATTGGTAAAACCTTCATAATTTACATATATAGTCCTCATGGATTCTAAAATATACTCAAATGTCTAATTCACCTTTACACATTGAGATACCAAAAAACACATCTCAAATACCCTTCTCGGGTTACTTGTAGAACATGAATGAACACATAGTCAACTTTGAACCTCAATATATTTGACCATATGCACTTTTAGATATTCAAATATATATTTATATATGTTCCTTGGATTCCTCTAAAAATTCAATTTTTACACCATGATAAAATTATGCATAGATTGAAAGACATTTCACAAAAATTGAGCACTGGTTTGAATATTTAAATCCAAACGATCATAGTTAAACATTGACTACTTTTTCCTCATCTTGTATCCTCACATCTCAAATTAAACATGCATCATTAATATTAATTGATGTATCTTGACCTTTACCTTTCATCTCTCCTCATTGGATCTTCATCTTGACTATTAGACTTAATGTGCTCCATTGATCTTATATATATAGCTCGATCTTTGTCTATGTTAAACAATGAACACCTTGAAATCAGCTCACTCAATACACACCATTGATATATATATATAAAAACATCCATTCACTATTATATCTTATAATTAGCCTAATATTTACCTTTTCTCAATGTTAAACTTTGAACATTTATCCTTATCTCACTGCTTCCTGATATCTTAGAGTAAACATGCTTTGTCAATCTCTTGTACGTAGCTCAATCTTTAAATTTGTTAACCAACGATCACTTTGACTCATTAAACTCAAAATGCACCATATATCTTGATATATATGAATTTTCATGATCCATTAGATATCCACTTGGTCTTGGTTTTTACCCTTCATACATTTGGCTAAGTATGGGGACCATTGCAATCTGTTTGAGAAGCCAACTTTGGACCTCAATAACTTTTGTTGCACTTAAATGCATGATCAAAAATTTGGACCATATGATTTACTCACATAGGATAATACAAACATATATCAATATACTTCTATAACCCTTGATCATGTGAGATATAATTCCATTAATCTACTCACTCATATTTTTTTGTCATAAAGCCAACTATGTCAAAAACTTTCTAGGAGGCCAACTTTGAACATGCATATCTTTTGTCACGCTTCATCACATAACCAAAAATTTAGCACATAGTAACTAGGAAAAAAATTGAACAAATTCATAAAATCAAATATCTATGAAACTACCACATGTGAAAAATAAAACACCATCAAAATTCTTTCTTAGTTGTTTTGCCATATTGCAATTTTCGCTAAGTATGGGAAAACACTATCAAACTGCCTGGGAGGCCAAATTTACACTTGTATAGCTTATGTTTTACTTCATCACATGACCTTATATTTAGTGCATAATATATTATCTCACATGTTATTTAATCCATATATCAAGCTACTCTTAAAATTTTCATACGTGCAAGATATGATGTCACCAAATTGCTTACTTGGCTTTGTTTGAACATAGAAAACGCTATCAAACTGCTTGGGAGCCCAAGTTTGTACACACATATCTTTAGTTTCACTTCATCACATGACTTGAGACTCAAAACATATCAACTTGGGACTAATGTGATCACAACCATATGACCAACTCCCTTTGATCCATTAACATGTACGAAAGTTGACATAATCAAACTACCTACTCAAATTTTTTGCCACTAGACCCAAAATGTCTAAATAAAAACAATGATCAACTAGATAAAATCCACTCATTAACACAAGAACTCAAATAATATAAAACCTTTTATAGAACCCCTTTCACATGCTCAATACTTCATACTCATCTCTAATCATCTCTAAGTAGTTAAACTCTGAAGATCAACCAAGTCCACTTCAAGCATACTAAGATAAGCATATTGCACCTTTTATCATTATCACTTTAGACTATCAAGCCACTTCATCCACTTAGACACTTTTATGACATCACCATGACATCATTGGCAACTCTCTAACAATACCTAGGTACATATAACTATTAAAATTAAATTAGTAACCTACAACTAAAATAAAATTTTAGGAAATTAATTTAATTATTAAAAATTTCAATAAAATATAATACAAACACCACTAACTCATATTTTAATATTTCAAATAAAAATAAAATGTGTAAACATATTAAAATATTACATTCGTAAGGCAAAAATATCACAAAATCTACAACTTAAAGTAGTGGTAATTAACTTTATCTAGCATTGAATTATTTAAAAAATATTTTGCATATACAATACATAACAATAATGATAACCAACTCATTACAACTTTTATCTTCCTTTCGCAAGCCATCCCATCTTGACCCATCTTATGATCTCCCTAATTGGTGGTCCTTACTACCCCCAACCATCAGCTAGGAGGCGGAGTTCATATTTTGGGACTTCAAGAATATAAGCTAGACATGAAGGGAAATGAACCAATTAATTTATAATAGTACTAGAATTAAGACTTTTTAAATAAAACCACTAATAACAACCTTAACAACATATTTTTCATCTGAAGGGTTTGAAAGTCAACTTATTGGTTTAAGTGACCTCATTCACCTTCATCCTTTGTCTAGGTGAACTAAAATAATAAAATAAATAGAATTAATGATTTAAAAAAATACGGTCAAGGAATGTAACATCTCATAAAATTATTACCAGATGACCAAACTGGTCAATTTTCACCCACTTGAAACTTAGTGCCTTTGTGATGATTTTCTAGGATTTGATTATAAATTTGGTTCAATATTATGAATTTAGAAAATAATTTAAGCTAATAAAAATCCTTGATATTAAATCTGAATGATATACTTTCAGCCAAGGAGGATTTCTAAAAATCCCAAATATCAATAGGATTAACTAAAGATCCACAAAATATTGGTAAATTTTTTACCATCATAACCTCTTAGATTATAATAAAATATGAACAATGGTATAAAATCACTTAAATGATTAAATAAAAACCAAACTTTCCAACTAAGAATGGTTTCCCAAGATCCCAACATAAATAGAAATTTATTTACCAAAAACTCACAATGCTATGCAAAAACTTTTCCATCATAACGACTTATATTTTTTTACTTTCAAACCCAAAATCCAAGAAAATTGTTAACATAAGAAAAATAATGCTAAAATAAATAATAAATATGTTTTAAAATACCAGCTAGGGCACCATTTTCATAGGTAAACCAAAAAGGAAATCCATTCTCATCCCTTGGTCGACCTAGGTCACCTATTTTAGCCAACTAAAAATAAATGAAACCAAAAATAACTTCTAAATACTTAGCCATAATTTATTAACAAATTTTGGACTGAACTTAAATTTTTTTAAAAACCCTAAATCTGAAAGTAATTCTTTTATTGGTATCCATGGGAAAAATTAACAAGATCTAAGCAATATATTTCCTCATAAACCCTTTCAGGTTCATCAAGAAGTCATTTGACTTCCTCATGAACCTACAAGTATTTTTTTCTATTTACTTCCCTTCCAATATGTAGGAAAATAGACACTTCTACAATAAATAAATAAAAATTAAAGACTTGTTTTTCTTTTAAGAAAAAGGAGGAAAACTCATTAATTTTTTATGTGTGTTTTGCTACCTTGTCAATCCCTCTAAATAGCTTCAACCAAGAAAGAAACTCTCTCTTCAAATCATATTTAATCCAATTACCCATTCTCTTATCCACCACCCAATCTCTTTAGGGTTTGCCTTCTCACCTCCAACCCTACACCTCCCTCCTCCTCTTTCTTCTCCTTTCCTCCTTCTCTCTCCAGACCTCGCTCCCTCTCTCTCCTTCTGCCCCCTTCAAATTCTATGGCCTAACACAAATGGGTGCTTTGAGTGGTGTGATAAGATTAGCTCCTCGAGCTCAAAGAATATTAATGAGAAGGAAATCAAATTTGTTTCATAACACAAAATGAAATGATGAAGAGGATTAGATTTGCCTTGGGTCAAATCCATGGCCCATAAGACTAATTTTTTTTTGCCAAATAAAAAATATATAATTCAAGTCCTATGACCAAAGTGGAAATGGCTATTTTAATAATTTTGCCCAAAAATAATTAATGGTAATTTTTATTTTGCCCAGTAATAAATTAAATTTGTAAATTTCCTTGATTCTAGGAGTCGAAGGGGAGAGAGAGTAATGGGAGAGGAGGTTCTAAAGGTTAGATATAATAATAATAATAATAATAATAATAATAATAATAATAATGGTAAAATAAAGATTAATAATAATAATAATAATAATAATCTAGATTTGGCCATGACACTAAAGGTCACAAAATAATAAGACAATATTACCTCGATTTTAAAAACAAAACTAGAACATATGAAATCAAGATCGAATAATGATCAAAGTTTATGCACATAAAAAAATAATCAACTATCAAGACAATCCAAAATCAAAATGAAAAATTTAAAAACATTAAAAATAGAAAAGACAAACTATTGAAATTTTGGTTCATTAAACTTTTCCCTTTTTTACTTATGTCAATTGCCTTTATTTCATATCCCCTGACTGTCAGAATCCATCTCCAACCTATCTCATTTCACATATTCTTACACCAACAAATGGAATCAGTAGTACTTGAAATGTATAATCATATAAAAGTATAAAAAATATTATGCAAAAACTAAATAATAGGACCAATATCTAATGTACAAGATTAACTCTAGCTGTAAAATTTTTATTCATCATTTAAAACATTAAATTAACAGTTCTAAAGAGAGTGTCTTATAGTATCAAAACATGTTGAAACTAAGTATAATATTAAGAAAATTAAATAATGAGGAAGGGTCATGACATCCTCCTCCCCATAAAGAGGAGTTGTCCTGATGATAAGTCAAAACAACTAGGCATAATGCTACATAAATAGTTATGTATCCTCCTAAGTGGCATTTTTAGTACTTAATGGATCCAATTATATAAAAACCTACTATATTTCTTAATTTTTTAGCTTAATATTGTGATGACCTAGGATTTTTACTGGTTTCAGTTGCATCTTTTCCTCTTCTAAAAACTATAAAAAAATTTAATCTAATACATGAGATGGATCAAGTACATACTTCCTTAGTAATGTAATATTGAATACATCATGGATTATTGATAGATAAGGAGGTAAATCCAATCAATAGGAAACAACATTGATTTTGTCCAATATTTCAAATGGGCCAACAAAGTAATGATCTAGTTTGGAGATTTTCCCAAACTTGATGGAACTCTTATACGGCCTTACATGTAGAAAAACTTTCTCACCAATAGAAAATGTATGAGGTGTTCTCTTCAAATCAGTAGAGCTCTTTTATTGATCCAAATTTGCCTTCAATTTTTAGCATATTATGGCCATTTATTCATCATATTCCAATAATAATTCTAGACTAGAAATGGCATAGTTTTCTAGGATGTCCCATCCAAGTGGAGTTCTACATTTCCACCCATACAAAGATTCAAAAGGATCCATTTTTATTATAGAATGATAAGAGTTATTATATGAAAACTCAACTAAGTGAAGATAATCCTCCAACTTGGTTTATTGATCCATAACATACATGTTTATCTTTTCTTCAACCACTTGGTTCAACCTTTCTATTTTCCATCTATTTTTGGGTGGTACAAAGAACTAAAATTCAGTCTAGTGCCAAAGGTAGTAGTTAATATTTTATAGAACCTTGATGTGAACAACTTATCTCAATTTTATATAATGACTTATAGCTTGCCATCTAATCAAACCACTTCTTTTACAAAGTGTTTAGAAAAAATATTATCATCACCTATTAGATTCCAACAATAAAGTGATAGACTTTAGTTGTTTTGTCAATTATTACCAATATAGTATCATGCTGACTATAAGATTTAAGTAATATTACAATAAAATAAATTGAAACCACTACTAATTTAACTCATGGTATGTTATGTGGGTAAAATAGATCTCTAAGATGGTAGTGTTTAGCTTTCACATGTTGACACTCTAGGCACTTTGCCACAAAATTAGCAAAATCTTTCTTTAGACCAAGCTAAAAAGAGATCCTTTTCAGCTCATGAATCATTTTAATAACACCTAGATGAGTAAAATGAGGTGATGCATGCACTTATTATATTAAAATATTATGTATCCTTCTTATTTTGGGTAAATAAATTTTAATTCCTTACAAGGCCATCAGATTCAATTGAAAAATTAGCAAATCTTTTTTCCAAAAGCTTGTCAGCAAATCTTGCACTTACTTCTTGGTAGTAATTATCATCAATTTGTTATTTTAGGACATCATTCCTAAAATTTCCTTATAAAATGGATAATTCAGTAAGGTATATACACCTTCTAAGTGCAATAACCATGCAATTTTCCTTGCCTTTCACATAAGTGATATCCATGTCAAACTTACTAACAAATTATAGCCTTTTACACTGGAAGACATTCAAATCATATTATGAAAAAATATGTTCTAGGCTATGGTGATTATATTTCACCTTGAAATGTTTGCCTAGAAAAAAATGCTTCCTTTGCTTAAATTCATGTACTATGGTAGCAAACTCTAAATCATGTGTGGGATACTTATTTTCATCTTCCTTAATCTTGTGAGATTCATAGGCTACCATTTTACCTTTTAGAGGTGTCAAACCATACCTAAAAATGACCATTTAGATCAGGTATGATCAAAATAGGGGTTGTTGTTAACAAATCTTTGATCTTTCTAAAAGCTTCTCCACACTGAGGTGTCCACACAAATTTGCTACCCTTGTACTACAGATAATGGGATTGGCTAGATAAGATAAATTTTCCACAAATCATCAATAATAGTTGGCCAAGGCCATGAAATTATGCACTTCATATACATTAGATGGAGCAGGCCATTCTTGAATGGCTTGAATATTTTTTGGGTCCATTGTTATACCTTTATTATAAATCACATGTCCCAAGTAATGAATTTTTTATTGGTAGAAGTCACATTTATACAACTTGTTGAACAACTTATGTTGCCTCAATCTCTACAATATCATCCTTAAATGTTGATCATGTTTAGCCTCATTCAAGGATTAGATGAGGATATCATCCAAGAACACTAGCACAAATTTGTTTAGGAAATCCTTGAAAACAACATTCATTAGATTCATGAAAGTTGTAAGTGCATTGTTAAGGCCAAATGGTAGAATAGTGAACTCGTAGTGGCCATAATTAGTTTGAAAGGTTATCTTATAAATATCTTCATCTTTGATCCATAACTGATAATAATCTATCTCAGATCAATTTTAAAGAACACTATTTCATCATTCATTTAATCAAACAAATAATTGATCTGGGGTAATGGGTAATGATTATTGATCATCACTTTATTAAGCATTTGATAATCAATGCATAACCTTAAAGTCACATCTTTCTTCCTTATAAAAACCACTGCAGTACCCCAAGGAGACACACTTGGTCGAATGCTCCATTATCCAAAATCACTTTTAATTTAATTTTAAATTCTTAGAAATTTGCCACGTTCATTCGGTAAGGAGCCTTTGATATAGGGGCATCCCATAGCATATCTCAATCAAGAATTCAAATTCTTATTTTGGTGGCAAACCAAGCAATTTTTCTACAAAGACATCTACAAATTCTTTCAAGATAAAAAAATTAACACAAGATGGTTCTTCCCTCTTGGGAAGTTCTTGTAGTTGGACTTCATAGATCTTACATCCCTTATGAACAAACTTATTTAATTATAGGGTTGAAAGTATTTTTTTCATTTTTGGCCCTTGAAGACCTTATATTTTAACAAGCTTTCCATTCTCATTAGTGTATTACATTATTTTTTGAGATAAATAAAGTATTGCATAGTATTGTTATATCCAATCTATACCCATAATAATATCATAATATATAAGGGTGTTAAAAACAATCACCCTTATCTTTACGGGGACCATATCAAGTTTAATTTGCTTCAAGTAGCCTTGGATAGGTACCTTTTTACCAGTATCGAGCTTGACTTCCCATCCTTCTCTCATTGTCTTAGAATTTAGATTACATTTATTAACTATAGAAGATGAAATAAATTTTTTAGTAGCACCTAAATCAATTAAAATAACCATAAAATTACCATCAATAATACCTCAAATCTCAATTGGAGTAGCCTAAAAATCAGCTTTTTAATTATCTACTATAGCATACACTGTATTGTATATTGATTGCCTCAATTTTAACTTTAGATAATCATTGTGGTAGTGGTTATCTCACATTCCTAGCACTATTAAAGTATTATTAATGATGTCATGGTGATGTCATGGAGATATTCTAGTGAGTGGATGAAGTGCTTTGATATCCTAAGTGATAATGACAAATTGTGCAATATGTTTGTCCTAGTTTGTTTGAAGTATGCTTGGTTGATATTCAGTGTTGACATGGCTAGAGATGTTCAAGAATGAGTATGGAATATTGAGAATATACAAAGAGGTCCTTAAGATGTTTTTTGTACTTTGAGTGCTTGTGTGCATAATTAGAATTCATCTAGTTGTCTATAGTTTTCAACTAAACACTTAGGATCCAATGGTAGAAAATCTGAGTAGGTAGTTTTATGACATCATCATTACCATGTGTGGATGATTTAGGAGGAAATGGTCACATGGGTTTATTCAATTTTATGTCTAGTTCTTATGCACCAAATTTTAGGTCATGTAATGTAGTGCATCAAAAGATATGCAAGTGTAAAGTTAGGATCCTAGGCTTTTCAATAGTGTTTTCCCATAGCCAAATTTGCATTAGGCAAAAAAGAGTCAAGTAAGCATATTGATGAATTTATATCTTGTACATGTGGAAGTTTCACGAGAAGGTGATTATATGGGTTTGTTTATTTTTGTACATAAATGATTTATGTTAAATTTCAGATCATGCATCGAAGCATAATAAAAGATATGTAGGAGCAAAGTTGGCCTCCTAGACATGTTTTAATCATAGTTGGCTTTGTGATAGAATATTTTGAGAAGGAATTTTAATGGTGTTATATCTCACACATGTGAAGGTTTTATGATTTGTTTGATACATGGTTGAATTCCTCTTTAAAAGGAGAATATATGTTGTAATTTTTGGGACATGAAATTGATCAAGGAAAAAATTATGACTGTGAAAAGTTGGCCTTCTAGGCATATTTCAATGGTTCCCATACTTAGTCATTTTTGCACCAATTAAATATTGAAAAAGATCAATAGAGTTCATTTTCTCTAAGATGTTAGGAAGTAGTGAGATGAAAACAAGTGCACAATGTTTAACACTGAGTAGAGATAAAGATTGAACTTCTTCTAAGGATCAATCGTGAGTGGGAGATCATATAGATAGAGATTAATGGTGTGTATTAAATTCAAAAGGTTAAAGTGATAGATTTTTAGCATTGTTAAAGACCAATTTGCATGCAAGATATCAATGGTACATGATGAGTCAACATTATAAGATTACATGAGATGAGGTCTAAGTGACTGAGGTTTAACATTTGAACATTGGCACCTGTGCATTAAAGATAAGAAAAGATTGATGTTGTGTATTCAATTTGAGTAGCGAGGACATAATATGATTTCAAAGTTTCCAAGGTTTAAGAACATTTCCATTTGAATATTTGAATTTGCTAAGGGAAAATCAATGTTTAGTATTTCATCTATAAATTTTGATCTAGGACAAATTTCTTGATGTTGTAAAATGAAAAATTGTATAAGACTTCAAGTCACATCTATAAATATAAATTTGAAGATATGAAAGTGTTTATAGACATAGTTATGAAGGTTCAAAGTTTACTATGTTTTTGTATATGTTCTGTAAGTGACCTGAGAAGAATAATTGAGCTTATATTGATGTTGTTTTAATATATCATGATGACTTAGCTATTTGAGAGTATTTTAAACTCCATGAGGATGCTATCTATCATATTTCTATGTTTGACCAATTGATATTTTGTAAGAACAAAGGTTAAGAAGTTGACTATGTGTTTGTTCATAATGTTCATGTGTACCAGGTTAGTGTTTGAGTTATTTGAACATATACAAAGGTGAGAAAAAATGATTGTGATCATTTGCGAATGTCAAATGGGACATAAGGAGTGTACCCATGTATTTTAAAGTGGCCATGTGTTCTTGTTTTTGCTCTATGAAGTTCTAAAGGAGGGAATGGGTTCACATGAGACCTATAAGGGTTACAAGGGCCTTATTAAAAGGTTTAGTTCCTTAAATGTGACCTACAGATGTTATGGATAAGCTATGAAGAATATATTAAGCTATGTATTTGTATGATAATTGCCTTAAGGGTGAAGGTATGCCTAATGGATGACCAAGGCATTGATTATCAAGTATGATCTATAAATAGTGAAATCAAAGTTGGTGATTTCTAAACTTTTCATGAGAGACTTGGGAGAGAATTGAGAGAGTCTTTTGTGTGTGAATTGGGAAAAAAAGGAAGGGTAGAGTTCATTATGGATGGTTTGAAGAGGAAAATATATTTAGGACTATTTTTATGACCTATTGTTCATAATTATATTGGTAGAATAGTGTTCTTGATCTTTGAGTATGAATGAAGGTGAATAGTGATAATTAGAGGTCCATCATCAAGTGTTGGAGACATCAGTGCAAATGTGTATGTGTTCATAGGGGTTGTTGTGGAAGATCATCATCTAAGGTGGTTATAACCTCCTTGTAAGGTATAACTTACCAAAATTATGTTTATTGTTGCAGCTCAATGAGATAGGTGTGGCAGAACCTTGTGGGATTGTAGTCTCACTAAATAGGGACTGTAGTTCCTTGATCATTTATAGATGGTCTAAATTAGAGTTATTTTTATTATAAGATAGTATTCCATTTGTATTTTCTAGTGGGTTTTATTCCCCAAGAGGGTTTTCCACGTATGTCATGTGTTATGTGATTGATATTACATTATCTCTTACTCATTGCTATGAATGATGTGTATTCTTCATGAATGCTTGTGGTAACTGATTAAGTCTTTGTAAAGATCAAAATTGAATTTGGATTATTTGGGCTCACTAATTCAACCCCCTACTCTTAATGATTGTACTTATAACAATTGATATCAAAGCAGGTCCTTCATACAAAGTTTAACCACTCAAAGGTGATCAAAGTTACAATGGTTGATAAAGAGGTTATGGATTATCTTCAAGATAATCTAATTTTTGCTTTGTCAGAAGTTAATAATGTGTAGACACAAGTGCAAAGTTTAGAAGCAATAGTCAAGAATCTAGAGGATATGGTGAATAAAGGTCTCAATCAAAGGATGGAATAATGTGAAAATAAAGTCTTGAATTACTTAGATGTGCTTTTATCCAAGAACAAAAAAGATTTCAGCTCCACCAAAAGGGTCAAGAATGAAAATCCATTGAGAGGTAATGGTCAAGAGAAATGAGGGTCAAACATGAATAATGTCTTAAATGGTTATTGCTTCTCCTATAATCAATTTCATCATAGATATAAATATTGTGATATCTCTCTAGAGATCAAAAGGGATCTCATAAATTACAACTATAACCAACAAGGTCACATAGCCAATAATTACAATATATCATTTTGGAAAAAGGATATACAAGTCATTGACACTATCAAATGGTTCAAGGAGATCATGTCTAAAGAAGAAAAGAATCAAAATCCAAGTAGATCACAAAAGGAAGAGTATTTGTTTGTTCAAGTAGCTTTGCATACTCAATAAGATGAGAATAAGAGATGGTTCATAGATAGTGGATGCTCAAATCATATGACATGAGACAAGAGCTAGTTTGTCTCTCTCAAAAATACTAACCTAGGTGCAGTTAGATTTGGTGATAAAAAATATGCTAACATAGTTGATAAAGGTAATTTGAGTCTGGATAGTGGTCATTCTAGGACTGAGAATATCTTATATGTAGAAGGTTTGAAACATAATCTTTTAATTTTGAGCCAAATGTGTAAGGAATTGTTGTAACTTTTCATGATGATGTGTGTGAAATAAGAAAGAAAAAATCTAGCAGATTAATTACAAATTTTCATAAATTAGATAACAACATGTATGTATTCCATGAGTCCAAGAAGGAAAAATGCTTCATCAGTCAATTGGAAGAAAGTTGGCTTTGGTATAGAAGGCTTGGGCATAAAAATTTTGATCATATGATAAAAATTAGGTCAAAGGGGCTGGTAAGATATATGGCTAAGATTTATAATATTCCTCATTATCTTTTTAAGGCATGTCTTCATGGGAATCAAATCAAGAGAAGATACAAAACCAAGGAATTATCCACTACAAAGCCATTAGATTTGATCCACACTGATTTATGTGGACCTATGAAAACTCAAAGTATTCAAGGTAATAGCTGCTTCATACTTCTCATTGATGAGTTTACTAGGATGACTTGGATATAAATAAAAATTAGAAGCTTTTGAAAAATTTGTGGCATTCAAAGCTCTTGTGGAAAATGATAAAGGTTCAAAGATCAAGTGTGTGAGATCAAATAGAGGAGGTGACTTTTGGTATTATAATTTTGATGATTTGTGTGAATAACATGGGATAAGAAGACAATATTCTACTATTAGAACACCAAAATAGAATGGTATGGTTGAAAGAAAGAATACGACTATTGTTGATATAGGTAGAATCATGACTCAAGATGCAAAATTATCATATGGATATTGGGAAAAGGCCACCAACACTTCTATGTACATCCTAAATAGGTCTCAAATTAGAGTAAATGGTAATAAGACTCCTTATGAGTTATGGAATAACAAAGCAGTTAATGTTAAACATTTCAAAGTGTCTGAGAGCAAGTGCTTCATCAAAAGAGATGAATATAATCTTGGAAAATTTGATTCAAGATCTGATGAGGGCATCATCTTAGGCTATTATTCTATCAGTAGTACCTATAGGTGATTCAATAAGAGACTTCACAATATTATTGAAAGTTAAAATGTAAGGGTAGATGAGAAAAGTAGAGTCAAGAAGCCAAAATAATAAGTGACTCAATTCAAAATACCATTGAAAATAATGATGAGTTATCTATTTAATTAGATGATGAAGATGAAGAGGAGGAAGAAAGACAAGATACTAAAGCTCCATCTAGAATAATTAAAAAAGATCATTCAATCTCTCAAATTATTAGAAATGTTGGTGCAAGGTTGAAGACTAGAAGGAGAATGTTGATCAATCAAAATCAACAAGACTCAACTCTATTATCCATGATTGAACCCAAAACATTTATGGAAGCTAGAAAAGATGAAAGCTATAATAATGCAATAGATGAATAAATTGATCAAATAGAAAGTAATGAAACATGGAATTTAGATCCTAGATAAAAATATAAAAATATGATAGGTAAAAAATGGGTTTGCAAAAATAAGATGAATGAGAAAGGAGAATTCATAAGGAACAAGGCTAGGATGGTGTGTAAAGGATATGCTTAGGTTGAAGGAATATATTTTGATGAGACTTTTGCTCCTATGGCAAGGATGGAAGTAATTAGACTCTTTTTGGCATATGCATGTTTCAAAGGTTTTAAGGTATATCAAATGGATGTGAAATCTGCATTCTTGAATGGCAACTTAGAAGAAGTCTACATTGAGTTACCTAAAGGATACTTCATGTGAAGTAATCAAGATTTTTTGTGTAAATTGAAGATGGATCTATATGGTCTTAAACAAACTCCTAGAGCTTGGTATGATAGGCTAGATAAATATCTTTTGATTCAAAGTTTTAAAAGGGGTTAATAGATAGTAATTTGTATATTAAGATAGAAGGTAATTATCAATTAATAGTTATTGTATATATTTATGACATAGTCTCTGGATCTGACAATGATAAAATGAGTAGAGAATTTATTGCTACTATGAAGACTAAGATTGAAATGTCAATATTAGGAGAACTATCATTCTTCTTAGGATTATAAATTAATCAACTTGATGTAGGGATATTCAGTTTATAGGCTAAAGACATCAAGGATATGCTAAGGAAGTTTGACATGATGGATTGTAATCCAATGGTTACT
Organism: Torreya grandis; assembly: GCA_037957365.1. Taxonomy (NCBI): domain Eukaryota; kingdom Viridiplantae; phylum Streptophyta; class Pinopsida; order Cupressales; family Taxaceae; genus Torreya; species Torreya grandis. The sequence continues at coordinate 5,082,299 of JARHVA010000504.1, read as the reverse complement.
CCAATGATCATAGGATACAAGTTAATTAAATTGGATGACTCACCAAAAATTGATCAAACTTTGTATAGATCCATGATTGGGAGTCTTTTGTACTCTACTACATCTTGAACTGACATCATGTAAGCAATAGGTCTTATAAGAAGGTTTTGAGCTAATATTAGATAATCTCACTTGAAATCAATCAAAAGGATCGTGAGATATCTCAAAGACACCATAGACTATGGTTTATGGTATCCTAAGAGTAAAGAATTTTATTTGAAATCATATACTAATGTTGATTGGTTAGGATGTGTGGATGATAGGAGGAGTATCAATGGTGGGATATTATTCATGAGAGAATGCTTAGTGTCTTAGCTTAGTAAGAATTAAGCTTCATTATCTTTATAAACTACATAAGTTGAGTATATAATAGCTACCTCTTGTTACACATAAGTCATGTTAATGAAACAAACTTTGAAATATTACAAGGTAAGACAAAATGGACCTTGTCCTATTTATTGTGACAATACTAGTGCAATTAATATCTCAAAGAATCATGTTATGCACTCAAAAACTAAATGCATTCCTATTATATATCATTTCTTAAGATAACAAGTGATTAATCAATGTTTCAAGTTGAAGCATGTGCCCACAAAAGAGTAACTTGCAAATATTATGACCAAACCATTATCAAAAGCTAATTTTGAGTATCTAAGACAATCTTGGGTATCATTTCTTTCTTTATAAATCAATAAAAGGTATTTGGTTAAAAGGGAGCAACAAGTCCATGAGTTTACTCCAGAGGTTTGTGAAGGAGTTATAGCATAGGGTCAGAATGGGTATTTTCAAATTGGTTGAAAACATGTTTCATATTTGGTGAGTGGCATGAAGTTTGTTGGTGGTCTTTGCAATAGCTTGAGAGAGAAGAATAGTAAGCCTATATGTTAGTTATTCATGGTGTGTGGAGATCTAAAGATGATCAGAAGATGTAATGTCTCATATATCTTAGGGGGAGTCCCTCTCATATGTTTCTTGGTGAGTTATATCAATCTAATGGTTTTTATGTGTTCTTTCTTCATTAGTTGCAATGCTTGGTTGAAGAGAGTGTTGGCATGGACCAAGACAAAGTTTTCAAGGCAAGAAGAGGTAGGCTCAAGGTAAGGGGGATTTGTATCATCTTTCTAAGATTGTCTTTTCTTTTTTATAGTCTTCAAGATCAGTTTGTGCCCACTTTGTTATTGTGTTAAAGGAGGAGAAAGTTTCTATTGTGGGAGTGCTTGAAGAAATAGAATGTAAGCTATATATTACTATATATGATGTTTTTTGACATCAATGACAAAGGGGGATATGATGTCACGAAGATGTTATAGTGAGTAAATAAAGTGATTTTATAGCCTAAGTGACAATGATAAAGTGTGTAATGTGTTTATCCTAGTTTTCTTGAAGTATGCTTGGTTAATCTTCAATGTTGACATGGCTAGAGATGTCCAGGGATGAGTATGGAATATTAAACATGTGAAAATAGGTCCCTAAGATGTTTTATATACTTTGAGCTTTTTTGTGCATAAGTATAATTAATTTACTTATCCATAATTTTCATCCAAACACTTTGGATCTAGTGGCAAAAAATCTGAGTAGGTAGTTTGATGACATCACCATTACCACATATAGATGAGTCAAGAGGAAATGGTCACATGGGTTTGTTCAATTTTTTTATTATTTTTTATGCTTTGAATTTTAGGCCATGTGATGTAGTGCATCAAAATATATGAAAGTGCAAAGTTGAGATCCCAGGCTTTTTTATAGTGTTTTCCCATACTTAGCCAAATTTGCATGATGCGAGAAAGAGCTAAGTAAGTATATTGATAAATTTATATCTCAAAAATATATAAATTTTAGGAGAAGATGATCATATGGTTTTGTTTTGTTTTGTGCATAGATGATTTGTGTTAAATTTCATATCATGCACCAAAGCATGACAAAAGTTATGTAGGAGTAAAGTTAGCCTCCCAGACATGTTTTAAGCATAGTTGGCTCTATGACAAAATATTTTGAGAAGGAATTTTAATGGTGTTATATCCCTCACACAAGTAGATTTCAAGAGAATTTTAATACATGGTTGAATTCCTCTTTGAAAGGAGAACATATGGTGTAATTAATAGGACATGAGATTGATCAAGGAAAAAGTTATGACTATGTAAAATTGGCCTTCTAGGAATATTTCAATGGTTCCCATAGTCATTTCCACAAAATTTAAAGTTTGAACAAGATCAACAGAGCATGTTTTATCCAAGATGTTAGGAAACAATAAGATGAGGATAGGTGCATGATGTTTAACACTGAACAGAAATAAAGATTGAGCTTATTATAAGGATCAAAAGTAAGTGGGAGATCATACAGATAGAGATCAAGGTGCATATTAAAGTCAAGATTTTAAAGTGATAGCTATTTAGCATTATTAAAGACCAAGATATTTATAAGATTTCGATGGTGCATGATGAATCAACATTGTAAGACCGCACGAGATGAGGTCAAAGTGATTGATATTTAACATTGAGCATTAGCACCTACGCATTAAATATAAAAAAAATATAGATGGTTCATATTCTATCTGAGTAGCGAGGAAATGAGATGATTATAAAGTTTCTGAGGTTTAATTGTGACTGTTGTCATTTGAATATTTAAATTTGTTAAGGGAAAACTAGTGTTCGGTATTTTATATATAACTTTTGATCTAGGATGAATTTCTTGATGATATAAAAATAAAAGTTGTAGAGTAATCCAAGACACATTTGGAAATATAAATTATAATATTTTAAAGTGTATATATACATATTTATTAAGGTTCAAATTTTACTATTTTTTTGTATATGTTCTACAAGTGACCCGAGAAGAGTAATTGAGATTATATTGATGTTATTTTGATGTCTCATGATGACTTAGATATTTAAAAGTATTTTCAACTCCATGAGGATGATCTATGTGGTCTTTTTAAGTTTAACCAATTTATATTTTGTATGAACAAAGGTTAAGAAGTTGATTGTGTGTTTGTTCATAATGTTCTTATGCACCAAGTCAATGTTTGAGTTGTTTGAGCATATGCATATGTGAGAAAATATGATTATGATCATTTGAGGATGTCAAAGGGGAAATAAGGAGTGGACTCATGTATTTTAAATTGGTCATATGTTCTTATTTTTGTTTGATGAAGTGATAAAGGAGGGAATGGGTTCACATGAAACCTATAAGGGCTACAAGGGACTTAGTAAAAGGTATAGTTCCTTAAGGGTAACCTATAGATGCTATGGGAAACCTATGAAGATTGTATTGAGATATGTATTCATATTATAGTTGCCTTAAGGGTGAAGGCATGCCTAATGGATGACCAAGGTATTGATTATCAAGTATGATCTATAAATAGTGAAATCAAATATGGTGATTTCTAAACTTTGTGTGAGAGACTTGGAAGAGATTTGAGAGAGGCTTGTGTGTGTGAATTAGGGAGAAAATGAAGGGTATCATTCCCTATGGATTATTTGAAGAGTATAATAGATTGAGGACTATTTGTATGACCTGTTAGTCAAAATTTTGTTTGTAGAATAGTGCTCTTGTTGTTTGAGTATGAGCAAAGGTGAAGAGTGATAATCAAAGGTCCATCATTAGGTGTTGGAGACATCAATTCAAAGGTGTATGTGTTCATAGATGTTGTTTTGTTAGCTCAACATCTAAGGTGGTTGCATCCTTCTTGCAAGGTAAAACTTGTTAATAGTCTGGTTATTGTTACAACTTAGCTAGACAGGTGTGACAGCACCTTATAGGATTGTAGTCTCACTAAATAGGGGTTGTAGTTATTTGATCATTTATATATGGTATAAATTAGTTATTATTATTATTATTATTATTATTATTATTATTATTATTATTATTATTATTATTATTATTATTATAGGAAACTAGTCTATTTATAGGTTCTAGTGGGTTTAATTCCCTAAGAGTATTTCTCACATATGTCATGTGTTATGTGATTGATCTTGCATTATCTCTCTTTCTCATTACTATGAATGATGTCTATGCTTCATGAATGCTTGTAGTAACTAATTAAGTATTTTTAAAGATTAAAATTGAAGTTAGATTAGTTAGGCTCGCTGATTCAACCCCCCCCCCCACTTCATGTAAAGTTTAACCACTTGAAGGTGATCAAAGGTAAAATGGTTGATAAAAAGGTTATGGAATATCTTCAAGATAATCTAGTTTTTGCTTTATCAAAAGTTAATAATGTGAAGACACAAGTAAAAAATATAGAAGAAATAGTCAAGAATCTACAGGTCATGGTGAATAAAGGTCTCAATTAAAGGATGGAACAATGTGAAAATAAAGTCTTGACTTACTTAGAATTAATCTTATCCAAAGACAAAAAGAATTTCAGCTCCACCAAAAGGATCAAGAATGAAAATCCATTGCGAGGTAATGGTCAAGATAAAAGAGGGTCAACTATGAACAATGTTTTTAATGGGTATTACTTCTCCTATAATCAATTTGGTCATTGATATAAGGATTATTCTCTCTCTAGAGATAAAAATGGATCTCATATGTTAAAACTATAAAAAAAATAAGGTCGCATAGCCAAGAAGTATAATAGATCCTTTTGTAAAAAGGATATACAAGTCATTGACACTATCAAATAATTCAAGGAGACTAAGTATAAATAAGAAAAGAAGTGAAATCCAAGTAGATCATAGAAGGAAGAGTCATTTCTTTTTCAAGCAAATTTTCATATTCAATAAGATGAGAATAAGAGATGGTTCATAGGTAGTGGATGCTCAAATCATATGACAGGAGACTAGATCAAGTTTATCTCTCTCAAAAAGACCAACCCAGGTGTAATCAGATTTGGTGAAAATAAATATACTAACATAGTCGGTAAAGGTACTATGAGTTTGGATAGTGGTCATACAATATGCAATCAAAAATGAATCATGTCTATAAATCAATCCTAGCTCAGAGAAGATAAAGCATACCTACACTTCTGATTGTGAATACATTTGTTAAGTGGGGGCATGACTAATATGGGGATCTACTAGACCTTATTAGATGATAACTTATCACAATACACCATTCTAGAAAGGGTTTTAAAGATTATAGTCTAACACAATCATGAAACAACCTTAAAAGAATCATAGGCTTAATGTTCACTCTATATCTAATAAAAAAGAAAGTAAATCTAATCTAGTACTCACCAAAGCTTATGGCACAAAGTGGGGGTTACAAATAAAACAAACTAAACTAAACATGTATAGAATACATATAATCATGTCAATGTATATATAATTCTAATACATGGGAGAGAAGCACAACTACATTATTTATCTACTCTATCAAAGGAGAAATAAAGTCAAGAATACTCACCTTGAAGATGAACCCACCAAGCCTCAATCTCTCCCTTGGCCAAGGTGATTTGCAAGAGATTGTTTTGGTATATAAAGATAACAAATACAAATCATCTCTAGGTTACATAACCTATCTATGTATCCAAAATACTTCTCCATAAAATAAGTTATGTATCTCCAAAGAAAGTATGAAACATTAAGCTGTATTCCTCAATTATAATGGTTAATAAGATGATGTTCATTCACACTTATTATTCTTCACTTCTCTTCTTACAAATGGTTGTAAATGAACTTATATATATATATATAGGTGTTTCTTTCCCTAAATCCTTTTGAATATGTCGGCTATACAAGGTTAACCCAGTCGACCCTATATGTTTTCAAGAGATAATTCACTAGGTCTCAAGCTAAGTTAGCTGAAGGGCTAACAAAAATCCTAATGAAAAATACCCTTATATAGTATAGGCTTAACCCGATTGACCCTGTATAATAGTTAGAGGCTAAAAATGTATAGGGTCAACCCAATCGACCTAGTACAATCAACTGGTGAAAGAGGATCAAGGAAAGAAAAAAGAGGATAATAATATGACAAATGTTTGTAATAAATAAGAATTATAAGAATAAGCTTAAGGTAAATGGTTTTAAGAGACAAGTGTGTAGATGGCAAGTGGAAAAAGGGACAACAATCTTATGAATCACCAATGGTCTACCCACCCCTTTCCTGTTGCACCCCTTAAGGTATGCACTCAGAGAGATTGAGTCTCGATGGGTTCCTACAAGATACAAAGTATCATTAAGTGATAAAAGTTTGAAAATATTATTTGTATACATATTCCCCACTTGCATCTCATCACGTGTCAGTAAGTGCAACATGGGATGGTGATTCAATAAATAGAACATGATAACACACAATACTAATGCTAAATAAACTATAGTAAGTAAGAAATAAAATAAATGAAAGGATAGAATTGAAAAAACATACCTTTACTTACCTTAATGTTATAGATAAATAAGTAAATTGCAATAGAAGTGAAGGCATCCAATGTGGATCAACACTAGGTGAACCTATAGAAGTTAATGCAAAAAATACCCAAAAAATGAAAGTTTTAGGAATATAGGCATATAGTAGTTAGTAGGGATAGATATTTTAATAAAATTAGAAAAATAAGATTATTAAGACAAAGCTAAAATATTGAAGGAAGATGAATGACAAAAGGATGGAAAATGAATGACAAATGATTATAGAACATAGTAAATCATGTTGGGAATACATGGAAAACATAAATGACAAAAAGAAATGTAGAACATCCTAAATCATGTTGGGAAGCATGTAAAACATGAATGACAAATGAAATATCAATGCAAGACAATTGGAATAAAGGTATGTAAGATGGGCAAAAATAAAAACATGAAAGATTGAAAATGAAATGTAATTGAAGATGTGAGATAAACATGAAGAAGGCATACATAAAGAGAAACATGTAAGAATTCCAAATGTCATATATAAGATAAGTTAAGTCCATAAAAATCAAATAAGAATAGGATGGATAAATGAAAATAAAAAATCTCTAATGGATGAAAACTCAAACTTTAATGCTTGTTCTAAGATACAATGTAAGAAAACATAACCACCTAATATCATGACTAGGATGAAAATGAAATGGTGTGGTAAATAAATGGTGTAAGGGTGTAATCCATAGTTTCTCAAATGTGTTATTTTGATCTGAGGATAGATAAAAATGAAATAAAGTAGTGTTATCATATTTTTAAGAGGTGAAGAAAAAGGAAATAAAGAAGAAGGAAAATAGATTTGGAATCATAATTTGCCTATCAAGGCGGGGAATTAAATGGGTAAAGGGGAGAATGAAGGAAAAACCAAAGTAGAGTAACTCTTTATCAAAGTCAAGACACTCAAATTTGGTTTGTCAAAACAAGAGGACTTTGAATAACTTTTCTTAGCCACACAAGTCTTAGGTCAAAAAATCTCGTGTATAGATCATCCCATGAAGGCTATATTCATGCAAATTAAAATGGACCTACCTTACCACAATATGTTCCCTATTCCTCAAGACCACTTATAGAGTCATCAGTATCCTATGAAGATTGGGAAATTACATGAAAAAGTAGGTAGCACCATAGAGTTTATTGAATTCCCCTATTCCAATCTACTTGCCTACCACACCCCAATGGACCTCGACTCTATGTGAGGCTAATTGTGGAGTTTGAAATTCTATTAGAGATAGGATATGTGCTTGTAATCATGTCTTTTGGTATGATTTTGACTTTTGAGACTTGTATGTTGCCTTTTGATTCAAATGATTTGGCTTTTAACTTTTTTTGATGAATTTTTTTATTCCTCCTCCATATGGATTGAAAAACCAAACATGGGTGCTAAAGATGACTTTCATTTAAATACTTGTGAAAAGGTTGCTAAGAGAGATAAATTTAAACATCATGGGATATAAGAGTCTCATAAATCTAGGTGAAATAAAAATGATATCCTGACTTCGACCTTGTTTTATCTAATGTGGAGTGAAAGGAAAGGAAATCAAGAGGAATGACACATGGAACAATTTGAATTATTTAAAATTGGAAAAAAAATGTGAAAAAGGGAAAAAAGGGATACAATGATAGTAAAGTGTGATTCCTTATCATAAGAATGAGGGAAATGAAAGAAAACATGTTAACATAGATTACTGTGCAAATTTCATCTACAAAAAGAATCAAAAGCTAAAGTTGAGAACAAGAATCAAAATATATTTTCTTATAAAAAGGAATGAAAAAATGGTAATTTTATGATGATATTTTTATCTTATCCACAATATTATGCTACAACTCATAAAATAAAAACCCATGAGGGTGCTAAAAATCAAAATGTGAAACAATAAAATGAGAAAAGAAGCAAAGGTGGTATTTTTTAAGGAGGGCCAAGTCCTATATATGGTCTTATACTGTAAACTCATAAAATAGAAACCCACAAGGGTGAATGCTAAATAAGGGGAAAACTAATCATAAAGCTACTAAGGCATATAATAGCACAAAAATATAAAATAAATATATAAAGACAAAAATGAAATTAAATGCCAAATGTAATGTGTATGAAAACCAAATAATGTAAAGGAAGAAAATGATGCTTATAAAGCAAAAGTAAAAGAAATAAACTGGATAAAAACAAATAAATATGAGATAAAAATAACAAGTAAGATCTATGCTAATGTCTATATCAAATATGAACATGTGAAATACAAGTTCATAAGTCTTGGAAGGTTTGTTGAAGTTGAATTTGTTTATTATTATGCATTATAGAATAAGAGTGGGCATCATAAGATGCCCCAATGGGTAAGTGGATGTAGGTATGGGCATTAAAAGGTATCCAAAATTCTAACGGGACATGTGGACGGGCATCACAAGATACCCCAACATGTGAGGTGAATTGAGGTAACATTGAACCATTAAAATTATTTGCATTGGGTTGGTAGGTATATTTGGATATAGGTAAATGTGTTGGTTTTTTATATTTTAATGATGTTGAATGTTACATAGGATGTGTAGGAGAGGTATGAAGAGGAAGAGAAGGTAAGTGATGACCATGTATGATATGATTTGGAGTAGGCATTTGAACTAGGTACTCTTTAATTTCATGTGACTTAAGATGTTTAGGATAAATGGATGCCATAATATTTTTAAAATTGTTTATGTTAGCTATCCTTTCCTTATTGGTTTAGGAGCAAGGATCAACTATGGTTTAAAAAAAATTAGTGGATGAGGTATAGGTATGGGATGATTGTTTTTTATCATTAGGTAGTTGATGTTGATGTGATTATGGCTTTTAAGATTGACTTTGAGAAGCTTGAAGATAGTCTTGATAACATTGTTTTATTAGAGTATTAAGATTGAAATATAGACCAAGCAAGGAAGAAATAAGAAATCAATGAAGATCATGACAAGACTTATGAGAATGACCTATAGTAGCATGCCACCAACAAAATTTATCAAGATTGTACCATTTTGGAAGAGGTTTAGAAGGATCAAAACTCATGGGTTTAGAGGGTGGCAATTTATTATTAAGTTATTCTAGACTCAAGGGTGGGTGGGTTGGCTTAAAATTAGTTGAATTGGATGCTCCATTTTGAGTTTGGGGAGGTTTAGAGGAATCAATGTTATGAGAAAATTATTGGAAAGGTTCTTTAGTAGTTGTTTGAGATGGTTCAAATTGAGTCATAAGAAAGTCTTGCCTTTTTGCTTGGTCTAAGGCTTTTTCTAAAGTTTTAGGTGAAAATATTCAAACTTTGTATTTAATGGGAGGTTTAAGAGAATTAATAAATATTTTTAAAAAAGTATCATCATTAATATTATAGTCTACTTTATGAACGAGAGATTTCCAAAATTTGATGAAAGTATGAGTAGATTCATTAGGAAGTTGCTTGGAATTGATGAAATGGCTAAGGTAATTTTTAGGAAGGTCATCATGTTAGAATTCCTTCACTATAGAATTGACTAAATCCTCTAGTTATGAGATGGAATGTATAGTAAGTTGGTTTTACTATTCAATTACATCACCAAAAAAGGTTTTAGCTTACAGCTTGGTGGTAGTAAAGGTGTTAGTTTGGACCCATTCCTTATAGAGATTACCAAAAGACTTAAAAAAGATAGTAGTGTCCTTAGTCCCATCATATGTGATAGTTGGAGAAATGTTTCCAATATCTATGGATGAAATTAATGGGGCTAAAGGCTCATTTTGAAGATGTTGAACCATTTTTTTTATTCATGAGAGGTTGAGGGATGATATTCCCATTGGAATCTCTAAGAAGAGGAGAGACAAAAATTTCATTTGATTGAGATATGATGACTTGAAGTGGTTGACTAATCATGTTACATAAATGTTGATCATATTCTTCACTTGAGAAGTGTTAGTTATTTGCATGATGTTCATTTTTTGTATGACTTATGTAAGAAGTTGAGTTGTATCAATATTTGGGTTTGAAGGTGGGGTATTAGTGTTTTTAGGAAGAGTATTGTTAGTGTTGGTGGGAGGAGGAATATTTGTAAGTGGAGGATTCCCAACATTAGTTTTAGCTATCTTAAGTGTGGTAGAAGAAGAAAGAAGCTTAGTAAATCCACCATTATTATGAGTGTAAATATTATTATCATCAAGGTTTTTGAATAATTGGGAACCATCTATATTATCAATTTGAGTGGTTTCAACCATGTTATTTTGTGATTTGATAAGACTTGGTAATTTTGTTATGGGTGTAACAAAAGGATTATGAACATTGGTTGTAAAGGTATGAATGTTTATATGAGATGGATTAGTTGGTGGAAGATTCCCAAAATTGGTATTGGGAAGATGATTAGGATTAATGACCTCAACTACATTATATTATGTAGTGATTGGTTTTGGTTTAGGAGAAGAAGGAAGAAATTGGATAGTTTCATCTGAAGTAATGAAATAAGTGAGGTTATTATCCAAATCCTTAATTATTAAATGTTCTTGACTAAAAATATGTTGAACATATGTCATCATGATGAGATAAAACTAGATAGCCACATAAAAAAATAGGAAGAGGTAGGAAACTATATAGGGTCGACTAGGTCAATCCAACACAGGAAACAAGGCCTAAATATTATACAATGTCAACTAGGTCAACCTAGTATAGTGAATAAAGGCTAGGAAAATGGAAAAAGGCTTTGTAAATAGTACAAGGTTGATCCAGTATAGTGAATAGAGGCCAAAAAAAGGTATAGAGTTGACCCAGTATGGTAGAGAGGGAAAATTAAGAAGTTTATAATAGATTTGTGAATTAAAACAAGATAAATTTTGCAAGTAATTTGAAAATAAATAGCTAAAAGGAAACAAACACTCAATTGGATTAACATTGGCTAATCCAATTTCTACACATAACATAAAACCTTGTACCAACATTGGCTAATACAAGTTTTTACAATATGAAATATAATTGAGCAAAGAGTAAACAATCAACTTGGAAAGCAAAGAGATAACTAATTGGTCAACTTGAATGTTTATTAGAGTATTAAGATATGATTTTAAATGTGATGGGAAGTTGGCTATAATCAAGGAACTAGAATGGTAATCTAAGTATGGTTTCAGGTAGTTTGGGCTGAAAGGGACTATAGTGGCAATGATACAGGATTGGTATTGGGGCCTACCCCCTCACTTCACACACTGTAATGATAAGGGAGGTAGGTGCTTAGCTATAATATACCATTAACCATGATTTATACTTGACCAAATTATCAATTCAACTTCCCCCTTGGTGATAAAATCCAAGTAGGTTGGCCTTAGGTAGATAAATGTTAAAATGCTTATTTAGATTTTTTGATTTTGTTGTGTGCATAAAATAGAAAATAGTGAAACTAAATGATTAATTAAAAACCACCTAATTAAGCTATCTAATCTATTCTAAGCATGCAAGCAACAAGAAAATAAAGTGTGAATTAATTACTAGTATATAAGGTTAATTACAACTTTGAAATAAAGTAAAATGTTGATATGGTCAATAGTGTATGCACAAAATATAGAATAGGGTTGACAGTGTTGAACTTGTACTGCATAAGCAAGGTTTGAAAATGAACAAGATTAGCAGAGTCAACCCAATTTTCTAGACAACATATAGAACACAAAACTAAATCAGTGGGGTCGATCTAGTAGACTATGCAAGGGTAGTTTTGAAGATTATAAACTATAAAAGGAAAGACTATAAATAAGGAGATAGAGAGATAGAAAGGAACCTTAGTGGATAGAATATGTAGAGAATGAATATTTATGTTCAATAACCTTGATATATGCTTGTAAATTCTTCTAACTAGGTCGATTGGGTCAATCAAGCTTTATAAAAACTTATTGTTGAGTGCTTAAAATGTATAGGGTTGACTGGGTTGACCTAGTATGTTGAGCCTGATGTATAAAAAAGTATAGGGTTGACTAATTCAACCTATTAGTCTAGACTGGATGTTTGAAAAGATGAAAACATGTACTAATTTGACTGGGTCGACTAGGTAGCTTGTACCTAAAAACCTATGCATAGAAGTTAGATATTGGGTCAACATAGTTGATCTAGTATAGAAAATAGATGATGAAAATAATTATGAAATAATGAAAGAAATGAAATAAGATGAAAAAATATTGCAAGGGTTAGTTCACATCGAGTTTACCAGAATGTATGCAATCAAAAATATATCATGTCTATAAATCAATCTTGGCTTAGATAAGATAGAGCATACCTACACTTATGATTAGGAATACATTTTTTAAGTGATGGTATGACAAATATGAGGATATTTTAGACCTCATTAAGGGATCACTTGTTATAATACACCATGCTAGAAAGGGTTCTAAATCCTACAATCTAACACAATCATGTAACAACCCTAAAATATTTCTAGGTTTAATGTTCAATCTATATCTAATAAACAAGAAATTATATCTAATCTAGTGCTCAACAAAGCTTGTGGCATAAAGTGGGGATCATAAATAAAATAAACTAAACATGTATAGAAAACATATACTGACATCAATGTATATAGAATTCTAATACATGGGAGAGAAGCACAACTACATTATCTATCCACTCTTACAAAGAAGAAATAATGTTAGGAATACTTACCTTGAAGATAAACCCACCGAGCCTCAATATCTCCCTTCACCAAGGTGCTTCACAAGATATTTTTTTGTTATGTAAGGATGACAAAGACAAATCATCTCTAGGATACATAACCTATCTATTCATCCAAAAGACTTCTCTACAAGACAAGATAAGTATCTCCAAAGAAAGTATGGAACCTTAATATTTATTCCTCAAGTAGAATGGTCAATAAGTAGATGTTCATTCACACTTATTCTTATCCACTTCTATTCTTATAAATGGTTGGAAATGAACTTATATATATATGTGTGTGGATCTTGCCCTAAATCATTCTGAATATGTCAATTATATAGAGTTGACCCAGTCTACCCTATATGTTTTCAAGAGATAATTCACTAGGTCCCAAGCTAGGTTGGATGAAAGGCTAATAAATTCCTAATGAAAAATATCCCCAAATAGTATAGGTTTGACCTAGTCAACCCTATACATTCATCAAAGGCTAAAAACTGTACAGTGTTAACCCAGTTGATATAGTATAGTCAATTGGTAAAAGGAGATCAAGGCAAAAAAAATGAGGATAATGATATGAAAAATGTTTGTAATGGGTAAGACTAAGAATAATAATCTTAAATTAAATGGTTTTAGTAGACAAGTGTGTATATGGCATGTGGAAAAAAGGACAAAAATCTTTTGAAGCATCAATGGTCCACCCATCCCTTTCCTAGTGCACCTCTTAATCTGTGTACTCAAAAATATTTAGACTCGATGGGTTCCTTCAAGATACAAAATGTTAGTAAGTGATAAAAGTTTGAAAATATTATGTGTATACACGTACTAGTACTAATAATGTCTTCTATGTAGAAGGTTTGAAACATAATATTTTAAGTATGATGCAAATTTGTAAGGAAGAAAATGTTTTAACTTTTCATGATGATGTATCTGAAATAAGAAAGGTAAAATTTGGTAGATTAATTGAAAATTTTCATAAAATAGATAACAACATGTATATAATCCATGAATCCAAGAATAAAAAGTGCTTCATAAGTCAATTATAAGAAAGATGGATTTAGCATAGAAGGCCTGGACATATAAATTTTGATAATATGATAAAAATCAGCTCAAATGGGTTGGTAAGGTATATGCCTAAGATTTCTAATATTCCTCATTCTCTTTGCAAGGCATGTCTTCATGGGAAGAAAATCAAGAGAAGATACAAAACCAATAAATTCTCCACTACAAAGCCATTGGAGTTGATTCACACTGATCTATGTGGACCTATGAAAACTTAAGTATTCAAGGTAATAACTACTTCATGATTCTCATTGATGATTTTCCTAGGATGACTTGTATATTATTTCTTAAATAAAAATCATAAGCTTTTGAAAAATTTATGGAATTAAAATATCTTGTATAAAATGATAAAGTTTCAAATATTAAGTGTGTGAGATCAGATAGAGGAGGTGAATTTTGATCTCATAAGTTTGATGATTTTTCTGAAGAACATGGGATAAGAAAATAATATTTTGCTAATAGAACACCACAAAATAATGGTGTGGTTGAAAGAAAGAATAATATTGTTGTTTATATGAATAGAACCATGATTCAAGATGCAAAATTATCAAATGGTTATTGGAAAGAGGCAGCCAACACTTCTGTGTACATGCTAAACATGTGTCAAATCATAGTAAATGGTAATAAGACTCCTTATGAGTTATGGAGGAATAAAGTGGCTAATGTCAAACATTTCAAAGTGTTTGGTATTAGGTTGTTCATCAAAAGAGATGAATTAAATACTAGAAATTTTGATTCAAGATCTAATGAGAGCATCTTCTTAGGCTATTCTTCTATCAGTACTACCTATAAGTGCTTCAACAAGAGACTTCACAAGATTGTTGAAAGTTCAAATGTAAGGGTAGATGAGACAAGTAGAGTCAAGAAGCCAAAATTATAGGTAAGTGACTTAATTTAGAATACTATTGTAAACAATGATGATTTATCTATTCAAAGAGATGATGAAGATGAAGAGGAGTAAGAAAGACAAGATACGAAAGATTCATCTAGAAGAATTCATAAAGATCATCCAATCTCTCAAATTATTGGAAATGTTGGTGCAATGTTGTAGACTATAAGGAGAATGTTGATCAATAAAAATCAATAAGACTTAGCTATTTTATCCATTATTGAACCCAAAACATTTATGGAATCTATAAAAGATGAAAGTTGGAATGATGCAATGGATGAAAAAATTAATCAAATACAAATGAATGAAACATGAGACTTAGTTCCTAAAACAACAGATAAAAATGTGATAGGTACCAAATGGGTTTTCAAAAATAAGATGAATTAGAAAGGAGAAGTCACAAGGAACAAGGATAGATTGGTGTGTAAAGGATATGCTCATGTTGAAGGAATAGATTTTGATGAGACTTTTGCTCCTGTGGCAAGGATGGAATAAATTTGACTCTTTTTGGCATATGCATGTTTATAAGGTTTTAAGGTATGTCAAATGGATATGAAACATGCATTCTTGAATGTTAACTTAGAAGAAGAAGTCTACATTGAGTTACCTAAAGGATACTTCATGTCAAGTAATCAAGATTTTGTGTGTAAATTGAAGAAGGCTCTATATGATCTTAAACAAGCTCCTAGAGCTTGGTAGTACAAGCTAGATAAGTATCTTTTGATTCAAGGTATTAAAAGGGGGTAGATAATAGTATTTTTATACTAAGATAGAATGTAATCATTAATTTATAGTTTTTTTATATGTTGATGACATAGTCTTTAGATCTAACAATGATAAAATGAGTAGAGAATTTGTTGATACTATGAAGACTGAGTTTAAAATGTCAATGTTGGGAGAACTCTATTTCTTTTTAGGATTTCATATTAATCAAATTTATTTAGGAATATTCAATTCACAATCTAAATACATCAAAGGATATGCTAAGTTTGTCATGATGGATTATAAGCCAATGGGTACTCCAATGATCATAAGGTGCAAGTTAAGCAAACTGACTCACCAGAAGTTGATCAAACTTTGTATAGATCCATGATTGGAAGTCTTTAGTACTATATTGCATATAGGCCTAACATCATGCAAGAAGTAGGTATTATATGAAGCTTCCAAGCTAATCCTAGAGAATCTCACTTAAAATTAGTCAAAAGGATCTTGAGATATCTCAAAGGCACCATAGACTATGGTTTATGGTATCCCAAGAGTAAATAATTTTCTTTCAAATCATATATTGATGTTGATTGGCTAGGATGTGTGGATGATAAGAGGAGTATCAGTGGTGGGGTCTCCTTCATGGTAGAATACTTCGTGTCTTGGCTTAGTAAGAATCAATCCTCATTGTCTATATCAACTGTATAAGTTGAGTATATAGTATCTATCTCTTGTTGCACACAAGTCATGTGGATGAAAAAAAATTTGTAGGATTACAAGGTAAGACAAAATGGACCTTATTCTATTTATTATAACAATACTATTAAAATTAGTATCTCAAATAATCCTATTATGCACTCAAAAACTAAATAGATTTTTATTAGATATCATTTCTTGAGATAAAAAAGTGATTAATCAATGTGTCAAGTTGGATCATGTGCCTAAAAAATAATAACTTGTAGATATTATGACCAAACCATTATCAAAAACTACTTTTGAGTATCTAAGATAATTTTGGGTATCATTTCTTTCTTTTTAAATAAATAGAATGTCTTTGGTTAAGGGAGAGCAACAAGTTCATGAGTTTGCTCTAGACGTTTGTGAAGGAGATACAGTACAGATTTAGAATGGGTGTTTTCAGGTTGGTTGAGAACATGTTTCTTGTTTTGTGAGTGTCATAAAGTTCTATTGGTGGTCCTTATAGTAGCTTGAGAGATAATACTAGTAAGCATGTATGTTGGTAATTCATGGTGTGTGGAGATTTTAAGATGCTCAGAAGGTGCAATGGCTTAGAGATCTTAGGGGTAGTCCCTCTTATATGTTTCTTGGTGAGTTCCATCAAAATATAATGGTTTTTCTATGTTCTTTCCTCATTGCTTATAGTGCTTGGTTGAAGAGAGTGTTAACATGGAGAAGGAGGAAGTTTTCAAGGAAAGAAGAGGTAGGCTTAAGGTAATGGTTAATTTGTATCATCTTTATAATATATTCCTTTTCTTTTTATAGTATTTTAAAGTCCTCAGGATTAGTTGGTGCCCACTTTGACATTGTGTCAAAGGGGGAGAAAGTTCCTATTATGGGAGTGTTTAAAGAAGGAGAAGGTGAGATGTATATTGATATATATGATGTTTGTTGACATCAATGACAAAGGGGAATATTTTTAGAGTATTGCATGGATATGTTTTGGTGAGTGGATGAAGTCCTTTAATAGCCTAAGTGACAATGAAAAAGTGTGCAATGTACTTGTCCTAGTTTGCTTGAAGTATGTTTGGTTGATCTTTAGTGTTGACATCGATAGAGATGTTCAGGGATGCGTATGAAATATTGATCATGTGAAAATAGGTCCCTAAGATGTTTTATATTCTTTGAGTGTTTATTTTCATAAGTAGATTTCATCTGGTTGTCCATAATTCTCATCTAGACACTTTGGATCTAGTGGTAGAAAATCTGAATAGGTAGTTTGAGGATGTCACCATTACCACATGTGGATGAGTCAAGAGTAAATGGTCACATGGGTTTGTTTGGTTTTGTGCTTAGTTTTTATATTCCAAATCTTAGGTCATGCGATATAATGCATCAAAATATATGCAAGTATAAAGCTGGGCTCCCAGGATTTTTGATAGTTTTTTCCCATAATCAAATTTGCATGAGGAAAGAAAGAACCAAGTAAGCATATTGATGAATTTATATCTTACACATGTGGAAATCTTATTAAAAATTGATCATATAGGTTTGTTTAATTTTTTACATAGATGATTTCTACTAAATTTTATATCATGCACTAAAGCATGATAAAAGTTATATAGGAGCAAATTTGGCCTCCCAAACATGTTTTAAGCATAGTTGGCTCTGTGATAAAAAAATTTAGAAGGAATTTTAATGGCATTATATCTCACATGCACGAATGTTTTAGGAGTATTTTGCTACATGGTTGAATTTCTCTTTGAAAGGAGAACATATGGTGTAATTTGTGGGACATAAGATTGTTCGAGGCAAAAGTTATGACTATGCAAATTTGGCCTTCTAGGCATATTTCAATGGTTCCCGTACTCATTCATTTGTGTACAATTTAAATTTTGAGAAAGTTTGATGGAGTGAATTTTCTCTAAGATGTCAGGAAGTAGTGAGATGAGGATAGGTACATGATGTTTAACATTGAGTAGAGATAAATACCAAGATTATTCAAAGAATCAAAGGTGAGAGGGAGATCATATAGATAGAGATCAATGGTGTGTATTAAATTCAAGAGGTCAAAGTGACAATTATTTAACATTTTTAAAGACCAAGCTATGTATAAGAGATCGATAGTACATGATGAGTCAACATTACAAGATTGCACGAAATGAGGTCAAAGTGATTGAGGCTTAATGTTTGAGTATTGGCACATATGCATTAAATATAAGAAAATATAAATGGTGCATAATCGATCTAAGCATAGAGGACATGAGATGATTACAAAGTTTTTGAGGTTTAATCATGACCATTTTCATTTGAATATTTGAATTTGCTAAGGGAAAAACTAGTGTTTAGTATTACATCCATAACTTTTGATCTAGGATGAATTTTTTGATGTTGTTAAAATAAAAAATTTAAAGGAATCCAAGGTACATCTATAAATATAAATTTGAAGATCTGAAAGTGTGTATAGACATAATTATGAATATTCAAAGTTGACTATGTTTTCATATATGTTTTATAAGTTACCCAAGAAGAGTAATTGAGATTATATTGATGTTGTTTAGATGTCTCATGATGACTTGGCTAATTTTAAGTATTGTATACTCTTTGAGAATGCTTTGTGTGGTATTTTTAGGTTAAACCAATTGATATTTTGTATAAACAAAGGTTAAGAAGTTGACTATGTATTTGTTCATAATGTTCTTGTGCACCAAGTTAGTGTTTGAGTTGTTTGAGCATACACAAATGTGAATAAATATGAATGTGATCAATTGAGGATGTAAAATGGGACATAAAGAGTGGATCCATGTATTTCAAAGTGGTCATATGTTCTTTTTTTTTTATGAAGTGCTAAATGAGGGAATGGGTTTACATGAGACCTATAAGGGCTTCAAGGGACTTATTAAAAGGTGTAGTTCCTTAAGGGTGATCTATAGATGCTATGGGTGACCTATGAAGATTATATTGAGATATGTCTTTGTATGATATTTTCCTTAAGGGTGAAGGCATGCCTAATGGCTGACCAAGGTATTGATTATCAATTATGCTCTATAAATAGTGAAATCAAAGATGGTGATTTCTAGTCTTTATGTGATAGACTTGAGAGAGATTTGAGAGAGGTTTGTGTGTGTGAATTGAGGATAAAAGGAAGGTTAGAGTGAAAAGTAGATGATTTGATGAGTATAACAGATTGAGGATTGTTTATATGACCTATTGCTCATAATTTTGTTGGTAGAATAATGTTCTTGTTGTTTGAGTATGAATAAAGGTGAAGAGTGATAATCATAGGTCCATCATCAGGTGTTCAAGACATCAATGAAAATGTGTATGGTTCATAGGTTTTGTTGTTTAATTTTAGAATCTAAGGTGGTTGAAACCTCCTTGTAAGGTAAAACTTGTTAAAATCTTGGTTATTATTGCAGCTCAGCTAGACAGGTGTGGCAACACCATATGGGATTATAGTCTCACTAAATAGGGATTTTAGTTCCTTGATCATTTGTATATGTCTAAATTGGTTCATTTTATTATAGGATAGTATTCCATCTACATGTTCTAATGGGTTTTATTCCCTAAGAGGGTTTCCCAAGTATGTCATGTGTTATGTGATTGATTTTGCATTGTCTCTCTTATTATTATGAATGATGTGTATGATTCATGAATGCTTGTGGTAACTAGTTAAGTGTTTGTAAATATCAAAATTGAAGTTGGATTATTTAGGCTCAATTATTCATCCCCTCTCTTAATGATTGTACCTCTAACAAGCACACCATTGTCTTTTATAGAGCTATTAGAATAGTGTTTGCCCCTATGGCTGGTCCATGATGATTATTTTGGTGTTGGTATTTCCTAAAAGACCCATTTTTAGAGCTGACTTGGGCTTTAAAATTATTATCATGACCTTGGAATCGATTAAAATTCCTACTGTTTCCTTAGAATTTACAATTTTGGTCTGGCTTCTTGAAACTTTTTGATGGAGGAGGTGGATTTTTGGCCTTTGATTATTGTCTATTCATTTTAAAGTCTTGTCTTGATTTTTGATGAGACATTTATTATTTTTTTTCCATATGGGTATACTCTATAGAAATTTCCAATGTCTTAGTATTGGTCATTTTGATGTCATGCATCAATATTTCCTTCAATCCTAGCTTGAATTTAGTGATATTTATTTCTTCATCATGTATGTAGTCCACATGATGTATTAAATTTAAAATTTTGTTTTCATAATTAAGGATAGACATATTTTATTACTTGAGTATCTAAAATTTTGTTATTTTTTGCTTCTTGAAATTTGCACTCAAGTATATTTTCTTGAAATGGTTCTCAAAAATTGTCCAAGTGAGGGGTCATAGGTTGATATCCCTCTAAATCACAAAGATGATTCCACCATAGGGTAGAAAAGCCATTTAATTGATATATGGAAACCCTATCCTTCACATTAGATGGCATGTCATGAATGTTGATGTATTTTTTTCAAATTTATAAGACATGCATCAATCGTATTGCCTAATTCCTCACTTGAAAAGGTAGGAGGGGGAAGATTTTTAAGTTCTCTAATGATAGGGTCTACCATCCTTATAGGCATTTCTTGAAGTTCCTAATCCCCTATTTGTTTATCTCCCATTTGAGGGACTTCTTAATGAGGAGAACCTTTAAGATTGTTTAGCCTCCTCTCTTGATTTTCAATTTTGCCTTGAATGACATTCAGAGCAGATAATATCCCATGAAGGATCTCTTCTTGTTTATCAATTGGGTTATTTCCATCTATATTATCATTTATTCCTTCACTATTATTATTTGCATTGGGTGGTATAGGATCATTCCTAACTTGATTTGGGTTCTTGGTAATATGGCCCATACCTCAACTTCTACCCCTACCTTGACTTCAACTTCTTAAGTTCAGTCTATTACTCCCTTGGTCATTATCAACCTAATTGTTATCAGCTATAGTCTTAACATTTTATTTTTTTCTTATTTTCTTGAGAATCCATTAGTTAATTTCTTAGATAGATTCAAAAATAAACTATTCTACATACCAATGCATTTACAATCAATAACGTAGTACATGATTTGATACCAGGTGAAATGACCCCAAAAAAATTGAGCATCCCTTCTTTCATAGTTCACAATAAAAAAGAGATATTTTAAAATATAAATTTTTATTTTATATAACCTAATTACATGTTTATGTGTATGAAACCCTTATTCAAGGTATTTACCCCTAAAATATAATATGGAGAAGATTATAATCATAGGAATCTCCTCATGCAATCCAAGGTGTATCAATATGTAATCCATATCAATATATATGGGACTGCATGGTAGCATACACCTTCCTAATAGGAATACCTAGGTTTCCTTCTCCTACCTAAGCATTTGTCATTCGTGAAACTTGATATAGGCTAGGATTTTTAACTTTCTCTTTTTCGAGCTTGGATTAGTTAAGTTAATCACTTAGGTTGCCAAAGTTATCCAATCAAATAACTAACAAGTTTAAGTAATGGTTTTAGTTCTAATATATTTTATCATGTGGACTACACGTATAAAATTAAATACTTAACACAAGTGAAGGACCTAAATAGTACTACCTTTGATTTTTAAATCATTATACCATGATCTTATGTTGCAGGGTCATTGTACCACATTACTTCACCTTAGTAATTTAAACTAATCAACTTATAGTTTTCATCAAAATCTATTTTTGTGTGAAAATAAAGTGTTCTTTTAACCCATAGTGGCATAATACACCCATCAAACCATCTTTTAACTAATCTTCTAGAGAATCATGTCTCTCTAGTATGGGTTATGTGTCACTTAGTCATGATTATGGGGTTATCAATTTTAACCACTTTAATAAAATAATGCACAAACTTATTTAGAAATTATAACATGGTTTTCAACCATGTTTATGTCATGAAAAGACTATCCAGTTAATTTAAGGCACATTTTGCTTTCTAAAAAAATGTATGTAACAAAAATAATTACTAGTATTACTATGAATGTTCATACTCAAATATGAGTATGTATTTATTGTGTAAAAAAGGTATGAGTTAATATTTGGAACAATATTTAATAATAACCTTAAGCCTATGCATTGGAGGTTATTGATGGCTTCCTACAACCAATAGATAGTTACTTTTTCCATTAAAGAGTGATGACACATTATGAGTAAATAAGAACTATGTTGTTTGTAGCTAACATGTCTTGGATACATTAAAACTAAAAATTTAGATAAGATTATAACTTGCTGAAAATGATTTATAACTTATTCTAATTAAATATTTGATAGTGTTTCAACTTGGTTTCATCCAAGTTATCATAAACATAACTTGAGAATAATAATTTTGTTCTTATCTCATTGATTTAGGTAATGGAGTTATTTCAAGTTGTAAATAAATAAATATGCATGCCAAGTATGATGGCAAGTTGTAGTGTATAAAAATTAGAATGATCATATGAAGTGAAAACTTAATGTTATAATAGTTTGAAAAATAAATGTGACTATAGGTGGTTATTGAAAATCAAAATTAAGTTGTCTCCTTTTAATTACAACCATAAAATAATAAACAAATGTATTAAAATAACAAAAAACATATTATACTTGCAACATATGATCAATCTATGTTAGATTCTTGTATACTGAAAATATTTCAACAAAAATAACTTTGAGACTTAGCCATATAAACAACTATATTTAGTGCTTATTTACAAGTGAATAAATGCTGATTTTTACAACATAATCCAATGGAATGAGATTCTATAGATGAAAAAAACTATCAATATTAACTTCAAATTGAATATGTGGGTACATATAACTATTAAAATTAAATTAGTAACCTATAACTAAAAACAAAACTTTTGGAAATTAATTTAATAGCTAAAACTTTCAATGAATATAATACAAATGCCACTAACTCATATTTTAATCTTTCAACTAAAAATGAAATGTGTAAACATGTTGAAACCTTTAATTTGTAAGGCAAAAATATCACAAAATCTACAACTTATAGAAATGGTAAGTAACTCCATCTAGCATTGAATTATTTACAAAATATTTTGCATCTACAATACATAACAATAATGATAACTAGAAGATTGAAAATTTTATCTTCCTTTCACAAGCCATCCCATCTTGACCCATCCTATGATCCCCCCATTTTTTTTCCCTTTCCACCCCCAACCATCAATTAGGAGGTGGAGTCTAGATTTTGAGATTTTAGAAATAGAAGCCAGACACAAAGGGAATTGAACCAATTAATGTGCAATAGTACTATTATCAAGACTTTCACATTAAAACCAATAATAACAACCTTAGCAACTTAATTTTCATCTAAATGTTATGCAAGCTGACTTATTGGTTTAACTAACCTCATACACCTTCATCCTTTGTCTAGGTGAACTAGAATGATAAAATAAATAGAATTAATTATTCAAAAAGATATGATCAAGGAATGTAACATCTCATAAAATTATTAATAGATGACCAAATTGGTTAATTTTTAGACACTTGTAACTTAGTGCCTTCATGATATTTTCTAGGATTTGATCATAAATTTGGTTCAATCTTATGAAATTAGCAAATAAATCCATCAATTAAAATTTAAAAAACTTTGATATTAAATTTAAATGATATAATTTCAATCAAGGAGGATTTCTAAATCTCACAAATATCAACATGATTAAATAAAGATTCACAAAATCTTGGTAAAAGTTTTACCAGCATAACCACATGGACTTTTAAAAAATATGAACAACAATATAAAATCACTTAAATGATTAAATAAAAACTAAATTTTCCAACTAAGAATGGTTTCCCAAGACCCCAACATAAATAGAAGTTTATTTACCAAAAATCCACAATGCTATGAAAAAAATTCACTAGCATAACGAATTATATTTTTGACTTTTAAACCCAAAATCCAAGCAACTTATTAACATAATAAAAATAATTGAAAAATAAATAATAAATTTACTATAAAAGACTAGCTAAGGCACAATTTTCACAAGTAAACCAAAAAATGAATCCATACTTGACCCTAGGTTGACCCATGTCACTTATTTCACCCAGTTAAAAATAAATGAAATCAAATAACTTATAAATACTCAACCATAATTTATTAGCAAATTTTGGGATAAATTTAACAAGAAATTAAAAACTCAAAATCTAAAATTAATTCTTTTATTGATAGCCATGGAAAAAATTAACAAAATCTAATCAATATATTTCCTCATAAACCCTTGCAGGTTTGTCAGGAAGTCATTTGACTTTCTCATAAACCTGCAAATATTTTTTTCTATTTACTTGCCTTCTAATATGTAGGAAAATAGATGCTTTTGCAATAAATAAATAAAAATTAAGATTTACTTATTTTTCTTGCAAGCAGAAGGAGGAGAACTCAAATTTTTTTGTGTTTTTCTACCTTGTCAATCCCTCTAAATAGCTTCATCCAAGTAGGAGATTCTCTCTCTAAATCAGATTTGAATCAACTACCTATTCTCCTAGTCACCAACCAATCTTCCTAGGGTTTTCCTTCTCACCTCTAGCCCTATGCTTCCCTCATTCTCCTCTCTCTTCTCCTTTCCTCCTTTTCCCCCTATGCCTCCCTCCCTCCCTCTCCTTCTTCCCCTTTCACAACCTATAACCTAGGGCAAATGGGTGGCTTAGAGGGCGAGCTCAATTCTTCAAGCTCAAATAATAATAATGAGAAGGAAATCAGATTTGTTTCATATCACAAAATAAAATGATGAAGAGGATTAAATTTGCTTTGGGTCAAATTCATGGCCCATAAGACTTTAATTTAATTTTTGTTGCCAAATAAAAATAATTATAATTCAAGTCATATGGGCCATGGTGGAAATGGCTATTTTAATAATTTTATCCAAAATCATTAATTGTAATTTTTAATTTTCCCATTAATAAATTTAAATTTTTCAAGGTCCTTAATGTTAAGAGTTGAAGGGGAGAGAGAGAGTGATGGGAGAGGAGGTTCGATAGGCTAGATATTGTCGCCATTAGAAAACCATACACAATGGTTCTAGTTGTCAAACTAACCCCTTGGACACCTTATGGACTATCCCACAACCTTTCGATCATAAACTTTAGTCAAATTAGTTGACTAACTAAATTGACTAACTTACCTACCCTTAACCAAACTTAACCTTCCCTTAACCATTGACGATCACCCTGACCATTGATGGTTAGGCTTGACCACCAATGGTCAGGTTCTAACCACGTAAAAAGTTAACTCTAGTCAAACTCAAGCTTACCTTTTTATATTTAGCTTGTCTAATTCATGTTTGGATCAATGCATGTTGATGCTAAAAATAAATGACCCCTTTGAAATTCTTGTTAAACTAATTGTTTCACCCCTCCTCCCTTCCTATAAAAAGAGATGAAGAGGAGGTAGATTCAATCGATTGATCAATCAATCAATCCATCATCATCCTCATCTAGATGTAGATCTTCTTGCATCACAATTTCCTTTTGTAGGTCTTCTTCTAGTGAACCAATAAGTGTGATAGAGAGCCAAAGTGCTACCATTCATTAACTAATAGCCAAGTATCATTACTCTACCAAAATTTCCCTAAGGTCTACCAATAGATTCCTCAACCATCTTCAGATCAACAACCAACAAGATAAGTATTTATTTTCATGAATTAGTTACTTTATTTTTATTTTTCAACCAACCCATCCCAAACCCACTTTATATAAATCTCATCAGCCAATTTTTTTAACTAGATCAAAGCCCACAATAATTGTCAATGGTCATCCTAACCACCAATAGTCTATCCATAATCATCGATGGTCATCCTAACTACGAATGGTCACCCTAACCATTAATGGTCACTATGTGATAAATAAATAGAAAGTTGTTTTCACATACCAGACATCAACCAAATCCAACTTTTAGACCCTCTGCCTGATCATGGAACCTCACCCTATTTCTCAAACCACACTTGATTCATTTAGAATTAATATTGATCTTTTTATTTCTATAATTAATCAAATTCACCTATTCATTTATCAAGAACTTCTTATATTTGATTTTAGTACCTTCTATTATTTATGAAAATACTTTATCTTTCACTTTCAGAACTTGATTTTCTAAAAGAGTGGATTGAAAACCTCCAAAGAAGCTCATGCTTCTTGGATCTATCTTTCTAGACAATCCATCCTAATAACTAAGTAATTAACCATTTTATTAGTGTTTTCTTATCTACAGGTCATTCTTCCCAAGCCAAAGAGGAGTTTATATAACCATCTAAATCCATGCATGCACAACATACCAAGTTCTACTAACCATACCCTTCTTGAGTTTCTTTTCTCTTTATTCTAATAATATAAGTGAAATTTATCTAAAATAAATATGGCATGCAAAAAATAATAATAATGATAAAATAAAGATTAATAAAAATAATTATAATAATAATCTAGATTTGACCACAACACTAAAGGTCACAAAACTATAAGATAATATTTACTCAATTTTAAAATTAAAACCAAAACATATGAATTCAATATCAAACAAAGATCAAAGTTTATGCACTCAAATAAATAATCAACCATCAAGATAATCCAAGATCAAAATGGATAAGTCAAAAATATTAAAAATATAAAAGATAGACTAGTACAATTGTGGTTCACTAAACGTTTCCATATTTTACTTATGTTGACTTCCTTTACTCTATAACCCCTAATCACTAGAATCCATCTCCAACGTAGCTCATTTCACCTATTCCTACACCCACAAATGGCATTAGCAATACCTGAAATGTATAATCGTATAAAAGTATAATAGAATAATATTATGCAAAAACTAAATAATAGGACCAATATCTCATGTACAAGCTTAAATCAAGCTGTAACTTTTTTTCTATCATTTAAAAATTAAATTAAAGGTTATGAAGAGACTGACATACAGTATCAAAACATGTTGAAACTAAGTATGATAGCAAGAAAATTAAATATGTAATCATGGTCATAACATTAATACATTCCAATACTCTCAAGAGGTCTTAAGTTGCACATAGTTTTTCCACTTTTGTGAGTGTGTGAAACATCATGATCACTCTAGAATGCAATGCAATATTTGGATTTCAACACTTGTCATAATGTAACTTTGACTTGTGTGTCTATTTAGACTTGGCTCTAGTGTTTATCTTTTTAGGGTTTTTCAAATTTGTATACCTTTGTGATAATTTTTCAAAAGAGTGATAATTGATTTCTCAAGTTTGTTAGGAATTTTTAAGATGTTTTTAGGTGATTATAACCTTAAAATTGCTTTATATTTACAACTAACTCTTTGATATTTTATAGTATGCCTAACCTAATAAATGTGTCTAGGTTAACCTAATTGAGACTTCTTAATTTGAAAAATAGCCATTGAATGTTCCTAGATATTGTTGATAGAGAAAAACATTTATAGTTACTTGTTGTTATCGGTACTATCATGGTATGGAAAGTTAGTGATCTAAGATATGGATATATGATTTTATAACTTTGAAGGTTTTTGTATAGATTATATTAATCTTGAGTATGTGTATCCATAAAATAAGGTTTGCCAAGATAAAACGTAGGTACACAAATAGGGGAAAGTGTGCACAATATTTGAATGTGTATGTAATGTCCAAGTATGTCAAACTATGCCAAATTTAATGTTTTCAAAGTGTCTAATGTCAAATTTTTTTGTCTACAGATACCATTTTTTAATCTAGTATTAAAAATGCTAATTTAAATGCTAAAATAAAAAATGATACCTATAATAACCATACTTAGTGTTGAAAGGTTCCCCTGAATGTTCCATTTTATCCATGTAAGACTTGAAATAAAATATGTATAAATAAATGTCTTCACAAGATAAGTAATCTAAAATAATTTAAATAGTTCAACTATTTTAAATTGAGAAGCTAAGGAATGGATATATCTAAGGATAAGAACCATGTTACCATTTGTTGAACTTGTTTAGAGAACTACATGAGGTGATTATGCCCAAAGGAGATTCAATATTTGAAACCATAAATTCAAAAGTGATAATGCCTCAACCATCATTATAGAATGAGTGTTATAAGTTGAGCATTGTATAAACCTCAATTGCACTACTTTGAATAACATTATAATATTGCGTAGACCCATGAACCAAGTTTTTATATAAATTTGGAACTCTAAAATATGTTTATTTGTCAAAGTGGAACCTTAAAACCATGTTTATATGTAAATTTGAACCCAAAAATAGGTTTTTATGTAAAATTAGAAACCTAAAACTAGGTTCATATGTAAACAATCAACCATTGTAGATGGATTATAAACCTAAAGTTATTACATAGTACCATTTATCCTCAATATATAAATAGAAAAAAATTACATGAACCATATTTATGCCCCAAAGTGATCCACATATACCTTAAATTGATATAAAATTTTGTCATTGATATAATTCTAAAGGCCTAAAATTAACACAATTATAAGCTGGGATATAAGTAAATGGAGACCCAAAAGTAGATTGGAAATTTCTTGCATGTAGAAAGGATTTTTCTTATTTTCCTTCTCCAACAAAGAGGACTGCATCTTTGCCCCCTAGTGAGTCCCTAGTTTTTTTGTAATGCAAGCCTCTTCCTTAGAAAATGGAACCACGGTTTCAATCTAGGGAAGGATAATATCAATTTTGTTCCATTATGGTTCAGGCTTCTAGGTCTTCCTCTAGATTATTAGGAGGAATAATTTATACAAGGAATAGCTAGAATGATGGGGCAGTTGTTATCCATTAACACCTTAATTAAGGCAATGAGGAGGCTGATATATGCAAGGTTATTTGTAAACACAAATGTAGAGAATGATTTCCCTAAGAACATCAAGCTAGTTTACAAGTTTAGAATAAGGGATCAATTGATTAAATATGAAAATACATATTTTTTTTATGTATAATCTATTATAAGGTGGGATACATAGCCAACTCTAATTTATATCTTTTAAAAAAAACTCTAAATGGTGGAGAAAAGAGGATAAATCCATCGTCTAGAATCATACCCAAGAGGGGGATTATAGCATGGTAGTTCCAAAGGGAGATAAGGAAGACTTTAGCCTTCAAAATGGTCAAAAATAGGACATATCTCCCCCATCCAAGGCAAACCATAATTCTCTACTAAGTACTATTTGTGACCCAAGGCTAGTTATAATCTTCAAAGAAGATTTGAAGCCAAGAGTCCCTTTAAAAAACTAGTAAGAGGAATAAGACATAATTGAAGTTAATATTGAAGAAGCAAACGTGATGGAGGAGGATAAAATTTTGAAATATCTTGGGGTTTTGATGAGGGAAATGCATTTGTTTTGTAAGTCCAAAAGTAATATCTTCAAGGGGATAACAAAGGTATACTAGAAACCCCATTATAGGGACAACATTAGGAAGGAGACAAAAGGATTAGTATCCTTATTCTTTGAAATGAACCTAAAACTCAAGCACATACTACTGAGATAGATGTTTAGAACCTAAAGATTCTATATTTTTGGGAGGGATCCATTTATAAGGAATAAATTAGAAAGGATATGGTGTAATATGAGATGGATCCCATCCATGAAGGTATTGAAAAGGTATATTTGTATAATTTGGTGACTAAAATAAGGAATCTCAAGATAATAGAACAAACTAGTGATAGGTTAACTAGGAGCAAATCTAGATCTAGAAAATTAGGTAGCTATTAATATTGAGTATCTTATGTTAGTTGGAATGTAAATGGAAACTTTATTACTTATAAAAAATTTACAATAATAGGTGGTCTTTTTTAATGTTATGGGATGGATTGTTCATGGTTGGCTAATAGTTTATCTTATTTCTATTATGTCCACTATCTAGTATACATGTTTCTTGTGTGTCTTTTTTGTGATTTCATGTGTATCTTCCAATTTGGTTTTTTTGAATTTAGGATCATATAAAAACCTTCCTTTTACCCTAGTAAAAAAAATCATATAATGCCTCAATTATTCCTCATAATCCTATTAAATTCCCCCATATATGGCTCCATCTCTAGTAGATATATCAATTAAGCACATAGTGATAATAATCTAAATAAATGCATGATATAAATAATGGAATATCACCTAATAAAAATATGTGTGATGTATATCAAAAAATCAAGTTCACTTTTTTAGTCATTTTTTTCCATATATCATACATGTAACTACACACACACATACAATAGCATGATCAAAGAGCACACAATACATGACATGACTATAACCCAACATGGATATGATATGGTCATAAATCAAACTAGAGTGTCATTTCACATGGATGACACATGACATGAAAATACATAGTGAATGCACACATATAATACTAATTATAATACACATCAATGATTATGTAACATCACAATCATCAATATCAAGCACGCATAGAGAAAGCAATATTATTGTACATAATCAATTAATATTATCTAGTATAAAAAAGCATAATATCTATAGGAAATAACACTATAGAAAATATAATTAATATAAATTCATATGTGACAATCTACTGTGATCAATGGACTAGTATATAAGTATATAACCTGACAAGTGTACAAAGATGACCCCAATGTGGAAAGGTTTCCCCTTGGGTAAATAATGTCACACATTTGTATGTCCATATATTAATTTTACCATGTATGTCATACACTCCATTCATTTATACTCTAAAAATCATGTTAATAGAGATTAAATATGTAATTAACCATACATATGACAAATAATATCAGTCAACTATGTTTACCAACAAAACATGTCATGCATAGGTCATGTTTTGTATTTTTTGATTTTTTTTTTTTTTGAATTTTAATGTGTTTATTTATTTATTTTTTTTAAATTATATTATGGCTAACCTATGATCACATTAATGTGATTCCAACATATATTTCATGTATCATATATGTCATAATCATCAACATCCACTAATTTGAACAAGTAATTCCAATCATCTTCGACATTTGTAGTAGGGTATATATAAATTACCACACCATATTTTGAAATTGGTTTATTATTTTTTGTTTTATCTTAAATTTATTCATCACTATTAGTATTATGTAACCCAATTAAATTATTTTCAAAGTTTGTGTAATAAAAATTGAATATCATTTCTTGAACACTAGTAGAGGAAATAGTTTCCACTTGGTCTTCTTGATTTGGAGATGTTTTATCTC
Organism: Torreya grandis; assembly: GCA_037957365.1. Taxonomy (NCBI): domain Eukaryota; kingdom Viridiplantae; phylum Streptophyta; class Pinopsida; order Cupressales; family Taxaceae; genus Torreya; species Torreya grandis. Next base: position 5,050,821 of record JARHVA010000504.1, on the reverse strand, counting down.
TTAGAATGGAAATAATATTGCCTATAATATCAAATGTAAACTAATTATTATTCTTCTTAAGTGTTGAATTTGTTTATCTTAGTCAGGAGTTTCCTAGTATATAATTATATTGGGTCAAAGTTTGGGTTAATCTGGAAAATGGAAAAATGCAACTTGAAACCAAGAGCTATAGGCCACTCAATGGATCTTATTTTGATTGGTCTAGATAATGTATTTTTATTCAATATTTTAATGTCATATCCAATGGATTTGATAATGGTCATGCTACATACATTGACTTCTCAAGTATTTTCAACCATGACATTGGTGAATTGATTATAGTCTATGTGAGGGCTAATGATCAAAGTTTCTATGAATAAGGAAGCAATTTTGGTTGTTACCTTAGAGACCACATATTTATTATTATTATTATTATTATTATTATTATTATTATTATTATTATTATTATTATTATTATTATTATTATTATTATTATTATTATTATTATATTGATTATTGGATTCCTTCTTAGATATATCTTTCTTAGGCAATAATTCCTTAGGTAACTCTTGTTTTGGAAATTTGACCTTCAAAGATGGAACCATAATTTTGGTGGGTTACCTAATATTGTAAGGTGTGTTTGAAACTTGTTTTGTCTTAAGATGTATCCAATATAAATTCACCACTATCAACAAGTTATTATATTTTATGTTTCAAAGTATGACACCTACCCATAAAATTTATAGGGAATCTATTATGTGTACAATAGTACTTAGATATTTGTGTATGTGTTTAACCCTTTTTATAAATAAGGATTAATAATAAGAGACTAACATAATCAATAAAGGATTAATCTACTCTAAAATTAGGCTAATTGAATGAATTTAGATCTACTAGTATTATGATGAGATATAATAAATATAAGCATATGTTAAATATGGAAAGTACAACATTCAATACTTTGATAACAGAAATATAAAAGATAAATTGTGATTATATTATACAATGATGCATAGGTATATCTGATTAGTGTAAGTGTAGAAGTAGATTGTCTCAAGATTTGGATCCCATCGTTGACTTTTAGATATTTTCTTTCTAGAATCTTAGACACTTATGTTGCCATATGAACACTAACGTCAATGTTATTATCTTTATTTCAAGATTTCTATCTAAACCATAGTAATAACTCTTTTATATAAATTCAAGCTATGCCTATTATATGTCACTATCACCTTGCAGATTATCTAATTAGATAGTGTGCATAGGCTCTCGATATTAGTCTTTTTATCAAAACCCTAGATCCTCAAATTAGGGTATGTACCACTTTGAAAAATGGGGGTTAGTGGGCTCAAGTGAAGTTGAGCTAACCTCAAATACCCATTTATCATTGATAACTACTTACATAATCAAAATAAGGCCTCAAATTGATGTAGTTCTCCTCCATATGTGGGCTTGTGTGTGAATAGATGTGTAATATGCTATATGAGAGGGTGTGTAGTGATCTATCCTATAAATTAGTAAATAATTCTCATGTATTATTATTTTAAAGATTAAAACTTTTAATATGACTACTCATATGACTAATTTGGAAATAGGGAAGAATATCTTAGTTGTGTGATTGATTTTCAATAGTGTAGTGTACACTTGAGAGGTGTTTTCTAGATGAATAATGAGTGGGATTTAACTTATATTTATACCACCTCTTTTGAAATTTTTCTCATAGAATGGTTAATGAAATCAAATATATTGACCCATAATTATTGAAAGTATTGAAAAATTAAGTGTTTTTAAGGTAAGAACATGTGTTGGAGTAGGGACACTAGTATCAATGCATGTGTCTAAGAAGATAAAAGGTTTTGAAAGTTCTATAATTGACAGTGAAGGATATATATCAATTTTTAAGTATAATGTGGGCTAAAAGTGATTTGAATAATTATAATATCAAGTTCAAACTTTAAGATAAGCATGTAAGCATAGTGAGATGGTGAATGTGAGCCTTTTGGGTGTAAGGCAAGTCAAGAACTAAAGGGTAGAGCCATGATTAATATTTTCCAAGTGTATAAGAATAGTTTAACATATAAATCTATATTTTAGTACCTACATTTCCCCTACCTTTAATCTAGTAATGCCTAAGGATGAATTTACTAGGTTAAAGGAAATAAATGTGTATTATGGAGTGTACAACACACCTTGATTTGACTTGATCCATGTTTAAATATTTTTTATGTGTATGAATTGTAACCAATATCATGTTATAGGTGTAATTAGTACATATAATATGAAAATGAATAATTTTAAATTTATTGAGAGAAAAGAGAGCAAGGAGTGCACTTATGTGTCAATGAATCTATGTTTCCCCTTAATATTTTTATTTGGTAATGATACCTCCTAGATTAATCATTGGAGAGAGGTTCAAAACTAAACCTTGGATATTTGAGGAGGTAAATTGGAGAGTTATCATGCACCCAATTTGGTATGAGGGTGAGTTATGCTAAGTCCATTGAGAGAACTAAATCTCACTTACAAAACTCAAGTGTAAACATAATATAGATAATTTCACCCAAGTCAAATGGTGTAACCATATCAACCCATAATAAATATAATTAATTCCAATTCCATCAATAGAATTGAATCTTAATCACACTAATAAAATAAGCCAACTATTACAACAAATAAAAGCTTGAATGATACACTTGGTAAGGTTGATACAAGAATAGTATTATTAATTGAATAATGTATCTATAATTTGGTGTATTTTCATGGCATAATCACCTCAAATGTGTCTCAACCTAGAGTATCTATCAAAATGTAACCTATACTTTAGAAATTGTGTGTAATATATATCATAAATATGAAAAATTATCCTAAATATGTACCAAATGTATAAGATTTCATCCCAAGTGTATATATAAATCATGTAAATATAAAATTTTACCAATTTATCAATTATATGTATGTGGATTCATGTCTCTATGACATGAATCCATTGATATTCCCCCCTCTTTTGAGGTGAGGGTAATGAAAAGTGATAGTCACCTTATTTTGAAAGGATAAGATAATCATGTTATATTTGTGTGAATCATGTAATAAAGAATCATATAGTAGTATCATGTTGAAGTATATGTATCAATTAATCTCACATTATGAAATTATAACAATCCCTAAGATGCATGATATGGATCATGGAAATGTCTATAAGTAGAAAAGCTCAATAAATAATCAAGCATTATTAGTGTAGGATTCTTCCCACTTCCAGTTTTACCTACACAGTTTTTGGTTAACTTGATTATATTTGTTAAGGTCATTAGAGTAAATACACTTAATATTTATTCTAATTTTGAGTTAACTTTTTACCTTTTTGGTGACCTAATATCTCACTATAATGTACCTCCATTATATTCTTTGTCCATTCAATCAGGTAATGAACATTTATGAAGCACGCTTTTACTTTGCATTGCTCTCACTTACTCTTAGGGTTTTCATGAAATATATGATGTTAAAATGTATTATAGTGATCTAACATGGTATCAAATCTCTAATTTGATGCCCTTTTTTCCATTTCAAAAATCCTTGGTGAGATCTTTCCTAATAGCATTCCTGTTGGTTTTCTTAATTTTTAGTAGTTTCATAGATTTAGTGAAATTTCATGTAAACTATATAGATTAAGTATCTATTCATAAAAATTATAGAACCATCATATTTATAAGGTATCAAAACCCTAAAATCAAATATAAACATGACCTAGATTCATGATAGTGATTTTGACCATTTTAGGAGGGTTTTGGGTTTTTTCAACCATTTCACATATTTCCATATAATAGGATTATCAAAATTTAAAAGTAAGGTTTTTCTAGGATTTATATTTCTCAAAAGGGCCTCTCTTATTTTTGGAGGATCCATACCAAATCTGCATGTTTTTGGGTTTTTTAATTTCAATAGAATTTCAAACCCTTGCAGGTAGTTTTGGTAGTTTTTTAGATAATCACCCTTTAACAAGCTTACACTCCTACTAAATCACATGGTGGATCCTAAAAATCCTAATCATAGACCCTATTTACTTTAACACCTCTATTTTAAAACCTTGCAGATACTAATGGTCCTACTTGTAGACCTTGTGGACTCTGACACCTCAATTTACAAACTTGTCAAACCCCGACACCTATACTATTATGAATGTCAGAACCGAATGCCTCTGCCATCATGCCTATAAAAATATGAATACCTTATTATCACACATGACAAAACTTGATGACCCCATAATCACACCCAATGAACCCGATGGCAGTGTAAATAACCCCCATGGATTTTGACCACCCCTTATGCACGTTGTGATGTATATGAGGCCACCAAATTCAAAACCTACAAATGGTCTTAGCCCCTTGGTCATATGATAAATAATCCCTTGGTCACTTTGAACTCAAAAGTGCTTAACATTTTATCAAAAAAGGCTTAAGTTTTTCTTTGAAAAGTTGATGCATAAAATTTTCTTTTGGGGAAGTTGATTCAAAAAAAATCCATCACTATTTCTGCCTAAATTTTCCATGCAAGAAATATTTTTAAATGACTATAAATTTTGATCAATAACTTAGATTTGAGTGCCATATTCTTAAAAAGTGCTTGTTTTTTGTGTTTTATGAATTGGTGAGATTTTTGGACCTCCTATGGCTACCTATTTTTCACATATTATACCTCTTAGATGCATTATCAGCATATCTCAATGTCTCTTTGGTTCATTCATACTTACACATAGATTGCTCAAGATGCAATCTCAGTGATTTAAAACTTTGGGGGGGGGTCATTGTTGATAATTCTAATGGGGTATTATGTGATGCTATGTATTCTTTGGTTTCTCTTTTGCACATTCTCATTTTTTGCATTGTTTTAATTCCTACACTTACTACTCATTTGGATGCATTATCAGTTGCATTTGTCATCTTATACATGAGTGTGCATTCATCTTATAACTAGGGGGTCATTGTATTTGTTTTGTGTAATTTTTCACTTCTTTGGTGTCTTCTCTTAATCATGTAGACTTCACTTTGTATGCATTTAAATTTACTCACTTCATCACTAACATCACTAATTTTGTCTATTTCCATCTAATTTATCTTAATATCATATTATCCTACTCCTAGTCTAATATTTATAATATATCCCCCATCCTAAACTAACCTCATAACATCCCATATCCAATTAATCACCCTCTAATTAACCCCACTTACCCACTAACTATGTTTTATCCATTATATTGTGAAATTTTAATTCACAAATCTAATTACTAGCCTACTCATAGGATTTCTTACAAGCTTACCCCCTATTCCTCACCTAACCCACCTTATAATCTCATCTAACCTCCTTCTAATTATCATTAGCCCCTCCTAATGGATTCTAAAATTATCCAATTCTAGAATCATCTCTTTCTTAGCCCTCCTCTCTAGAAATTTGTAAATCTAGAGGCTTTAAGGAATTTTTAATTCTTTTTAACTATCCTTATTTCCTCTATTTAAATCGACCACTCCTCCACTGAAACTAATTATGAAATCTATGATCATCTCATGACAAACTAGTATAATTATCAAATTCATCAAGCTAGTATCATTCTATCATAAAATTTGAGTCTATCCATAGCAATCTAGCATCTAATAATCTTTAATTTTAATCTTATTTTTGTCTTAATCTTGTTTGGAGCATAAAATTTTATGAAGATATAGGCATCATGAAGGTATAATCTTTTAATTTGAATTGTATTTTTATGTAGTTAGCTCCAAATTAGAGGTATGATAGAATTTTTTTAGGAAAGTGATAATTTTTTATAATTCAATCCATTTGCAAAAAATCTTTGCATTGTAATTTGGTGACCATAATGGGAGCCCTCCTTTTGGACTGACCTAGTGTTTTTAAATTGTGTGAATTTAGCTTGAAAGTAGGGTTTAAAAATAATTTGGGCTCAAATTTTAAAAAATCTCATCCTCCAAGTGAAAGGTGTTATTGATCTGCAAAAGGTGTCTTTACACTTGCAATTTTACCCTCGATAGTGGTGATTTTGACATAAACTACCAACCTAACCACTAGCCATCAAGGTAACTTAGTCATTTTTATATTATTAGTCAAAATCACTTCTTGAAATCTATGATTTTGATTTCTATTTGTGATTTTCTCAAAATCATTTATTATTAGTCATAGTTTTGATATTCATCTACAATTTTGAACATAGCATTCACAATGTTGATTCCTATCTACGATTTTGAACATAATAGTTGTAATTTAGATTTAGCTCATAAATTATCTCTAATCAAGTGTCCAAACATTATAAATAGTTTTTATGTAATTTTCACTTTCCGTCTTGGTTGGTTGTAGGAAACAAGCAATAATTTTGTCAAACTGAAATCATAAGATCTCAAACATTCAAGAAAAATCATTTTTAGCTAGCTACAATATTGATTTATAGTTGCAATTTTGACACAGTCAATCATGATTTTGACTAGTACTAGATTTGTAAAGATTCTAATCTACAAGTTGTTTTATCTTCTCTCTATATATATCTCTTACTATTTATGTAAATAGTTGCATGTGTCTAAATATTATTTTGTAGGATTGGGTTAAAAATTGATATTAGGTGAAACCACATGTTGTCATTTGTGATTTTGAAACAATATTTTATTTAATATTTTTTCAATCATATAAATACCTTTGTCTAATAAAATCACAACTTAACATCTCATAAAGTCAATTTAGTCTCTAAAAATTTTGTAAATATCTCATTTTATGTATAGTTGTCAAAATTGCTTCTGATAAATCATCATTTTAACTTAGTAGTTGCTATATTGGCATTGTCCATTTTAGGATTTTTCAAAATTTCTTCTATGTTTTTGTGCTTTTTCTTCCTAGTTATGATTTTTCAAATTCTATAAGTGATTTTGACCTACCTAACTACATTATAACTGTGATAATTTATTGTTTGAAAATTTTCTTATCTTTATCTACAAGTTTGACTTATCAAAAGTGATTTTGACTCTCTAAAAGTGATTTTGATTAATAACTAACTATATATCTATAATTTTAATCAAACCAATAATGATTTTACTCTATATTTTTATTCAAAAATTATCTCTTTTGAGTGTGTTTTTAGGATCATTTTCAGTTAATTTTGAGTCATTCCAAGGGTTATACAAGTCCCAAATTTTATTTGGCATCTAGGGTGATTCCCCTCAACCCCACCCTATACCATGATAGGGAGTACACCTGGGTCACTACTCCTAGACCCCACAAGGGGTGTTTCCCCTTAACCTTATAAGGGGTGCAGTCCCTTCACCCTATAAGGGGAGTTATCCCTTGACCTTATTGAGAGATACCACCCCCAGACCCCTGCGCTATGGCCCCTCATTCAAAAAAATTTATAGTGTAAAACCCATGATTATTTTAATGTTTTTATTGAGGCTTATTAGACTAAAATTTGGTTTGGATTTTTACAGGGGAAAATTCAATGGTAGTTTTGTCTCACTTGATTTTACCTAGCCATTTGTCTTGCAGGTCATATTTTTTAATATTTTGTCAAACATATTGTCTTATAATTGACCCCTCAAGATTGATAAATTGAAACTACTAATCACTTGCTTTATAGGACACTTATCAAATATTTTGACATTTTGAAAAATATATTTTATATATATCATAATTAATCAGTTAATCAACTTTTTATCTAATTGTCTATACTTAAGGGATACAAAGGTGTATGCTATCTTACATGTGTCTTAAGATGAGGCTTAGAGGATCAAAAACCATTAAAAACCCTCCCATTTTTATTTTTAGGAGGAAAATTGATGTGTAATTTATATAAACAAACTTTTTATAGTCTTAAGGGTTAGTGATGCATATTTCATCATCATGTATTCAACTGCACTTGTGTTATAGCGGAGTATAAAAATTAGGGATAATTATCATTAGGCCAAGTGGTTGACCCCATATAGGTTTTTTTTTAAGGGAAAGAGTTAACTCTCTAACCCAAAATCTAATAGCACCCTATATGGAATTGGGCACCATGTACCTAGTGTATATTGGGGGTACCCTTAAAGAACCTGTATAGCCTAGAATAGGATCTTCAACCATAACAGGTGACTTACTACCAGATTTAGTATTAGCTCCCAAGTGACCATTAAGTACAAATTTAGTTGAGAGGGTTTGGGAGATTTCATAATGAGTCATTAGCCTATAGCCTCACCTATAAATCCATTAGACAATACAGTCATCGAGTTACACTCCCAAATTAGTTTACTAGTGATAAGTTTGTGATTTACTTGATTTAGCATGTGTTATAGTAGACCAATGTTTTGGTGAGTTGATTCAACCTTTTACCCAAGCCTATACACATTTATATAGATCTCTTTCATATATCATCATTTTTTATATCCTTGTCTCATCATTGTATCATCATGTACATATTTGTTAATATCCATCTTACATCCTGGTTAATATCCTCTTGTGCATATTTTATTTGTACATTTTTGTACATATTTTAATCTCATCTCATCTTGTATCTTTTCCTATCTCTCATTATCCCTCTCATCTTAGTCACATCCTATCCTAGTCTCCTTCATATAGATCTATTCATACCACCATCACTTACATAAGTTTGTCCAATCTTGGCATCCCTCCATCAAATATTATCATAGTCTAACCTCATATTCTTCACTTATCCTTAATATTAATCATCCCTAATATCATATTTATCATTGAAGACTAAATACACCATATTCATATCCAATTTAGGTCACATCTTATTCTTTTTATTTATATATCCTCACATAACCTTGTCTTGTCTTACTCATACTTAGAGTCTTAGTCCAAACCATATTACACATCACAAAACCCACCTCATCTTAGTTGACACCTTATCACTTGTATTTAACTTTTCTAACCTAATCACCTTATCCACCATCTTAGCAACCTAACCCAATAATATTCTAAACCATATTTACCTTGTCATCCTTTATCAATACTATTCATCCCATCAAGCTTGTAGCCATATATTAATCTTCATCCACATTGGTAGACAACTCTTTCTACATCAAGGTCCTTACTATAATATTTCTTGTGTTCAATCAAGTTTAAATCCAATCCTATCATCATCTTATCCTAATCTAATCCCATCATCATATAATCATCCTTAAGTGTATCATCTTCGTCTTAAACTAATATTAATCCAATCAATCCCTAATCAAAATCAGTATTTTGGGTTAGTATATCCCCCTATCAAAATTTTAGAGCTTGCCATATCTTTTCCAATTGAATCTAACCAAAATAATCAAAGTCTAGTTTGTGTCTTAATTTGGTCTACTTAACCTTGTCTTACCCTATCCAACATTTTATATCATTCAGTCAAACTTGACATCACACTAAAGAAATCATTTATCTAAATTTGTTCCACACATTCCATCTTCATCCCTCAATCTTCCATCTAATCCCCTACACCTGCCATTGGAGCTGGTAAACCACATCATCTATATTTTCTCCCATATTAATCCATGGCATCCAAAATAGATTTGATTAATACCCTGATTGATCAATGTCTCATGGCTAATAGGTATTTACTCCTTTTTCAACTCCTTGAGATAAACACTCCATGTCCTACACACTTCAACCCTATACACCCAACATTACCTTTAGTCTACACCTATTATCATCAATCAAATCCTAGTCATCATACTACCCAATCACATTCAAATCTTACACCCACCAGTCATAGCCAATCATGTACCCCTTCTTCTACTAGTAAAGGTAATCCTAACCTAGCCAGCTCATCATCTATTTTGACCACCCAATCATGATAATAACCATCTAATATATATTCTAATGTTTCCACATCTAAGTCATGAAGTGAAGAGGAGCCCTATACTCCTCTTCTTATAGCCTTAGAATCCCTCTTCCACAAACTTGTTACCACATAAATGATTGTATATACAACCATACAACATTTGGATCCCACCAAGCCAATATTTCTTGGTATAAATCAAACTAATATTGTATATATCATGAAACCTAGGGGTATACCATTAATCAATGTCACAATTTTTAATAATATGTCCAAAACCTCATTGATTGTGGTGACATAAAAATCAATAATGAATTAGATGGGTCTACATCTAAGGGTGAACAATAAGAGGAATTCCAAAATTCCATTAGCAATCATGATCAAGCCTTTCCCTTTTCAAGCCAAGGTCAAGACACCACATCCATCTTCCATGATACCCCTATCTTAAATAAATCCTCCATCAAAGATGAGTCTATTTCCCATGAACATAGTCCTCCTTTCTCTCATGATTCCTTATTCCGTGGGCCTATCTTTGGTGAATCCATTATTCCTCCATCATCCTCCTATCATCCATCACATCAAATACCCCATGTTAAGAGGCCATTTGTAGATAATGAATCCTCTACTAATACTATTGCATCATGTACATCTAAATCAAAATTAGAGTCAATAAAATTATTATCTACATTAGGATCATGTCAAACATTGGTATCTTAATCAAATTCTTTGTCAAAGTCATCATCCTTAATTAATGTTATAAATGGTGACTATGTCTACCTTTTTAAGGATATTACTAATTCAGATGTCAACCAATCACAAGGCATAACTTTTGATCCTATTCAATATGATATATTAATAATAAAGTTATTGCAAGCTTTATCTATCAAAGATTATTAGAGTTAATTTGATCTTACCTTAGATGCATGTCTTATAGATATTCTTAGTGATCATTTTGATTATCTTGAGGATATTTTCTCTGATTTTGAAATTGGGTCTCTTAGGAACCATTATGAGGACCATGCCACCCCATCACCACTCATTGACCTCGTCCTACCATCTCCCTCACCTTCATCCATCATAAATCTTTTTTTCCTCTCAATTATCATTTAATCACATCCATCCATAGGAATGAATAATAATATACATCATTGGACCCTACCTTGAGTAACATAACATGTGACTAAAATACAAAGGTCCATAATCATATTCAAAAATTCATTCATGATGATCAAATCACCTTTGATTAGGTAAATCAAAATCAATAAAATTCAAATCATTAGCTTAATCAAAAATTGTCTTCCCCTAGTGAAACCCTCTTTTAGGAACTAGGGGACCATCAAAGTTAAAATAATAATCATCTATCTAGTCCAAAATCTGACTCCTTTGGTGAATCCCAATGTCAGGCACCAGAGGGTAGTCAAAGACCAATCCAATTCAAAGATTAAATCCTTGTCAAAAATAGTATCAATATGGATGATAATATTTTAAATAATTTCATAAATATAAACTATAAAGTTAGTGTTTTGAATCTCTTAAAGTATTTTGTCATCTGGCACCAATCAAATATGGTACATCTAACATGTCCAATGATGTTTGTGACTACTATTCTCACTTTCAAATCATATATCACTCCTTCCTATCATAATATTATAATCCAATCAATTCCTATACTTCACATCAAATCCAAAACCTAAATCCATCCATTCCATACCTCATAACCTTGGGAAACATTATCTCTTGTAGGGGTGATGTAGACACCTAGTTGAGATGCTTGGAGGGGTCTCAATCAAGAGTAAATGAAGTTTACAAAGACATAAATACATCCAAAATCAACAAGATGATCCTAGTATCACACATATCTATAATAGGTGTTGGTTGAAGCTTAAAAAAGTGTTAACATTCCCACATCTTGCACCCATATCCAATAAATTGAGATGCCAATAAAAAAGTCAATATAAAAAAAAACATTAATCCAATGGTGAAAACCAATATTTTGGTGCCTTGAGAAAATACCATGATGAAATTTTTTTTTTGGAATCATGGTTAAATATTTTATTATCTACATGGTACCTCAACACTTGGGAGAAAAAACCATCCCTTATCAATCATATCTATGTCATCATTATCTATATTATCCCTTGATCTATTTCTCCTACCCATCATCTATCATCATAACTTGTATCTTATTATGTACATATTTTATTCTAGTCTTGAACTTCGTAAGGATGTGAAAGATGTCTTGAGACATGTTTTGGAATCATCTTGGCATATTTTCTAATGGACACTCAGTTAAATAAACATCTAGTTCTTTCAAGATGTGGTCATTGGGATCCCTAGTCCATTATTCCTTGGTCCTCATCTAATTTTCAACATCACCATCATCCCATCATATCCATTCTTCCCATTCTTCCATCCATATTTATCCTAGTTTCCAAGCATGGTATTCCCTTTACTAGTAACCCCCTCTATATAGTATATATTTGTATTCCAATAAGCTTTAAAAATAAAAATATTTTAAAAATTCAAATAAATTATAAAATTTAGAGAAAGCCAAAAATATTCAAAGATGTCTTGTCTTATGATTGTTCCCCCATTCACATATATATACCCTTCAAATATCATTTCTATAACAAAGTCATATCCAACCATCCTACTATTATGTTTCATCCCTTCTCTAAATTGGGGTAAATATAGTCTATATTGAACTAACATTGACTTAGTCTCAATTTATCTTGATAAGTCCTAAGTCTCTCATATAAGTTCCAAACATGGTCAATAAACAAGTCAACTATCCCTTATGTTTAAGTTAAAAGTTTCTCAAGCATGCCCTATTTAGAACCACATTCCATCCTAATCTTGATCAAGACAATTCTATCCATCTTTGTTCATTGAAATCAATTATCATCCTCTTTCATCCTATCCCTATACATTTATACAATATATAAGACCCTATTTTCTTGGTGTGTATATTTTTTTTGTGTCATTTATATGATTCATGTGTCTTTATCTATATTTTTGTCTATATATATATATATATATATATATATATATATATATATATATATATATATATATATATATATATATATAGTCTTATTTTGATCTTTCTAGTAGCATAAGTAGTTTTGTCTATTAGGAAATGAATGAGGATGATATGGTGACACCAAAAGATACAAATATTCTTTTGGGTGCCTTCGATGATGAAAATTTCATCATTTTCCCTTTTATAATCATGTACTTTGGAGCAATGTCTTCTTGGTCATACTTATATCATGGGTCATACTACCTAGTGCTATATTTACATTAGATTGCTTAGACTAAGATGAGACCTTATTACATAAATTATTTCTTTATAATAGACACACTCATCATTTATCTTATCCTCTCTCACATGTTTAAATGTCTAATAATGTTAATCCCATCATCAAGTCGATTATCCCCATCCACTCATCTAATATCCAATCATTTCTATAATCCCTTTATCATCACATATATATCATATAGTTAATCATCTATCATATCTAGAGTCAATTACATCTCAACATATAACATCTCTCACCATTATTCCTACTCCCCTATCTTCATGTCTAACATATAAGTCACATCTCTATCCAACAACTAACATGTATAAGATGTATCATCATCATTATCCTCTAGTCTATCTTGTCATCTATCATCTAATCTAAATTACATCAACTTGAGGTCTTTTTGGACTATATAGGTAGCACTTAGTTGCATAACATGTCTAAAGTTAGATCGATTACTCTCTCTCTTCTTTCCCCACTATTCTTCATCACATCTATTTTGTCCCTCGTCATCTTCAAGTCTTGCATCAATCAAATCCTTGAGATATAATATTAATCAATCAACTAGTCTATTTATTAATCACCATCCCCATAATAAACTCCCCAATCTTCCCATTGAATCACCCACACCAATCAATTAGGATTGACAAATCATAAAATCCATCATTTCTTCCATCAGTCATCCATTGGACAATTCATCATTCAAAGTTTATGGTTTCCTCCTTAAATTAGGTCATGATCAGGACCCTAACTTTATTATAATGTCTTACTCCCTTGCATGTCTCTTTAATAGGGGAATCATCACATATGGTTCATTTATTTGATGCATCATAGTCCAATTCTTCCCCTTTATTTTTGGTCACTTGATCATATCATTTCTTCTCTCTCATATCCTTCATATTTCTTGATTTTAGCTTTGAGGTATGCCTATCATCAATCTTATCAAATCATTATCTTACTTTAGATCAATGTTATCCTAGTATTTTTCCTTGTTTGGGATATGATTAAATCTCATGGCCTTTATCATCTTTGTCTATATCTCTCCCTATCATGCATCCTTTCCTATAATTTTTCAAAATCTTATGGCCTTTTATATTATCATCACCATGTTATAGTTGATTCCCCCTTGGGATGTGTATACAAATGTGACACAATCATTTTTATTCCCTATGCATAGGTCTTTTCTAGGAGCATCATCAATTTCTATCTCACTACTCATGTTAATTTCATTTTTTTCATCATCAATCCCTCATTTAGCATCCCAACCCCTTATCTCTTTGCACACCCCACCCCTCATTTCCTCTTTTGAGTGGCCATATGACTCCTTCCTCCTTATATATCCCATTAAGGGGCATCATGTTTTCACTATTTGTTAACATCCATCCATGAGTGTCTTTCTTATTTAAAATACAATTACTCTTACTTCATTTAGTCACAATGCCCTTTCAAAGAGGGGCAAAATGTATGCATATAAATTTACTCGCTTCATCAATAACATTGTTAATTCCATCTAGTTTATCCTAATATCATATTATCCTAGTCTTAGTATAATATTTATAATATATCTCCCATCCTACAATAACCTCATAACATCCCATATCTATTTAATCACCCTCTAATTAACCCCACTTACCCACTAACTATGCCTTAACCATTATATTCTAAATTTTTAATTCACAACTCCAACTACCAACCTACTCATAGGCTTTCCTACAAGCCTAACCCATTTTCCTTACCTAAACCACCTTATACTCTTATCTAACCTCATTATAATCATCATTAACCCCTCCTAAAAGATTTTAGAATTTTCCAATTCTAGAATCCTCTCCATCTTATCCCTCCTCTCTAGAAACCTCTAAATCTAGAGGCTTCCCTGGGATTTTTAATTATTTTTAATTATCCCTCCTTCCTCTATTTAAATCAACCACTTATCCATTAAAACTAACTATGAAATTTATAATCCTCTCATGTCAAACTAGCTACTTATCAAAGTCATCAAGCCAATATCATGTTATCATAAAATTTGAGTCTATCCATATCAATCCAACATCTAATAATATTTAAACTTGGTCTTGTTTTTGTCTTAATCTTGTTTGGAGCATAAAATTTTATAAAGATGTAGGAATAATATAGGTATAATCTTTTCATTTGAAATGAATTTTTATTTAACTAGCTCCAAATTAGAGGTATGCTAAAATTTTGTGTAGGAAAGTGATAAGTTTTTATAAGTCTGTCCATTTGCATAAAATATTTGCATTATAAACTTGAAATATACCTATAGAGGAAAGTTTATTTACACTAGTGGTTCCTCTTGGAAAGAGCAACTATGATTCTTAGCATTTTTACATGGAAAACTTGTTCACAAAAAAGGGAAAGAAATGTATTCCATTCCTATATTGATAGATTCCTACTTCTACTAATTATAAAAAGTAAATTTACTAGGATAACCCTTCTAACAAGGTTAATGGTATATTGTTGTTGCACATTTCATGAGATCTACATCACCATGTACAACTCACTATGTGTCCTAGCAGTATTTGGAGCATCCTTCAATCTATTTTTAGAGATCTTGCTAAGATTTATATGATTTCTCCTCCTCCACTTCCTATCATCTCTTCATATACTGATGTAATCTCTCCTCCTACTCCTATTTATTATGACAACACATCCATAGTAGATAGTACTCTTCCTTATATTAAGCCACCACATAAGACAAGATTATATTTGAGCTTATTTTTCATATTATAGATTCTAATTCATTTATTGCGCATAATATTATTCTTTTATAGCCATCATATATTAGTAATTTAGAGGACTTTATTATTTCCAATGAGAGTATACCTTATGAGAGCATCAATGACTCTTTTTTACCTATGGATATTCAGCCTATCAATCCTTATGCTTCATCTATAATCTCTTCTTTAGCTTTGAAGGTTATTGATTTGTGTTCTCTAGTTCATATGGACATTCCTTTAGTGAATATTCCATGCCATTCTTATTCATTATATTCACCTGTACTTGATGACACTTAGCCTAATCACATCTTTGGGATTGATGACTCTACTTATAGCATAGATGACTACAATAGTGATGGGGACATACCACCATAATCTTTTTATCACCTTCTAGATATTGAGGAGTTAGTTCATGATCCACCTACCTATAATCTAATTCAAACACTATAGTGAACATGTATACTAATCTAGGATACACCAAACATTAAGAAGTCTATTTCATAGGTACAAGGCATTTTGTAGTCCATTCTTACCTATGCTCCCATTGCACCATCATTTCATAGATTAGTTGACTCATCTACTATCCATGAGGATTAAATTTCCTTATATAAGAATCACACCTTGGTTGTATATCCATCAAGTAATCGGTGGACATATTCACTATTTTAGGGTGATCCACTCTTCACTACACCTACTTCTGATGGGTTCACTCTAGTGTCATTACATGTAGTTCTTGTGCATGATCTTGTCAGATCTATGCCACTTTTATTTCGAACACTAGTCAAATTTCTCTATATTGCTTCCTTGATCTTCCATTATGGAGTAGGTAGACATATAGTAAAACATTCATATTATTCCTTAAAAAAGGTAAGAAACATTATATGATTTAGATGGATCTTCTTTAATCTTCAGGTAGAGGGTCTCATCAGTGACATTCATCATTCTATGAACTCTATTGTAGGTAACTTTAGCATATTCTATGGAAACTTTTTATCTATTCTCTCTATGTGATCTATTTCTCTCACTTGTGAATGCATTTTTTTTGATATCGATGTCCTTAAATCATGCATAGTTTCTCTCTTTACTCTCTTTTGGAGAGAAGTTTTATCTTACAGGTTTTCTTCTTTTCTATGCCTTATAGGAGTTTCATTGTGTTTGAGTACCTCATCAGGCCTCATTGTCGAGACCCAATTATTATACCCACCTAAGCTATGATTCAAGAGGGTATTAATGTAGGAATTTTCCAAATTTTGGTTTTACCTAGATGGTTTTTGGTCATCTTTCTTAGAATTGTTAAGGTCATTATGGGGAATACACTTAATGTGTTTTATAATTGTGAGTTGAGTTGTTACCTTTCTGGTGACCTAATCTCTCACTATATAATGTACCTTCTTTGTATTTTATATCCATTCAATTAGTTAATAGATATTTATGAATCCCACTTCTACTTTACATTGACCTCACTTAATACTAGGTTTTTTATGTAATTTGTGACGTTCAAAGCTCTTGGAGTGATCTAACAAGCACACACAATATTACTCAATGTCACACATAGAAAGGTTTAAGGAGACCACAAACATGGGGCATGTCCAAATTTTACACACTCAAGTGGAGTTCATATTCAAATGTCCACACACTAAAGGTACAATAAACGCTCATGGCACTATGGTTAAAAATCAAGGAACATGTTAAAATATTTTGAAAATAAGACAATAAAGCAAACAAAAAATACACTTAGGTAAGCCATATGAATAAATTAAGTGATATATAAAAAAATAACATAATCATGTCATACTAGTCCTTACATACATATTTTATCAAAATATCCTATGAAATAGCATATCAAGTACATTATGTAATATAGTAACATCAATATAAGGATGTGTAAATGTTAATATACAAACTCAATGTGATAATGGAAAATTATCATAAAAAATAGAACCTATGTTAAACATGATCAAATAGAAATAATATTCCCCCAATGTAGTGTGTCACATGGGAAGAGGAAATTTCCAACATTTGTATGTTCATGTATCATGGATCTAATGTATGTTTGTATCACACTCAAGTACCTGTGAAATGTATTTGTGTATAAACATTATATGATATCTATTAACATAAATTAAACAACATATAGAAATGTTATTAAACATGCAAAATGCTAAATATTTTTGTATTTTTTCTTTATTTGAATGTTTTTGTATTTTTTTGAATAATTGATTATTTTGGAATTTTTGAAATAAAATAAAAGGACTAATAAAATAAGTACTCATATCAAAGGGTGTTGGACCACCTAATGATCTTATCAAATGTTATTTGTAGTGAATCATTGCCACCTATTGGATGTTCTCTTGTAGTTGAATACCAAAAGCCATTGGTATTGGTTTATACCCATATCCATCATGTTGGATGTGAACCTCTTTATCCTTGAAAAGAAAGGTGAGGCAAATGTTTCTAGTATCCACTTTCACATTCATATTGACCAACTAATGCTACCCAAAATTAAATGTTAAATGTATCTCATGGTATAATACCCATATGACTATAGGGACCACTTTTGGTCCATACGCAATGGGTAACATAATGTATTTGAGAGATTCTAGAAAGAGTGGACAATATTTTAAATTTTTTGTATTATGTCCTGATTGTCATAAACATGGAACACTATAAATTATGTCCCAATTAATAATATCAACCTTGAGATTATCATAATAGTCCACATTGATATTTTCAATAATAGTTATGTCCTTTTATCATGGGAACTTTAGAGTATACCCCTATACTTGGTACTTCTCAATTATTTGAGATCAAGGATATTTTTTGATGTTCTTACATAATTTTTATATGCCCTTCATTTTTTATATTTTTTAATTTACTTTTGTAATACCTAACAATGATTTGTATCATGGCCCATGAGTCTATGATAATTTTAATAAAATTATCCTTATGTACATGCCAATCTACTTTTTTACCTATGCCTATTACATAGTAAATATATCATCTTGTTCTCAACTAGCATATAAATTATTGTATGCAAAGCATCTTATGTTAAGGTGATATATAAAATCTATTGTGGAGACCTATGAGAGGATTCCACATTATTCACATGATGTATTTTCATTTATCCCTTTTAAGGTTGACTTAAAGATTTTAACCAAAATAGATGGATTGAATAACAATAATTCGCATATTTATTTGTTATTTTTATCTTGCCTTTATCTGATTTTAGTTTTGCATCCTCTGGTGATGGGTTTAGCTTGTATGTACTAGTCTTATAGGTGTGAATAGATTATGAGATATATGCTCAAGTGGATCAAAACTGAGTTTGTGTAATTTTTCATCTATCATGTTAGGAGTAAGCTCATTATCACTATCATAGTAATCATAAAATTTGTCACCTTATTGCTCATAATTTGCCAATAAATGAATCTCAAATATTTGTTTTTCTTATTGTGGTAGTATCATTGGTTCCTTTTGTAATTTGGGTTGATATATCTCTTTGTTCATATGTTTATTTTTGTGTACCATAGGTGTCATTTCCTTATTAAAATATTAATATATATAATCTATTTTAATTAATTCACCTATCTCTAAGTTGATATATTCTCAATTGGAATAAATTGCTTGGGTGGAGCCATGTGAAGAACCCCTTCTATGTCAAAATGCAATATTTTTCAAAATGTAAAGCATTCATCATTTATAGGCATTTCTCATAATGTCTCATCATGTATAAATTTGACACATATGTAATTTAGATGGTATAGCTTCCATAATATGTATCCAAGGTCTACCTAAGAGTAAGTTCTAATATAATGATTGAGACATTACTTGAAAGTGGCTTAAATTATTTTTTTCCCTAATGTCACACCTAATGTGATGGATTGCATGAAGTATCAAATCCTTTGATATGCATGTTATATTTTTATGTAAGACCTTGGCTAATGCCCATTATTTGCAATAATTTTATACTACAAACTTGATCCATTGAAAATTAGTATTCTCTTGATTCCCTTGTTTTGAATGTTGAATTGTATCAATAAAGGCAAATCTTGATCAATAATATCCTTTGAGGGTAAATCTATGTGGTCAAAAATTTTGAGATTTACATTATTTTTGAGATATTTCATAATATCTAAAAAATAAGCCAACTCAATGTCACTTGGTACTTGATTTTCACACAAGGCCTCATATAATATATCCTTATAGATAATCAACTATTTAAAAATCTTAAGAATTTATATCTTAGCATGGGTATTAATTAATCATTCAATATATCATACCATTTATATTTTATTATCAATTTAGGCTTAGGAGGAACATGTTGTATATTAACATGTGGTTGAACATGTTGGAAACCATTTTCATTTTGTGTAGTAATAACATGGATAAATAAATCTAATATAAGTCATTGGCAAATAATGGGAGTGGGATGATAGGTATCACTTGAATAAGATCGAGGTGGGAAAAAGGTTGGGAACATGCACATTGGCATCTATTGAAGTTAGATAAATATTCAATAATATTGAA
The DNA here is from genome assembly GCA_037957365.1 of Torreya grandis. Taxonomy (NCBI): domain Eukaryota; kingdom Viridiplantae; phylum Streptophyta; class Pinopsida; order Cupressales; family Taxaceae; genus Torreya; species Torreya grandis. The sequence continues at coordinate 5,030,467 of JARHVA010000504.1, read as the reverse complement.
ATAATAATTATAAAGAGATATTATATTTTTATCTAATGTTAAATAATTCTCTTTATTTGAACCACTTTGTTGACTCCATGTAACTATATCCTTGATTCATTTAGCAATATATGGAACATGGAAATTAATGACTATCATCATGTATTGTGAAATAAAATAAGCACTAGATGTATCCATGTTAAACATGAATAATTTCATTAAGAATTGAAACAAATCTGATTTTTAATATTTTTAACATTTTCAAAAATTAGAACAAATATAAAACCCTAGGGTAAGATAGGATTGCATGAAAAGACTCAAAGGTTAGCTTCACCAAAAGTTTAACCATTTTTAGAAATAAGGATTAATAATAATAGAGTATCCTAATCAACTAAGGAATAAGCTACTCTAAAATTAGACTAATTAAATGAATTTAGATTTTATTGATATTCTAATGAGATATACTTAATCTAAGCATGTGTTAAATATGGAAATTATAACATTCAATATTTTGATAATAAAAATATGAATGAGAAATTATAATTACCTTACACAATGGTGTGTAGGAAAATATAAGTAGTGTAGGTGAAAAATTAGATTGTCTAAAGATATGGATCCCATCTTCACATTCTAGATATTTGTTTTATAGAAACCTAGACAATTGTGTCACCTTGTGGACACTAGCATCAATGTTATTATCTTGATTTCAACACTTTTATCTAGATCCCTATACAAAATCTTTTCTATAAATTCCACTTGATCCTATTAGATGTTACTATCACCTTGCATAATGTCTATGTAGATTATGTGCTTAGGATCTCGATATGTGTCTTTTGATCAAAACTCTAGATCCTCAAATTAGGCATGTCACCTTGAAAAATGAGGGTTAGTGAGCTCAAGTAAAGTTTATTTAACCTTAAAAATCCCTCTATTAATGATCATTGCCTACATATCCATATACTTCAAAGAGGACCCCATACTAATGTAGTTATCCCCCTTATGTGGGCTTGTGTGTGAAAAATGTGTAATATGATATATGCTAGTGCATGTATTGATCCATATTTTAACTTGGAAAATATGTCTCATGGGTTGTTATTTTTATGCTTTAGACTTGTTATATGACTTTTCCTATGACTAATTTGGAAATAGGAAAGAATAAGGTATAATAACTTAGTTTTGTAATTGATTTTTAGTAGTTAAGTGTAAACTTAAGAGGAGCTTATTATATGAATAATGAGTGATATTTAACTTGTATTTATACCACCTATTTTGATTTTTTCTCATAAAAGGGTTAATGAAATAAAATAGGCTTGCCTATACATATCAAAATATTTTAAAATTTGAGTGTTTATAAGGTATAGAAACATGTTTTGGAGCAAGGACACTAGCATCGACATTAGTGTCCAATTTTGAACATAGTTTTATAGAAAGATCAAAAGTTGTTAAATTTTTTAACTGGCATCAAAGGATATATATCAGGTTTTAGGCATATTTTGGGCTAGACATGATATGGATAATCATTATATCAAGGTTGGAATATAATATAAACATTTAGACATAATAAGATGGTGAACGCAATCCTTTCAACTGTAAGATAGGTTAAGAACTTAAGGGGATAGCCATGACTAATATTTTCCAAGTGTACAAGATTAGTTTAACACATAAATTGAGATTTGTGTATCTATAATAGGATGCATGGGAGTTAATATGATCAATTTATTTCAAATCATTTTCTTGAGAATATCACTTGGAGAAATATTAAACTTATACCAATTTCATTATTCATTCATCATATATGTTTTTAGTTTCTTAACCCATGTTGGAGATGAAATATTTAGAGAAACATATGTTTTGATTCAGGAGCTTGAGATACTATTTTAGAGGCATGCTTATGATTTTTGGTATATGCAAGTTTATCTTCAAGTAACTCTACCTTTAAACTTGAAGTTCGGACCTATTTTTATAACTTATCTATGGAATGCATCATATTAAGCATCTAATGCAAAATAATGGTATCATTCTAAATAAGTTCATTAAATGTTTGAGTCTTATCATTAATGGTAGGACTAGGTACACTACTTATCATGGGTTGGGAAGATATGGATTTACAATAATAAACCCCTGACATTTCAGATTTCATATTCATATAATATGTGTTATTAAATAAAGCTGAAAATTCTTCATGTATAGAAACATCCCTAGTTTCATTACATTTTGATTCATCACTATTTATACCTCTTCATGTTGTGATAACATTGTCCTCTGTGTCCATTACAAGCCTATATAAAATAATAGGGAAAGTATGTTAGCTATCCCTACCATTATTTCTTGGGAGAGGGGGAAAAAAAGGAGTCATACATGTTATATTCCTTTAATTAGTAACTAGAAATATCTCATAATCAGAATTCAATCAATATGTGTTACTGAGTGATAAGATTTCAACATTTGTAATATCATCCTTAATTATAATTTAGATAAATTTAACCCATTTTATTACATGAGATTATTAAGCACAAGCTTATAATGAGAGGGGGGTGAATCAGTATAAGATATATTTTTTGCTTTCAACTATTAATCTTAAATTAAAAACCTCAAATTACTCTGCAATTAATATATTCAAAGCAATCAAAGAATATAATGCAAAACCACACAATGCAAATAGACAAAAATTTGCATGGAAACCCTTTTGGTAAAAAACCATGGACAAATTCTCTTAATATAATTTTCAAATATTCATAGGCACCAACCTATAAGAGACACCAATCCCCAATTACAATTTGTGGGCACCAACCCCTTCCACCAAGCACCAACTCAGCTTTAATGCATGATCACTAACTCATAGGAGCACCAACCCATTACAAAATTCTTCTTATCACTGTAGATCTATTGTTAACTCAATGAATGATGGAACCCTTCTTTTCTTTCTTACTTCTCTCAATGATTTTTAATGCATTTTTGGCTCTTCTCCCACACTTCTCTTAGACTTGAATAATATAAAATATTTTTCAAGTGCTTGTTCATCTTTTTTTTCATCCAATCATCTATCCTTTTATAGCCTTTTCTACCTTTTCCAAAGAGGGGCATCCATTCCAAGAGAAACCTCTTCACCAAAATATGTGACCATTGACATTTTTGTTGACATTTCCATCAATAATTCTATTAACATTTTTGTTGACATTTTTGTTCACTTCTAGCAACAATTTTGTTCACTTCCATAAACAATTATATTCACTTCCGATAATAATTCCATTCACTTTTGGAAATAATTCCATTCACTTCCAAACACTTCCAGTTACTTTTGGCAATAATTCTGTTTGACATTTCCATTCATATCAATTACAATTCCTTTGACATCAATGACAATTATTCTAATAATCTCCCCCTTTGTCATTAATGGAAACCTTCCAAAAAGATCTTCTTTTTTGCAACTCCCCATCTTCTTTTTTGCAACTCCCCCTTGTTGTAACTCCCATACTGTCATTCTCCCCCTTTAACATCAATGGCAAAGGGTCATTCAAGGAGCTAAAAAAAAAATTAGCTTCCCCTTAACCAATGCTTCTCTTGATTTTTAATGAGTAAAAGCAAAGTATATTACTCCCAACTTCTATCGTAGGTACTCAAATGTTTCCTTTGGAAGTATCTTAGTGAAGATATCTACCATCTATTCAGATGTGGAAACATATTCCAAGTTTACTTATTGTTCTGCCACCTATTCTCTCAATAAATGATACTATATAGGGATATGCTTAGTTCTAGAATGCATAACTAGGTTCTTTTAAATAATTATCATATAATATGGAGATTATATGATCATACTCTACTTTGATATCTTTCAAGGTTTATTTCATCCATAGAACTTGTGTACAACATAGCATTGTTGCTATGTACTCTATTTATATTGTGGATAGAGATACAGAATTATGCTTCTTATTCATCCATGATACTAGGCTATCTCCAAGAAAGAATGCTCTTCCACTTGTACTTTTTCTATCATCTACACAACCTACCCAATCTAAATCTGTGTATGCTACCAATGTGAAGTTTTTATCTCTTGGGTACCACAACCCATAATCCAAGGTTATCTTTAAATATCTAAATATATGTTTCATAGCTTGCACATGTGTTTCTTTTGGATCTAATTGAAATCATATAATTATACCTACTTCTTGCATGATATCTGGCCTAGATGCCACCACATATAGTAAACTCCTAATCATTGATCTATAAAGATTTTGATCAGTATTTAGAGATCTATCATCTTTGCTCAACTTCATACCTGTAGCCATAGGTGTGCTTACAGGGGCACACTCCTCCATATGGAATTTCTTTAACATCTCCTTCACATACTTACTTTGGGATATGAATATTCATTTATTAGATTGAGAAATTTATAAACCAAGGAAAAATTACAACTCACCTAACATGGACATCTCAAATTCCTTTTGCATATCTTCGACAAATCTCTTAGACATTTCCTCATTGTCTCCTCCAAAGATTATATCATCTATATACACCACAATAATTAACTGTTGATCCCCTTTAGTTTTGATGCAAAGATTACTATCAACATATCCTCTCTTGAATCCTTGGTCTTGTAGGTATTTATCAAGTCTATCATACCATGCTCTAGGAGCTTTTTTCAATCTATACAAAGCCTTCTTCAACTTACACACATAATCCTTATTTTTTTATAAGAGGAATCCTTCCAACTGTTCTATGTAAACTTCCTCTTCTAGATTACCATTTAAAAATGATGACTTAACATCCATTTGATAGACTTTGAAATTTTTTAATACTGAAAATGCAAAAAATATTCGAATTGCTTGTAGCAATAGGAGCAAAAGTCTCTTCAAAATCTACACCTTCTACTTGAGCATACCCCTTACATACCAACCTTGATTTATTTTGAGTGACTTAGCCAATTTCATTAAATTTGTTTCAAAAAACCCACTTAGTGCCAATCACATTCTGATCCATTAGCCTAGGCACAAGTTCCCAAGTCTCATTCTTCTCAATTTGATCTAACTCTTCTTCTATTACTTTTACCCAATGTTTATCATGACTAGATTCAAAAAAATTCTTAGTCTCTACCATGGATAAAAAAGATAAATTTACATGCTCAGGTATACTTACAATTCTTCTTCTGGTTTACACCCTAGCATCAATGTTGCCAATGATTTAACTTGTATCATGATTCTTCTGAACAAAGCGAGATGGTGCTTTGGTGTCCTACCTTTTAGATTCACTCAAAATTTCCACATTTTCTTCCTCCCCTTATTTTTATACAAGATTAGGTATTTATATAGGCTCTTCTAAAGGTTCTTTTACCTTTTAATTCATGATCTTATCTTTTCTAACACTATCACTTTCTACGATAGTTTGTATCCTTTTGTTATAGCATCTATAGGCTTTGATTTTGATGGAGTAGCCAAGAAAAATTCCTTCATCAGCTCTTGAGTCAATTTTTCCCAAGTTTTCTTCATTATTGTTGATAAAACATTTACTTCCAAACACTTTGAAATTTTTGACCACAAAGATCCATATGAATCAGCTCTAGTGATTTGGTGGTTGAATATTCCTTCATTCTAAACCCTGCTCTAGTTTGCTTCCTATGTTGGTATTACTTGCATAGAGTGCTTGAAGGTTTCATTATCTTGGGCATATCTCACACAGCCTGTTTGTTGCTGATTTTCACAAGATTATCAAAATTTATGTGCCCTAACCTTCTATGCCATAGCCAACTCTCTTCAACTTGAATTAGAAAACATTTATCTCCTCTCATTTATCCAAGCATGTATAGGTTATTTGTGGTTATATGAGCATCTACAACTAATTCTCCCATATCTTCCTTCCTTATTTCACATCCTTCAACATAAAACATAAGTGTGTGTCCTTGATCACACATTTGGCTTACACTCAAGAGATTATGTTTTAATCCTTCAACATATAAAACATTCTCCATTTTTGTTTTATAATTATCAAGACTCAATGTACCTTTTTTAGTGATTTTTTCTATAGCTATCACCAAATTTCATTGTACCTTCATTCACTTTCTTCAATGAGATAAACTTGCTTTTATCTCTAGTTATATGTCTCAAACATCTGCTATCAATGTACCACTGTTGCCTTTCATCTCATGCATGAAATGTTGTTTGAACAAGCATGGATTTTTCTTTATCTTGTTTAGCTTCCTCTAACTTCTTTTTCCACATCTTCATAGGTTCTTATTTCTTTTCCTTTATATTTGAAGATTTTTTTCTTTAATCTTTTTTGGAGAATTTAAACCCACTTCTAAAAAAAAAAAAAAACATTTTTAAAATTATAGTAGATAATAGCATCCTCATTATATTATGATAGGGGAGCAAATGAATTACAGTTTCTATTAAAGACTTTATGAATGCCTTTGCTTGTAGTCTTTGCTTCATTATCTCTTGCTCTCTTTTTTCAATCTACCTTCTTATGACCGAAGTGATTAAAATAAAATAAATAACCATGAAAGGAACTTCTAAACATGGTCACATTCATATAGCTGGGAACATATGGTCTCTTTATGATGTTTTCTTCTTTCCCCTTTTTATGCACACTGCTTATCTTTATGGTGTTTTCTTCCTTCTTGCTTTCATTCTTCATAGGTTCCTTGAGAATTTTTGCATAGCTTTTGGTCTTATTAGTATGTTATTGTTCATCTCCATGGCCAAGACCTAACTTATTGAAAAATGATCTCTAATGGTCTAGGATCTCATCTAAAACCTTGGTGCTCTTTTCAAATTTTAGATCTAAGTCCTTATTCAAAGTAATGATCTCAGTCTCATGCTTCTTATATTCTTCTTCTTTCATTTATAGCTGACTTCTCAAATCTTCCTCAACTTGTTTAACTTTTTTGATTTGATTTTTTAGATCAATGATTACCTTGTTTGATTCCTTAAGGACTTGTGATGTCTTCACTTTAAAGTCTTGATTTGCTTCTTCATATTTTTTAGATTTGTAGCTTTAGTTTCTGATTCTTCTTCTTAAATGCTTTCATTTTTTCCAATGTGCAAAGAATTTCTTCTTCAAGGTTCACTTCACCTTCTTCTTCCATGTCTTCATCTTCCTCTAAAATATCTTTTCTGGTGGTAGTATTTTCTTCTATAGCCATGAACAGAATCTCTTCATTATCACTCTCAACATCACTTTCTTTATTTTCTTTAGATGAGTTGTTATACCTCTTAGAGTATAATCTTTTCTTTTGCTTCTCAAATATTTGCTTGTCTTTGCTCAGATTTAATCCCCTTTTGTACTTTGGTTTGTTTCCCTCATCATCGTTATTTCCTTTATTTAAACATTTGGCTGTAAAATGACCAATTTTACCATAATTAAAGCATTTAAATGGTAACTTTCCTTTATATTTTTCTAATCCTTTCTTTATCTTATAAATGAATGTAGATTCATTACATCTTCTTCACTACTTAAATTTTCTCTTGATTCTGGTTATTTGATCTTCTCTTTCTTTGAGACCTTGAATGATGCTTCCTTCTTTGACTATCTCTCAGATTCAGTTCTCATTTCATATGCCATAATAATTCCATGGATCTCATCCATTTTCATCATGTCTAAATCTTTCATTTCTTTAATGGTAGAGACATTCACATCAAATCTCAAAGGTATGTATCTTATTACTTTTTAAATGATCACAGATTCTTCAATTTTCTCTCTGAGTGCTCAAATGAAATTAATAATCTCATCAACATGAAGAAGATACCCATCAATGTTTTCATCATTATTCATTTTTAAACTTTCAAACTACCTCTGATGGGTTTGGAGTTTTGCTTTTCTCACCTTACTATCACCTTCATAAATAGTGTTGAGTTTATCCTAAATCTCTTTTACAAATTCACAATGCATAACCTTAACAAACTCATTTTATGAAATCCCACATAATATTGCATTCATATCTTTCACATTGTTCTTACTGGCCTTTTTTTTGGTGGCATCCATTGGTGCAATTTGTGGCATTATGTATCCTATTACCACTTCTTGCCAAATATCAAAACCTAGGGCCATCAAGTAAGTCTTCATCCTTATGCTCCAAAATGCATAATTCATTCCATCAAACAAAGGAGCCTTGTTAGTGGAGAAACCATCCAACACTTGAGATCTTACCATATGTGCTTTCCAAGATCTACCTTCTAGTAGTTATGTTAACATTGAAGGAAGTGGCTATGATACCAATTGTTAAGCACGAGCTTATATTGAGAGGGGGGTGAATCAGTATAAGATATATTTTTTTCTTTCAACTATTAATCTTAAATCCAAAACCTTAAATTACTCCATAATTAATATATTCAAAGCAATCAAAGAATATAATGCAAAACCACACAATGCAAATAGATACATATTTGCATGGAAACCCTTTTAGGAAAAAACCATAGAGAAATTCTCTTAATATAATTCTCAAATTTCATAGGCACCAACCTACATGAGACACCAATCCCTAATTACAATTTGTGGGCACCAACCCATAGGAGCACCAACCCCTTCTACCAAGCACCAACTCAACTTTAATTCATGATCACTAACTCATAGGAGCACTAACCCCTTACAAAATTCATCGTACCACTATAGATTTGTTGTTAACTCAATGAATGATGGAACCCTTCTTTTCTCTCTTTCTTCTCTCAATGATTTTTAATTCATTTTTGGATCTTCTCCCACACTACTCTTAGACTTGAATGATATAAAATATATTTCAAGTGCTTATTCTTTTTTTTTCATCCACTTATCTATCCTTTTATATCCTTTGCTACCTTTTCCCAAAAGGGGCATCCATTCCAAGAGCCACCTCTTCACCAAAAGATGTGACCATTGACATTTTTGTCAACAATTCCATTAACATTTCCATCGACATTTCCATTCACTTCCAACAACAATTTTGTTCACTTATAACAACACTTCCATTCACTTTTAGCAACAATTCTGCTCACTTTGGGCAACAATTCTGTTCACTTCTGAACACTTCCATTTACTTCTGGAAACAATTCCATTTGACATTTCCATTCATATCCATTACAATTCCTTTGACATCAATGACAATTATTCTGATAGAGATAAGAATACATCATATAATCCTTGAAAGAAATAAGCAACTATTATAATCATAGCCTAAATTTTAAAATATAAACAATTGACATCTATTACAGCTACATGAGGGTTTCACTTACGTGAATGATTAAAAATCAAATATGAAATTCAAACCCTAAGTATAAATATGAAATTCTAAGAAAATATAAAACACTAAATAGAATAAACCTAAGGCATGCCATGCTTAATTTATTGATTGGATTCACTAAAATGTTTTACTTGTCTTTGATTAATGTATCTAAATCATGTATAACTAGGGCTAATTTAGATTTAATAAAATATAAAAATAACATACAATCTAAATTGAAAGGGAAATATATAGATATTTTACTTATAATATTTAAATTTGACAAAGTAAAGTTTGGGATATGTACTTAACTTGTTTATGTATTCTTTCCCACACAATAGTCATCACTTATTCTAAAAAATATTTTATTTGTGATTTGTCATTGCTCGATCATTAAATGGTTTCTCAAACCTTGGCTAGACATTTTTGGTAATAATGAGACCCTTGCGATGACTGATACTATCATGTTTTTAGAGGAAGTGTCCCTATATAATATATAGGTCTATGATGCCTCAAATTATTATTCTTATATCTATACATTTTTCCCATGGCACTTCCCTATGGTCTTATGTATTTATCTTTGTTTTCTTTCTCTTTCCGTTGAAACCCTAATCACACTTTTGACCACTAAATGACTTTGAAAAATATATTATTTCTTTAGGTTTGATAACTTCAACCTTTCCCCATTGAGTGAATGAGAAGTTCTTACATTATAATACTCCCTAAAGGAATCAAACCACACATTCTCCCACTTATATATGTGTGTAACATCGTGATCAATATATAATTCAATGTAATGTTTAGCTTTCAACACTTGGCATCATGAACCTTTGACCTACGCATGTATTCAGATTTGGCTCTAAGGCTACTCATTTGAAGGGTTTTCATAGTTTTATTCCCTTTTATAATGTTTTAAAATATTTTTAATTGATTTCTCAAGTTTTTAAAGACATTCCAATATGTTACTGGATAATTATAGCCTTATGGTTAATTTGTATTTATAGATAAAACTTTGACATTTCCCGCTATGCCCAACCCATAAAGTGTGTCTAAGACAACCTAGTAGAGACTTCTTAATTTAAAAAATATTTATTTATTTTTCCTAAACACTACTGGAAGAGATAAACACCTATGAGAACTATAACTGTCTAGTTATTTCCAATATTTTCCTAGTAGTGAAAATCAATTATCTGAGATATCAAGATAGTTTGTTTTGAATTATAGAAAGTTTATATACATATTATACTAATTTTGAAAAATGTGTATTTAGTGAATAGGATTGGCCAAGACAACAAGTGGGTATATGGATGTAGGAAAGTGTGCCCAAGATTCAAATGTATACATAATGTCTAAGAATTTTAAAGTGTGCCAAATTTGACATTTCTAAAGTGTCTAATACCAAATTTAGGTGTCTAAATTTTACTACACAAATTTTTAAGTTAGAAGAGGATTTCCTATCATTATTTATCACTACTATGGGAAAATTTGATACATTTTATCATATTCCATCTCTTTGCCAAGGAAACTTTGATCCTCTTTGTAATTACATTCTAATATTCAAGGATATTTTACATTCCTTGATATATTAACCAACAAATTTAAAGAAAGAATATATCTTAAATTATTTTATCATGTTTACAAATATTTCAAATATCTTTGATATGAGGTTATATCACTTGAATATGATATTTTATGATCACATGTACTTAATTATGAGACTCAAACTTTACATTGTGTTTTAATTTCTTCAAGTCTTAATACTAGCCATGTTAAAATCAAGACAAATCTCAAACCATTGGTTAATGATAGAAAGACAACTACAATAAGTCATATACTTTACTTAGTAACTCAAGGTAATTTTAAAATAATTAATAAAGTCAAACTGTAACATTGAAAAGGCTACTTGATAAGAACATGATTATCCTACCAATTATTAAACGTTATTATTGGGTTTATGTGCCATGCACATTTCATTCAAGCGTATTTTTTGAATATCATCAGTCAATAGTCATAAAATAGATAGATGGCATGATTTGAAACATAAACTAGAATATCTCATTAATAATGTGACCTCACATTGGATATATTTGTTATGAAACTAGAAGCTACAAACACATCCTCTAATAATTAGTAATCTATACAACATGATATTTTATATTTTAGAGTAGGAAAGCACAACTCCTAAGATTGAGACACCTAAGTATGATAATATGCCAATATTTCATCCTATGAAGAGTCATCCTTCACACATGAAACCTTTGGTCATCAGTATTTATATGGAAGGAAAATGAAGAAAATGAATCTCGATGGATGAAAAATCTAAATTCAATGTGTGTATCCTTCATTCCTTAAGATGCTAAGATAAGATATATAAAATATAACTCAAGTAGCACTTTCCTAATGTAAAATATATCACTCGTATGTATTTCATTTCCTATACATATTGTGGTCTCAAAATATTCCATACATTGTTTTATGTCTCCATCCTTGCTCACTATAATGTTATATTGGGAACTATGTTGTTACAATTGATGAATGTTAATAATACACATGAATATATTGCATTTGAATATGAATGAAATACAACTAACATTAAAAGAGATAAATTCATTAAAAAAAATAGATAAATCATCCAACGACATATTTTTATACATCTCAAAACAATTCAAATGGGGCCTAATAAACAAGTGCAACAAAATCAAGATCAACTAAAGAAATAACAAGCATCTACTAGTACATCTCCAAGATGAGAAAAAAATAGTGATATATATCCTTATAACATATACACTAGTTATGAACACAATGATTTGATAAACCCATCCTCTAATTTTGTTACACAAGTATCAAAAGTGTGTCAATGTACTATCCATTTTGATGATTTACCTTTTGATGATCTTATTGGTTAGTGCTTAAACCTAAATTTAGATACGTGTGGATATTTGGGGTTAAGGGATATTAGGTTGGATATTACATAAGTATGATGAACTAATCTAATGATCGGTCTAATTAACAGATACTCAAATAAATAATATTTTAAATTTACACAACTAAGATTGCTAAAAATAGTAAAGTAAACTATTGATAGATATTATAATGAATAGGGAACAATAATACTTAGTTTGTTTATTGTGCTCATGTAATTTTTGATCTACAACAGGCTATAAGTGGATTAGAAAATGATTTTGGAACAATAATTATATTTTTTAAATGTTTTTCTATGTCCTCAAAAGCTTGTGTCAGATTTGAATAGTTACATCAACATAGGTGTCTATCTTTGACATAGGTATCCTATACATAATACTGATTGGATATAGATGCAGCCAAGTATAGCCTTTTGGGTTTTATGTCACCTATCTTTGGATGCCTTTAAATCATGTGCATAAACTATCACTCTTTGTCAAATTATCAAACCCTAGTGTCTTAACCCTTAGAGTGATTATGGAAAAAATGGGTTAATGGTCTCATGGTGTTGAGATGCCCAAGGACCCATCTATCAATGGACACTAACTACATAGTTAGTGCTCTGAAGAGGTCCTTAGACTTATTTATTTCTCCCCTATGTGTTGGATTGTGTTTTTACAAGGATGTAATGTGTGATAAACAATGGCATGCAGTGACCTAACTTGTAACATGGAAAATATGGCTCATGAACTAATATTTAAATGCTTCAAACTTGTGGGAATATTGATCCTATGACTTATATATAAATAGGTATGAATAGTGAAAATTTTCTCACTTGAATACTTTATTAAGTGTTTATTGGTATGTTACCTTGTGAGTCCCTGGTATTTGTTAGGATAGGAATGAATGAGGGTTGATATTGTATATATATAAATCCCTTTTGAAAATATATTACATTAAAACACTTAGGCTGACCATTAGAATATGATTTAATTATAAATTGGATGGCTTTTGGGCACTAGACACTTTATAGTAAAAGTGGAAACTTGCATCTATGTAGGTGTATGTTTGGGATGCAAGTGTTCAAGAAGCCATAAAATAGGTGCAGGTCCATAATTGGTAGTGAAGGATAATGATCAATTTTAGATATTTGTTCATGATGTAGAAGGCTTGGTCATTATAATAATAGTAGTCAGACTAAGAGATATAAATTTTGGCATAATGAGATAATTAATGTGAGCCTTTTGGTAGAAAGAAAGTCTATAACTAAAAGGTACAACCATGATGGATATTTGTCAAGTGTACAATACTAGAGCACTATATAAATCAGATTTTGGTATCTATATTTTTTTACCTTTTAATATAGTAATGAAATTACTAGTATAAAGTAAATAAATGCATACCTAATATGTATAACACACATTGTATTTGCATGAGCCAAACTTGAATGTTTTATTGGTGACTGACCTTTAACCAAGATGATGTTATGGTATATAATCAGTGCATGAACTATGAAATGGTAATATTTTTTTATGCTTGAAAGTAGAAAGAGAAAGGTTAAGAGTACACCTCTATTTTGATTCAACCATCTTGACTTTTGGTAATTTGATTTGAAAGGATGCCTCATTATAAAGCATTGAATCTAAGATTAAGAAAAATTTAAATTAACAACTACATATATATAGTGAAATATTTGAGGACACGTGCCCTAAACCTTAATGTTAAGGTGAGTTACAACATGTCCATTGAGATTTTTTCATATCAATCATGCAACTGTAACAACCAAAAAAATTTAACAACTTTGAGTGTCTTAACACCATTTAAATTCAACATAAGAAAATTAGTATGTGTAAAGTGTGATTAAGTCCATAACTATGTTAGACCAAACACAGGTACTCGGCTATGGGTATAATGTTTAAATGATTCTATTTATAAGTTCTTACCCATTATTTTTGAATTTGAGGTGTATCAGTGTACTACTATATATTCATACACTCTAAATAACACCACATATCTTGGTCTTCTAAATAGGACCATTTACTAAATTTTATTCATATGTTAGTGCATATTCTTGGTATAAAATAGTCGACACATATTAGAGTAACTAAAATAAGTTCACCAACCCATATAAGAAAAGAAAATATAATTTAAACATAAGAATAATCATATTGAGCTTGCTTAAGCAAGATCTATAAAATTCAAAAAATAAGTGTATCTTCTTAGGACTATTTCTAAGAAGAAATGCAATCCAAAGCCTTTTGAAACATTATAAATCTTTTATGTTTTGGGTATAGGTGAATGTCATGATTCTAGTATAATCCATTTATTGATCATTTGACCATGATCACTTACATAGGAATCCATGCATTGTAATTTAATTTCCTTTGTAATGACATAGTTTAAGAACTTTCATATGTTCCCCATCTTTATTTAAAAATCAAAACTTAAATAGGTCTCATTTATTTTTACTAATGATGGATCATACCACATAAGTGGCCATCTCATCATTATCATGTTCAAATAAGTTCATACATCTTACAACTTCACCATTCCATAAGTCTTCATATAGAGATTTAAGCTCTATAACTATCCTTATTTGTCATTTGGTCAAATGTACTTGAAACCATAATGAATCATTAGCTTAAGAAATATAGGTTATTTTATCTTAATTTTCTAAAAACCTTTCTCAAGTTATGAATGAGAGTAACTTATGAGTTTATTTGTAGCCTTCATTACCTTTAATTTAACTATTAATTGAACCATCAATAACCAAAATTAAAACTCAAGTCATGATTATTACCATAAAAGTAAAAAAATTATTTTTCCCACATTTATTAATCGATTTATACTTAATATGTATAACAACCTAGTCCATGATTATATAACTAACCATTATTTCATCAATGGTTTACATATCTATCTTAGCTATCCTTCTAAGATAAGCTATTTTCCAACACTTTGTCTCATTGAGTTTTAAATAAGAAAATCATATAATAGAATTATCATTATGAATATAAAAGACAGATTAGAATGTTCAACCTAATTATAGATTTCAAACATAAACACAATGTTTGCATATAAGCTAGTATCCAAGTCATAAATCTACAAGGATGATTATCCTTCAAAACCAAGTTCACTTTACTTTCATACTGCAAGCATATCATATTGTATGTTAAGTATTGCATCTTAACTCCATGAAAGAACCTCTTAACAAAACCTTAATTTTCAACATACTCTTGTGTTGACAAGAATTGACTTGTTTTTATTACTAAGATCCAAAATGACTTATAATTATTTTGTATCAATACCAAGAACTATTAAGACTTCAGGCATCTATACCTAGTCAATTCAATTGAACAATAAGTCAATATGTAAGCATATATCTCTCCATGTTTTGGATAAAGGAAAAAAAATGTAACATAAACATTAATATTTTTATCACACTAATAAAACTCATTACACTTGTTAGACATTACAAGTTAGGAATTTCAAGTAGTTAACAAAGTAAATAGCATCTAAAAGGAACATCATGCTATCACTACACTATATTACACAAAAAATATCAACCCCAATAAATAATTGCAATTATAAACCTCTTTAAAAACCCAATACATCTGCTTTGATTTAATCACACTATTCCAAAATGGATATTATCTCTAAAGGCTTTACATTTAGTCATTAAGTTATAAATTGACTTCACACTAAAATAAATACTTTAACACTTCATATATTTAAGGTGAATGTAAATATATTATACTAAACATGGTGTACTCATAGATTAAAATACATTCATCTTAAGTCAAAATACAACTATAAATAATATCTAAATCAATTGATTACATATTACATATCAAGTACTCAACAATTATTCCTTTAACTGATCAAAATAGAATGTAAATCCTAAAGAGGTATAATACACATGTCTATATTACACATCCACCCTTCCAATCCCAATGAGTCCCCCATTGGTGGCCTTATACCATCCCATCCATCATTTGGATGTAGAGTTCAACAGTAGGGATACTAACAAAGAGTAATAATAAGTAAATAATTCTAAGCCTCAAATATTAACAAGTTTTCAAAAAGAGTACAAATAAATCAAAAACCCAAAAAACATTATAAATAATCAATTTGGAGTGAAACATAATTACAAGTAACTCTAATACCCTTTTCTTTCACATAGACAACATTTAGATTGATTTTCATGAGTCAACATTACCTTGATTGATTCATCAACATAAATCTAACTTTGGTGTACAAATAATATTGAGTTTCAACATTATAGTAACTCATAATTACCTTTAACACCAAATCTACTTTCAATAGTCAATTTAAAGGATACACCAACTATTCAAAAGTCACCACATAGACAAGCAACAAGTATGCCAATATCCTTAAAACCACTCATAACTTTTACCAAGTTTAAGGAACAACTTATAATATTCAATCTAAATAAGTCTAAAACCAAAACTTAAAAAGATTGACAAACCTCATTTGAGTCTCAACCATAATCAAAATCTATGCAAAGAATCATACATGAACAGCCATACAAAAACCCCAAAATAACTCAATAAACAAAATCACTTAAAGCCAATTTAAATATCTTCCAAGAGATTTTTCCAAAACTTGTCATCACATTGCTTCACACAAAATGAATAAAAATGAGAGCTTTAAAACCTAGGCTTAAAATAACCATAAAAACATTTCAAAATTGGCATTAAGCCATGACTATATAACTCAGTCAAGAATATTCATAAGAAAAGAATAAAAATTAAACCCCATGATTATATATCCTCAATCCAAATAATATTTGGAAGAATGAAATGGAATAAAACCATAACTTAGTAGTACGGTCTTTCACATAAAAATATCATTTTACCGTTTGTTTTATAAATAAAAACAACTTATACAACAGAGATGGTATCCTTTAAAAATGGTATCACTATATTCAACCCAAATTATAAAAGTATTAAATTGATAGGGTTCTTTTCAAAATACCAATAAGACAACCCAAAGCTATAGTATACATAACCCATTACAAAAAGAAGGATCTAAAAACATGATTGAAACTTCCCAATAGTTTTATTCACACATTCAAGACATACTAAATTCTTAAAAACCTTTATGCATAAAATAAATGGAAACCACTTACTTTAATATGCAACTATAATGCACTAAATAAATTATGGCCATAAGGAGAGAAAACTCATTTTTTCTATTTACACCATTCCAACTTCGAGGAACTCTGTAGGTTGTTCCTAAAACCACTTTTTTCCTCTACATTCTCATCATGAGATATAGAAAATGTGGGCCAATACACAACCACCATTTTCACCTAAGAAATACAACTATAAAAAAAAACTATAGTACCACAATGGTTTACTAAGTTCCCATTTCATTGCCCACATTTTGAGTAACATATTTTTAGGGTTTTCAAACAAATACAAGATCCATATAAAACCAAAATGATCAAAAATCAAATCACCTCAAAGCTTCATGTTTGGTTAACCTTAATTTTTAGGTATTAATGCCTTAATGGCCTTTTCATGTTCAAAACCCCATCAAATGCCACCAAAATGATTAAGTAAATTACACATAATCATAACTAATGAGAACCCCTTAACCTAGTTGAGATCTAAGGTTCTAAGGTCACCTCTAAAGTAAATAATGTAAGATTAAATAGTCAAAACAATATAATCAAACACTTGACTAATAAATCCAATAAGGTGAAAGTGTTAATAAATTTTTTCATGAAAATGACAAGGCCACCAATCAAGTAGAAATAACTAAAGATGAAATAATCAAATAGAATATCAAGATAAATTATTACAACATCACAGGCTCATATTTATTTATCTCAATGATCAGTTGAATCATTTATTACTATTTCTTATCCATTATTTTAGAGTTTTACATCCAACCTATCTCATTATTTTCCATGTTCTTACAACCATTGAAATGATCTAGTAGTATCTAAATAGAATAATAAACATAAATTTGTTAAATAATTTCACAAATGAACTATCAATATATAAAAATAAGTCTAAAATGAATAGAATGTAATAATTAACGAGAGAATGACCCTGCATAACATATAATGTTTGCATCACATCTTAACATCATCTTGGAAATTTTAATCAAAGTGTCAAATCTAATCATATATCAGTTTAACATCATTGAAATATCCATGAAATTTAATAATCATGTAAATTAGTAGGTAACCAAATGTTCATGATAAACAATAACCACCAAGTAACCAAGCAGTGTTGTACAAGAAATCAAATCATCATAATATGGTGCCATGACATCCTCCCATTCTCAGAAAGGAGCCATCCCAGTGACTAAAATAGCCAAGGATATTGCTCTTTTCATTAAATGGATACCATTGAACCAAAACTTGAGAAATGCCTTAATTTCATAGTTTAACACTATGATGGTCTTGGATTTTCACTGGTTTCAATTACATATTTTCCTCTTCTGAAACCTAAAGATTGTTCTAATTCAAAATATGAGAAGGATCAGGGACATAATTCCTTAACAAAGCAACATGGAAAACATCATAAATCCTAAACATATAAGGAGGAAGGGCTAATTGATAGGCAATAAGGTTGATTCTTTCCAAAATGTTAAAGGATCCAATAAAATGAGGAGCCAACTTAGAAATTTTCCAAACTTAATAAAAAATTTCTATGGCCTAACATGCAAAAATACTTTATCACCAACATTAAATTCATGTGGATTTATTTTTAAATATGCATATATCTTCTACATATTTGAAGTATCCTTAAAAATTTTGTGAATCACAACCATTTGCATGTCATACTCTTATAAAATATCAGAGTCAAGAATGGCTATATTTTCCAAATTATCCTAACCAAGAGGATTTTTTCATCTATGCCCATGTAGAGTTTAAAATAATGCCATTTTAGTCACAAAATGATAAGTATTATTATATGAAAACTCAACTAAATGTAAAAAATATTACCACTTGTTTTGATGATCCATCACATACATTCTCAACATATCTTCAACCACTTGGTTGAGTCTTTCAATTTATCCATCTATTTTTAGATGATATAAGGAACTAAAGTTTAAATGAGTTCCAAATGTTGTAGTTAAAGTTTTCCAAAAACTTGAAGTAAATAGTTTACCTAAATAATGACTAATAGCATGCCATGTGTGATGTCCCTTACTTAGGGGCTCCTTTTTTCCTACAAATGCTCTGATACCACTGTAATATCCCTTACCAATAGAGATATATGAAAGACACAAAACTATGATACCAAAGACCAAAGCTCTGATACCACTGTAATATCCCCTCCAAAACAGAAAATATAGCAACTTGAACAAGATATAACTTCTGTTGAATAAATTCAGAATGATCACAATAATATAGTCTCTGAATAGCAAATTACAAATCTTATCACTTGTCCCTTTTAAACTATACAATTGCAGTCCTTTCTCATGCATATAAATAAGAAATACAGTCTTAAAAACCCTGGCTTATCAAAATTGGAAGTGAAAATTGAATTCTGGAAGGTCTCGGCCCTTCTGTGTTGACACACAGTCACCGTCGTCGGTCGATATCTCGCCGACGTCGGTCTCTGTCGGTCGGCTTTCTGTCGACGTTGGTCTTTAATCAACCGATGTCGGTCACTGAAAACCCTCTGTCTGCCGAGGTCGGTTCCTGAGTTGATCTGTACGGACCTGTACGGACCTTGTACGGCTGCCAATTAAGCACAACTTCCCTGTTTTCAACCCCTGATCTGAAAATATACTTTTCTAGCACAGAAGATCTCTAGCTGTATAATTTATTGAATCAAAACCAGAATAAAGAAATACCTAGAATATCTGTAATAACTTCTGTGTGAAGTTATCTCTCAAACCTGAAATTCTGTGATAACTTCTGGATGAAGCTATCTCACACTTTAGCAATAGATCAGCTGATATTCCACAACCTCTTAATTACACACACTGAAGAGGGAACGTTCTCCAATGCAAATGGAATCCTTGAACCCTAGGCTCAGTCTTTACAGAAGAAATTCTCCAAAATCAATATCAATAATCAATAGCATACCTGAATAATGGCCTCCATGAGAAACCCTTATACCCTCAAAAAGATATGCTTGCCCTAATTAGGGTTTCTTAAATTAGAATTAGGGTTTCTAATTAAAAATAGGCTAAATAATTAATATTTGATTAGATCAATCAAATATTAATATCTCCCTCAATACATGTCGGATCAACGAACCGATCGAAGCTAGTGAATCAGGGAGTGATTTCGCACATAACCATATCAAAATAAAGGCGCTCCGTTGCATATCAAATATCCCTAAAAAGTAGGAGCTCATGCCAAATGTGTCCAAAATAACCTGAATGAAAATCAAATGTAGAAATTCTGTGAATCAAAGTCAATCCAAGCTCCATTATGACCCTCTATCCATCCTATTAGCCTACGAAGGTCGCATAATAGGCTAATCGTCAAGACTGTCAATGTCCAGGAAAAAGGGGACATGACAATCCGCCCCTCTAGAAATTGCTTGTCCCCAAGCAATCTCGGAACAATGAACTACTCGATCCACCTGGATCCCAAATGTAGTTATGCTCTACGCTGCTGTGAATCAATGCAAGTACCTGCAACATCAGCAAAAGTAGAACAAAGAAAGACTCATAATCAAACTGGCACATGAAACTCCAACCTCCAAGATTATAAATGCCATAGTCAAGAGCACATGAGAAACACACTCTCAAAACATCATAATCTAAGTAGAATAGACAATTCCAACTGCCAATTCCATCTGTAAGAGATGGTGCCAATCCATCCCATAACTGATCTCTCTGTAAAGGTGGCACAACCAACTGTACCACACTATCATCTATATGAAAATAATCAATATGGAGATTTAACTCCACTGGTATCCCAAACTCCTCAGAATCAGGTACTCCCAAGTCCTGAATATATGTGTTAGCCTCAACAACATGCTCCTCATCAGCAACTACAAAAACATACTCATCACCAATACTCAATGTACTAACCTCTGAGTATACCTCCACACTCTGAATGAAAGCATCAGGCTCATCCTCACTGTCTAACACATGAGCTGAACTCACCTTAAGACAAAGTTCATCCACAACATCCTCAACTACTCCTACCTGTGAAGATACTGCAGATAAATCATTACTTGAAGATGTGTTAATATCTCCCTGTACTGGATCAGCCTGTCTGTCTAACTCATCATGCAAGTTGCTGCATGTCATAGGGAAAGCACTACGATCCTTAGGCCTATGAATTAAACTCTTTAACCACTTATAAGCTCTAGGTGAGACATTTTTCCCTTTTGTCTAGACATACCATAAATCTTCTGCCAAAAGTTTAGAGATTTTATCCTCCTCCTCAAACAAGATTGTGAACATGATAGAGTGCATGGATGCTAATACATCACTGGAATGAAACTCATCTAAAATATTCCAAAATATTTTAAACATAGTGCGAATGCTACCAATACAACCTACTAGCATCATAATGTTTTCAAATCCATACCTTGCAAAAGTGTCAAGTAATCTCGCCCTCTTTGAGAAATGAGAGTCTCTAATGTCAGCCAACTTTTTGAAGCTTTTCACCATGGCATGAAGTACCTCTCTCATAATCCGATCATCATAAAAATTAAAGCCAGCTATTATTCTCATGATTTCACTAATACAAGAGAGAGTTGCAAGTCTTACCACCTCATCATGATGTCTCAATAATCGGTGCTTCACCAAAGAATCAAACGCTGGAGATAACACTGTTTGTATCTCATAAGAATTTGACTGCTCAACCTTGCTTAAATAAATTTCTAACTCCTCCAGAGTTTGTAGAAGGTCATCTACTTGCTGTAATGGATTTTCTAACTTCTTCTTTGCATTGTGCACTCTTTCCTCCAAATCTTTGACACCTGTTAGTGCCATGCTGATACCCAAACTACCCAACAGGATGGCAAGACATTAGCTCTGATACCACTGTGATGTCCCTTACTTAGGGGCTCCTTTTTTCCTACAAATGCTCTGATACCACTGTAATATCCCTTACCAATAGAGATATATGAAAGACACAAAACTATGATACCAAAGACCAAAGCTCTGATACCACTGTAATATCCCCTCCAAAACAGGAAATATAGCAACTTGAACAAGATATAACTTCTATTGAATAAATTCAGAATGATCACAATAATATAGTCTCTGAATAGCAAATTACAAATCTTATCACTTGTCCCTTTTAAACTATACAATTGCAGTCCTTTCTCATGCATATAAATAAGAAATGCAGTCTTAAAAACCCTGGCTTATCAAAACTGGAAGTGAAAATTGAATTCTGGAAGGTCTCGGCCCTTCTGTGTCGACACACAGTCGCCGTCGTCGGTCGATATCTTGCTGACGTCGGTCTCTATCGGTCGGCTTTCTGCCAACGTCGGTCTTTAATTGACCGATGTCGGTCACTGAAAACCCTCTGTCTGCTAAGGTCAGTTCCTGAGCTGATCTGTACGGACCTGTACAGACCTTGTACAGCCGCCAATTAAGCACAACTTCCCTGTTTTCAACCCCTGATCTGAAAATATACTTTTCTAGCATAGAAGATCTCTAGCTGTATAATTTATTGAATCAAAACCAGAATAAAGAAATACCTAGAATATCTGTAATAACTTCTGTGTGAAGTTATCTCTCAAACCTGAAATTCTATGATAACTTCTGGATGAAGCTATCTCACACTTTGGCAATAGATCAGCTGATATTCCACAACCTCTTAATTGCACACACTGAAGAGGGAACATTCTCCAATGCAAATGGAATCCTTGAACCCTAGGCTCAGTCTTCACAGAAGAAATTCTCCAAAATCAATATCAATAATCAATAGCATACCTGAACAATGGCCTCCATGAGAAACCCTTATACCCTCAAAAAGATATGCTTGCCCTAATTAGGGTTTCTTAAATTAGAATTAGGGTTTCTAATTAAAAATAGGCTAAATAATTAATATTTGATTAGATCAATCAAATATTAATATCTCCCTCAATACATGTCGGATCAACGAACCGATCGAAGCTAGTGAATCAGGGAGTGATTCCGCACATAACCATATCAAAATAAAGGCGCTCCACTGCATATCAAATATCCCTAAAAAGTAGGAGCTCATGCCAAATGTGTCCAAAATAACCTAAATGAAAATCAAATGTAGAAATTCTATGAATCAAAGTCAATCCAAGCTCCATTATGACCCTCTATCCATCCTATTAGCCTACGAAGGTCGCATAATAGGCTAATCGTCAAGACTGTCAATGTCCAGGAAAAAGGGGACATGACACCATGCAACTGAACTATCTCTACACAAAATGTTTTGTAAACATAGAAGCATGATTAGTTATATTTCCAGTAATAAAATGACCAACTTTTATAAATTTATCAATTACAACAAAAATAGTGTTATGCCTACTACATGATTTTGGTAAACCATCAATGAAATCAAGAGAAACAATAGTCCACTTACCTTGTGGAATCTCATGAGGCTAAAGTGAACCTCTTGGATGATAATGTTCACCTTTCACTCACTAACATTCTAAGCATTTAGTCTCAAAATCAGCATCATGCTTTAAGCCAGGCCAAAAGTAATATATTTTAAGTTCATGAGTCATCTTTGTGACACCTAGATGTGTACAATGAGATAATTTATGCACTTATTCAAGTAGAATAGTTCAAAACTCACTTGATTTGGGCACAAATATCCCTTTTTATTCCTTAAAAGGCCATCTTTTTCAACATAATCATCATCAAATTTATTTTCTACAAGCTCATCATCCATAAGTTACTACTCCAAAATAGAAATCATAAAATTACTTTACAAGGCTAATAAGGTAGAAAAATATGTGCATTGTTTGATATCATTAGTAACATGATTCTCCTTACCTTTAACATATTCAATGTTCATATTAAAATTTCTCACAAAATCTATCCATATATGGCGACAAGTATTAAGATCATCCTAGGAAAATAAAAACTCCATGCTACAATGATCAGATTTGACTTTTAAATTCTATCCAAGTAGAAAATACTTCCATTATTTTAAAGCATGCATAATGGCAGTAAGCTCTAAGTCATGAATAGTATAATTTTTCTCATGTTACTTGAGTTTTCATGACTCAAAAGCTATAACTTTGCCATCCTACATAAGAACACCACCAGAACCTTCTTTAGAGGCATCATCCTTGATTTCAAAATTACCGTTAGGGTTAGGAATAATAAGTATAGGTGTTATATTTAGCAATTTCTTGAGCTTCTTAAAAGCTTCAACATATTTTTTAGTCCACACAAATTTCTTACCTTTGCATTGAAAAGAGGTAATAAGATTAGCCAAACTTGAGAAGTTTTCCACAAACCTCTAATAATAACCAACCAAGTCCATAAAGTTGTGTAATGTGTGTTTATAAGAATAATCCATTCTTGGATAGATTTTATCTTTGTTGGATACATATCAACTCCATCTTTGGAAATGATATGTCCTAAATAATGTATTTCATATTTCAAAAATGCACATTTAGGCAACTTACCATACAAATTATGTTTTCTTAACCTTTGAAAAACCAAATCCAAATGATGTTCATGATCACCTGCATTCTTAGAATGAATCAATATATGATCAAGGAAAACAACAACATACTTGTCTAAATATTCCCTGAATACACTATTCATAAGATTCATAAAATCAATAGGTGCATTTGTCAACCCAAAAGGCAATATCATGAATTCATAATGGCCATAATGAGTATGAAAATCTATTTTATGGATATCCTCTTCTTTTTATCTCAGATGATGATAGTCTAATCTCAAATCAATCTTTGAAAATACTATTTCACCCTTCATTTGGTAAAACAAATCATAGATCCTTGGCAAAGGATATAGATTCTTTATTATGACCTTATTAAGCATGTGATAGTCCAAGCATAACCTAAGTGTACCATATTTATTTTTAACAAACACAATAGCAGTACCCTAAGGATAAACACTTGGTTTTGTGCTTCTAATTTCTAATAATTTTTATAGTTAAACTTTCAGGTCTTGAAATTCAGCCAAATTCCTATGATATGGAGCCTTAGATGTAGGGGTATCCCCCAACATAAAATTAATAGAAAAATAAAATTCATGCTTAAGAAAAAGTATAGATAGTTTTTTAAGAAAAACATCTAAAAATTCATTTAAAATGGAAAATCTTGATAAACTTTTTCCTTGTATATTGTCAACTCTTGCATTTGGACAACATAGAGCTTGCAACCTTTTTCTACAACCTTTTTTAGATGCAAGGCTTAAATTTGTTTATTTACCTTAGGCTCATGTATACCTTAGATTTTAACAATTTTCCCAAGTCATCACATCATTATACCACTTTATTAAAGAAATATAATATGGCTTTATGTTGTTGTAGCCAATCCACCCAAAGGTGTTATATACAGGTTTGCCTTTGTTTAAAAAACACCTAAGTCTAGCTTCATTTATTCTAAGCATTCCAAACTTGGCACCCTTTTTCCTGTACCAAAATCAACCTCACAACCCTCTCTTAAACTAAAAGGTTTAGTTTTACATTTATTATTAATATAATGAGAAAAAAATTATCTATTGCATCAGAATCTATCAAAATTAAAGCTAAAAAATTAGCTAAAGTACATATGATTTCAATAGGTGTGGCCTAAAATCAACATTATGGTTATCTATAGCTGCATACACCCTATGATTAGCTGGTTTCCCTAGTTTCAACTTTGGATAGTCCTTACTATAGTGATTTTCACCACATTCCCAACACACAATAGTCCTTTAAGGTGATACAAGTACAATGTTTTCCCTAATGGTAAGTAGATTTTGATTCCCTTGAGTCTGATTTTTGTTAAAAGTTCTCATTTTAGGAGATTTTGATTCTTAAAATTCTTATTTTTTGCCTAAAACTTATTGAAAATATTACTACTCCTTTTAAATCTATGATTTTGATCAAATTTCTTGAAATTATTAGGTTAAGGAGAAAGATTCTCAGTTTTAGATTATTATTTATTTAGTTTGAAATCTTGTCTCACTTTATGATTATACTTTTCTTTCTCCTCTACCCTATGAGCAAACTCAAGGGCAATAGTCAAGTTTTAGTATTGGTCATATTGACTTCATGCATCACTATTTTCTTCAATACCATATTAAAAATTTTTACCTTCGTCTCGTCATCATGCATGTAGTTCGTGTGATGTAGCATATTTAGGAACTAGTTCTCATATTCAATTATAAACATGTTTTCTTGATTTAATAGCTAAAAATATATTATCTTTTACTCCTTGAAGTTGGCACTAAGATACCTCTTTCAAAACTACCTTTCAAAAATAGGCAAAGTAAGGGTCAAAGGTTGATAACCCTATAAAGCATAAAGATGGTTCCACCAAAGAGTTGTTACTCTAACTAGATGGTAAGCCACCACCCTAACATTCACATTTGAGGGCATATTGTGAAGATTAAAATATTTTTAAAAATTGAACAACCATGAATTAACTACATCTCCTAATTATTTTGTTGAAAATGTAGGTGGAAGCTTCTTAAGTTATTTAATGATAGGATCAACTACCATTAAGGGTATTTCTCATATAGCTTGATCACCAACATTCCCTTCCTCTATTCAAGGTAATTATTCTTGTGGTATATCCTCAGTAAGGTTTTGCCTATGTTCTTATGACTCCAAATTTTTAGGGTATTCAAGGTAGTCAATATACCATTGAGTAATTCTTATTGACTATAAGTAGGATTCCCTCTAGTAGAATTTATACTGGGTTCACCAACATTGCTACCAACATTATTCATAGGCAGTTCTTCTCTACCCTAGTTGAGGTTTTCGGCTCACAACATATACCTCTTCCCCTAATTCTTCCTCTACCTCTACCTCTACCAAGATAGTCAAATTATGAGTTGTTTTCATCATTTAACCCACCTGATCTAGTTCTCACCACCTAAAGGGGAAACATAACAACAAATTAAGTAGGTAAAAGTAGTAGACTTCTTTCCCAAAGTTACCTAGAGCATATATCCTATGCTTTGATAGCAAAATGTAACAACCAAAAAAAATAACAATTTCACGTTTCTTAATGCCATTTAAATTCAATGGAAGAAAATTAGTATGCAGAAAGCATGATTAAGTCCATAACTATGTTAGACCAAATATAGGTACTTAGCTATGGATAAAATTTCTAAATGATGTTATTCATAAGGTCTTACCATTATTGTTGAGTTTGAGGTATACATCAATGTACTACCATACATTCATACACTCCAAACCAAACTATGTATCCATGGTCTTACAAATAA
Organism: Torreya grandis; assembly: GCA_037957365.1. NCBI lineage: Eukaryota > Viridiplantae > Streptophyta > Pinopsida > Cupressales > Taxaceae > Torreya > Torreya grandis. The sequence goes on along the minus strand of JARHVA010000504.1, from coordinate 5,003,040 downwards.
GACCATTTACTAATTTTATTCATACCCAAGTACTTTTTCTTGGCATAAAATAGTCAACACCTATTATGGTACCTAATATAAGTTCACCAACCCATATATGAAAAGAAAATAGAATTAAAATAGAATATTCATCGTATTAAGCTTGCTTAAGCAAGATCTATAAAATTTAGAAAATAGCAAGTGTATGTTATTAGGACTATTTCCAAAAATCAATACAATCTAAATCCTTTTAAAACATTATAAATATTTTATATTTTGGGTGAGGTGAAGGTCATCATTATATTACTATCTATTTATTTATCAGTTAACCATGATTACTTACAGAGGAATCCTTGCACTGTAATTTCATTTCCTTTGTAATGACATAGCTTAAGAACTTACATATGTTCCCCATATTTATCTAAAACTCAGAACTTAAATAGGTCTCATTGATTTTACCAAAGATTGATCATAACACATAAGTGTCCATCTCATCATTATCATGTTCAATAATTGATATATGTTGTAGCTTAACCATCCCATAAGTCTTTGTATAAAGATTTAACCTCTATAACTATCCTTACTTGTCATTTGGTTAAATGTACTTGTGACCATAGTGAATCATTATCTTGAGAAATGAATTTCATTTTATCTTAATTTTCCAACAACCACACTTAAGCCATGCATGATAGTAACTTATGAATTTATGTATAGCCTTCATTGCCTTTAGTTTAACTATTGATTGAACCATCAATAACCAAACTAAACACTCAAGTCATACATATTCCCATAAATGTAAAAAGTGATTTTTCACACATTTATTATTCCATTTATACTTAATAGGTATATCAAATTAATCCATGATTATATAATTGACCATTATGCCATCAATGGTTAACATATCTATCTTAATTATCCTTCTAAGATAAGTTATTTGCCAATGTTTTATCTCATTAAGTTTCAAATTATCAAATCACACAATAGAATCATTATTATGACTATTAAAGACAAATTAGAATTCTCAACTTAATTACAAGTTCTAAAAATAATCACAATGTTTGTATATAAGCTAGTATTCAAGTCATAAATCTACAAGGATTATTATCCTTCAAAACAAATTTCAATTTATTTTCATATTCCAAGAATATCATATTACAGGTTAATTATTGCATTTTAACTCCCTAAAATAACCTATTAAAAAAAATTAATGTTTAACATACTCCTATGTTAACAAGCATCAACTTGGTTTTATTATTAAGATCCAAAACAACTTGTAGTTGTTCTATATCAATACCAAATACTATTAAGACTTTAGGCTTCTATACCCAGTCAATTCAATTGAAAAATAAGTGAATACATAAGCATATCGCTCTATATATTTTGGATAGTAACATAATAATTAATATTTTTATCACACTACTAAAACTCATTACACTTTTTATACATTACAAATTAGTAAGTACCAGTAGTTAACAAGGTAAATAGCATCTAAAAAACATCATGGTATCACTCACTATATGAAATAAGAAAATATCAACCCCAATAAGTAATTGCAAGTAGAAACTTCCTTAAGAACCCAATACACTTTATTTTATTTAATCACATTATTCCAATATGGATATTATCTATAAAGGTTATACATTTAGTCATTAATTTATAAATTTATGTAACACAAAAAAAAACCATTTAACACTTCATATATTTAAGGTGAATGTAAATATATTATGCTAAACATTTTGTACTCATAGAGTCAAAAACATTCATCTTAAGTCAAAAGAAATCAATAAATAATAACTAAATCAAATGATCACATATTACATATCAAGTACTCAACAAATTTTCCTTCAACTTATCAAAATAGAATACAAACCCTAAATAGGTATAATGCACATGTCCATCTACTATATAGAATAATCAAATATACACCCTTCCCAATGAACCCCCCATTGGTGTCCCTAGACCACCCCATTCATCATTTGGATGTAGAGCTCAACATTAAGGATACTAACAAAGAGTAATAATAAGTAAATGATTTTGAGCATCACATCTTAACAAGTTTTCAAAAAGAAAACAAATAAATCAAAAACCCAAAGAAGATTGGAAACAATCCACTTGGAGTAAAGCATAATTACAAGTAAATATAATACCCTTGTCCTTTATATAAAAACATTTGGATTGAACTTCATGAGTTAACATAACCTTGATTTATTCACCAACATCAATCTAACTCTAGTGTACAAACAACATCAACTTCTAACATTATAGTAACTCATAATTACCTTTAACACCAAATTTACTCTCAAGAGTCAATTGAAAGGATACAACAAATATTCAAAATTCACCACACAACCAAGAAAAAAGTATACCAATATCCATACAACCACTCATAACTTTTACCAATTTTAAGGTATAACTTATATTATTCAAGCCTAATAAGTCTAAAACCGAAACTTAAAAAAAACTGACAAACCTCATTCAAGTCTCAACCATAATCAAAATCTATGAAAAGAAGCATACATTAATAGACATATAGAATCACCAAAATAACTCAATAAATAAAATCATTTACAACCAATATAAATATCTTCCAAGATATTTTTCCAAAACCAAGTCATCACATTACTTTGTGCCAAATTAATAACAATGTTAACTTCAAAACCCAGGATTAAAATAACCATACAAATATTTCAACAATGGTATTAAGCCATGACTACATAAATCAATCAATAATATTCATCTAAAAGAATAAAAATAAAATCCCATGACTATTTATCCTCAATCCAAATAATATTTAGAAGAATTAAATTGAACAAAACCCGTAACTTAGCACCACAGTCTTGCCAATAAAAGCATGGTTTTACCCTTTGTTTTATAAACAAAAACAACTTATATAATAGAGATGATATCATTTAAAATGGTATCACTATGTTTGACCCATGTTATAAAAATATTAAATTGATAGGGTTATTTTCAAAATACCAACAAGACAACCTAATGTTGCAGTATGCATAACCCATTACAATAATAGGGATATAAAACATGACTACAAATTCCCAATGATTTTATTCACACCTTCAAGACATAAAAAATTCTTAAAAACCTTCATGTATAAAATAAATTCAAACCACTTACTTTAATACATAACCAGAATGCATAAAATAAATGATGGCCACAAGGAGAGAAAACTTGATTTTTCCACTAACACCATTCCAAATCCCACAAACTCTATAGGTTGATTCTAAAACCAAGTTTTTCCTCTACATTCTCATTATGAGATACTAAAAATGTGGGCCAACACACATCCACTAATTTCACCTAAAATAATTAACTATAAAAATTGAACTACGGTCCCATAATGGTCTGCTAAGTTCCCATGTCTTCACCCATAATTCTAGCAACATACTATTTGGGTTTTCAAAAAAAAGAGCTCAATATAAAACTAAAATTATCAAAAATCAATCACCTTGAATCTTCACAATGGGTTGACCTAGGTTTTTTGGGTAATAATGCCCTAATTTATTTTAAGGGTTAAAACACCATCAAATGTCACCAAAATGATTAAGTAAATTAAACATAATCATAACTAATGAGCACCCCTTGACCTAGTCAAGGCCCAAGGTTCAAAGGTCCCCTCTTAAGTAAACAACATAAGACAAAATAGTCACAACAACATAATCAAACACTTGACCAGTCAAGCCAATAAGGTGAAAGTGAAAACAACTTTCAACATGAAAATAACAAAAATACCACCAATCAAGTATAAATAACTAAAGATGAAATAATAAAATAAAATATCAATATAAATGATTAGAACATCACAAGCTCATGTTTATTTATCTTGATGATTAATTGAATCATTTATTACTCTTTTTTATCCATTATTTCACATTTTTACATCTAACCTAGCTCATTATTTTTCCTATTCCTATAACCATCAAAATGATCCAATAACAATATCTAAATACAATAATAAACATAAATGTGCTAAATAATTTGACAAATAAACTAACAATTTATAAAAATAATTTTGTGCAAGAATGACCCTGTATAACATATAATGTCTGCATCACACCATAACATCTCAAAACTTTTAATTAAAGTGTCAAATCTAAACATATATAAGTTCAACATCAGCTAAACAACCATGAAAACTAATAATCATGCAAATCAACAAGTAACCAAATGTTCATGATAAATAATAATTGTAAAGTAACCAAGTAGTGGTGTACAAGAAATTAGATCAACATAATTTGGGATCATGACATCATCCCACTCTCAAAAAAGAGTCATCTTAGTGATTTAAATGGCTAAGGATAGTGCTCTTTAAAAATATGTTCATCTTACCAAGTAGCATTCCTTTCAATCAATGGATCTCATTGAACCAAAACTTGATAAATGTCTTGATAATGCTATGATGGTCCAATATTTTCTAGTTCCAACTACATTTATTCTTCTTGTTAAACTTGAATATTGTTCCAGTCTAAAATATTAAAAGGATCATGTGCATACTTCTTTAAAAAATTAATGTGGAAAACATCATGAATCCTATATAGAGGAGGAAGGGATAATCGATAGGTAACAGGGTTGATACTTTTCAAAATGCCAAAGGGTCTAACAAAATGAGTATCCAACTTGGAAGATTTTACAAACTTAATAGATTTTTTCTATGGTATAACACATAAAAATACTTTGTCACTAATATTCAATTCATGTGGAGTTATTTTAAAATCTGAATAGCTCTTCTATATGTCTAAAGCATCCTTCAAATTTTGGTGAATCATAGCCATTTGTATATCATACTCATACAAAATATTGGTGCTAAAAATGACTCTATTTTCCAAATTATCCCAACCAAGATGATTTCTACATTTATACCCATATAGAGCTTCAAATGGTGCCATTTTAATCATACAATGATAAGTATTATTATATGCAAACTCAACTAAATACATGAAATATTCTCACTTGTTTTGTTGGTCCATCATATACATTATAGGTATATCTTCAACCATTTGGTTAAGTCTTTCACTTTGTTTCTAGATGATATGAGGAACTAAAGTTTAAATGGGTTTCAAATGATATAGTTAAATTTTTCTAGAATATGTAAGTGAATAGTTTACCTCTATCAAAAATAATGACTTTTGGCATGCCATGCAACTAAACTATCTCTTTCATAAAATGTTTGGCAAACACAGAAGCATCATTAGTCAAATTACTAGCAATAAAATGACTAACTTTTATAAATTTATCAATTACAACTAGATTAATATCATGCCTACTATGTGAATTTGGTAAAGTAGTAATGAAATCAAGAGAAACAATATCCCACTTACCTTGTGAAATCTCTTGAGGATAAAGCAAACCTCATGGATGACAATGTTTAACTTTCACTCACTGACATTCCAAGCATTTAGCCATAAAATGAGTAACATCATGTTTTAATTTAGGACAAAATTAATATCTTTTCATTTCATGGGTCATCTTTGTGACACCTAAATGTGAAAAATGAGGTGATGTATGCACTTGTTTTAGTAGAATAGTCCATAAATAACTTGATTTGGGCATAAATATTATGTTTTTATGCCTTAAAGGCCATATTTCTCAATAAAATAATCAAAAAAATCTTTGCTATAGGTTCATCATCCAAACCTACACTTACATCTTGGTAAAATTCATCAGTAAGTTGCTACTCCAAAATATTAGCATTAAAATTAATTTGCAAGATATACAACATAGCGAGATACGTGCATCATCTAAGAGCATCAACAACATGATTATATTTACATTTAGCATATTCAATGTCTATATCAAAATTTCTCACAAATTTCAGCCATCTACATTGGCAATAATTAAGATCATACTAGGAAAATAAATATTCCATGATGTGATGATCATATTTGACTTTGAAATGCCTACCAAATAGAAAATGCTACAACTATTTTAAAATGTGCACAATGGAAATAATCTCCAAGTGATGCAAAGGTACATGATAAATCCTCATAATCAACATCCTAACTCTGATCTACATTGATCTTGATATGGATTTCAACTTCAAATACTTTGCTTTGTTCACAAACTCCAACTTTCACTTATGTCTTCCAACTTGTTCGCTAGGCTATATAGTCTCATTTTATTGTTTTATTTCTTAAACACCTTAGAATAATATCTCACTATTAATAAAATCCTTATAAGTCTCCATGAAATCCCTCAGCTCATCTCCATTCACTATTTCACATTCACTCACTTTGTTTACTCATTAGTCACTTTTCTCTTGGCTTAACACATCAAATCTTGACTTTGGTCTCTTGGACTCAATCTACCACCTTGGATGAGTTCTTCTAGTTTAAACATGCTTGTCTTGATCCCTCTTAATTCCTCATTCAATCTTCATCCTTCATTTCCAATCTTCAACCTCATTAGTGCCACCATTCCCCTATAGCCTTTTTTCACTTTTTCTCATTGTTTGAAGAATTTATAGGTCATTTGATATATCTAAATCCATATTTCACCACCCTATATTTGCTTACAAGTCTCCATAAAGTTATAAAGTATAATTCTATGTCTACATAGTACTTATTTTGTATATACCTATTGAATTAGATCCATTAACCCTCATTACACACCCATAGTACTAGTTCCATACTGTATGGACCCGTTACTCATTCAAAAACTCTTGAATCCTTCTCTACACATCAAAACATGCATGATTACAAATTTTCAAGGTTTTCCACTAGTTGGAATAGAAGTTATGGAGTTTTTAGTTTAAAAACCTTAGTTTCATGACTGTGTAGGCTGAGAGGCTTTAAAATTACATATATTTAGTTATAGATCATTTCCAAATGAACTATTGTCACTTGGATTTGCACTTTTGGGGACAAAGGGCTTGAATCTCAGTCATCATCCTTTTGAAGTAACCCTCAACCTTGTTTATCAACGTATCAATTCCAAAGGGTCCACCATGATGTTTTCAACCTACTATGACCTCAAGAAGGGATCAAACACTTATTTCCACATTTCAAAATGGCATTTTAACCCTATGTGGTACCACCTATAGGTGGTTATTTAGTGTGTATAGGAACTAATTGCAATTTAGGTAGTGAGCAATAGATATAGTTCCTCAATGAGTTATATACCTACTTAAATTATTGAAAATGGACTCTTCACACTATAAGGATTTTAATCAAGTATTAGTACCTTTTATTTAATGTGAATTTCACTTTCAAGCACCTATATCTGCATGTTAATGGCAAGATGGTGTGTAAATGTTGCACATGACTACAACAGTCCCTTTTTATACTCTTTACAGGATATAACTTGTTCATATTTATAAAAACATCTCAACCTCTTGATACCTCCAATACAACTCCATGAACACACTAAACATGTTTTACACACATGATCAACATGGTTGTAAGTAAGAATGAGCAAGGAGTTGATTGTGGGAAAGGCAAGACAACTTGATCTAAGCATGATGTTATGAGACTAAACATGAAGTAAAGATTATCAAAATGGAATAAATACATGGGAAACATCACATCACATTCCCATGAGACCTCTTTTGAGAACTAAACATTTTGTAAATAAGGATCTTTGACTGAAACCTCACATGGTGACACCTTCATACAACATGAGATAACTACTCATCAAAACAAAATAAAACATGAAACTAAGCATGGATATCATCTGAGAAGAGATCCAACACCCTTTGAAGTTAACACCACCAACTATTTTGTATGGACTTGTCTAAAATGGAGAAAAATCTATAGGGTGCATGAAATAACAAGCAAAAAAACATAGTCAGCTTCATGAGTATGATTCATAAATCATAGGCCACCATTATTTAAAATATTTTTATTTAAATTAATCTCTTTTAGTGTACTTTCACCTCTCTAAGGTGTTTGACTTGTAAGTTCACCAACTTCCCATACCAAGTACAAACCTAAAGACTAGTTTTATGTGCCCAAAATGATGAAAAAATATTAGAATGGTTTTGGGCCTTTTTTATCACTTAAAAAGTGTGTCAATAATTAATATGGATCTAAGTAATATTAATATTCATTCCATGACCTTATCCCATGTGGCACACTTCCCCATGGGTTGTACAAGTGCCAAACTCTCCTTTTTTTCTAAGAAAACTACTCTTTCTTCTAAAGAACTTATCACTTTTAGTTATGAACAATTGATTAAGGCATAATATGACACATGTCACATGAAATCACTCTTCTTACACCTTCCCACTTCCCTAAGAGGTCATATAACTCATTTAATGCTCTATTTTGACCCTAAAATAACTCAAAATGATATAAGGACTAAAATGACTAAAGATCATGGCTAATATGACAATAAATGGCATAAAATGACCTATGATATAACTTTTTACATAATATTATACCCCTAAACACCTAAAAATCAAAAAAAAATTATAGGGGTCCCAATTTGACCTGTAGGGTCAAATTTGGTCAACAAATTAGAGACTCATAAGGTTAACATGCCTATTATGCTAGCTAAACAAGTAACCTTATCAGTCCATTGGGATTAAGGATTCATCTAAAGTCTAAGACACAACAATAGGACCTTGACAATAATATTTGATCAAGACAAGACCAATTGACTACCTCAACCACACAAAGCAAAGGGCACACACAAAATAAAGTAAACAAACTAACAAGACACATACACACATGTGCTCAAGGCACTTAGGGGAATTAGAAAACAAAATATTATGCATAACTATAAAATAATCATACCTCATTTCTAGGATCAAAATGAAATTTTCTTTAATCTTTTTCTTCATGAGATGAATCATAGTGCCAAGCATGTTTCTCTTTGGATTGGATGCTTGGTAGATCAGACCTATTCCCTGGCACTTTATTTGATCTGATCTCAAGTATATCATCCTTAAATATGTATCTAATTTATAATATTCCTCTTAAACTTACACACATACCTCATACTACTACCCACTCTTCATCTCATGATCAACTAGTATCTTCTTGATAGGCATGGCTTCAAGAAGATTGGTTTCTTGTTCTTTACAAGATTGAGGCCAATAGGAGGTTGATCCATCTTTAAAGATCTGATTTTTTTCTCCAAATTGGTTGATAGGATCATATCCCATCTTTATTATTTCAAACATGTCATCTTGAGATACATATGCCTTTTAGAAGGACAGATTAGAAAAGTTACATTTTCTTTGCATACTCACTTGAGTGCCAAAGTTATCTTCTCCATCTTTGACTATATCATAACCTCCTTAAAGAGGAGTATAACCGGCTCCAATTAATACAAAAAATTCATCCAAATACTGGTGCGGATATTTTTCTTATCCATACATGATATCTTGCATAGTTATTGAAGAACCAATGATCATTTCTTCCTCTTTCGCAAAAGGAAAACATTCTTCCATATCAACCCAATCTAAAGATTCAACACAAGAGATAACCTCTTCTAATCATTTAGGACCTATTTATGGATCTCAATTTGAATCTCAACTATCTTAATCTTATTTTTCTCCTCAAGGACTACAACATTTTCAATCTCTATCTTTGTTATTCCAAGACTAGGCATCTTGAAGTCATGTGACTTAGTCAATGAGGTTGCCAAGGAGCTAAGATTTCTTCAAGAAAAAATTCTAAATTTTTATCAACCAAATTCTCTTCCTTATGTTCCCATATCATATTTCCATCAAGGAAAATGGTGATGGGGTGAGGACAAGATGAACTAGTTGGTGGAGTTGGCACATAGAACTCAAAATCAGATTGAGAGTGAAATGTAGGAGATTATTTTGGAAGCTTTTGAGGAAGGGGAGGTAAACCTTGGACCAAAATGGATCAATTTTCTTCCTTATATTTGAAAATCACTTCATTCACATCTTATTTATCTTGATCACTCTATTGAGGGAGGTTATATTGGGTGTGTTTTAGCATAAGATCTTCTTTTAGGTCTAAACCTTCCATCACACCTTGACCCAACAATTTCATCCTTGACTCTAACTCTTCAATTTTCTTGGCTAGGTTATTTTGAAAAAGTATCTCTTGAATTTGATAGGAATCATCATGAGGATGAGGATCACAAGAGGGATGACATAAAATACAAGAGGTATCTTAAGGAATGGTGGGAGGGGCTTGAATAGGATCAAAATCTTTCTCAACTTCACACTCCTTATCAAGGCTTTTATCCTCTTTATTTCAACATGAGTCCACTATATTATTCCATATTAGTATGTTATGATTATGAATCTCTTTTTTATATAGTTATGTAATTTGAGGAGTGTATGGAGTACTAAATAAACTTGGAATTTCCTTAGGCTTGGATTCTCCACCTTGTCTCCAACATAGAATCTCATATATAGAGGTCACTTTTTGAGGTAGGCATGCAATTGGAGAGGGCATTGAGGGATTAGATTCCACTTATTTTGTTGATTACATGGAATAATACATATGCATATTATCCAACTCAATATACCTATAAATATTTGTTTTAAAATAAGGTTTTTCTTTTCAACTTTCCCTTCCAACTAATTAAGAAAAGGATGGCTTTGGTAAGCTTGATTAGGCTCATGAATAGAGGTCAAGTATGACTGATATAAATATTGGGGAAGTGGATATGAAATCTGATAGGTTTGGTATGGCTACCTTTCATGAATTCTTATCCTATCTTCTAAGGATGAAACTAGGCCACTCACATATAGCATCTCACTTATGAGACTTTGCCAATTGGATCTCTCAATAGGTGCCCACTCTCTTTTGACCAGCTCTAATGCATCTCTCACCTTATGAATAAGATGACTAGGAACATCTAGACCATATCCATTTTATGTGTCAAGATTAAACATGTAATTCTCATAGCCCAAAAAGTGTTTGTTTGAATGTGCAAATGGATTGACTTGAGAAGCGGCTAGGTTGACTAGGAAAAATAAGATATTGGGGAGGCTGGCTATAGGACTAATACACTTCATGATAAGGTTGACAATGATCATATTAGGGTTAACAAAAATCATATTAGGGATAAAAATAATCATAGTATGGCTAATAATAATCATGACAAGGCTAATAAGGATTTCTATAAGCTTGGTAAACCTCACCAACTTATGTAAAATGAAACTCAACACCAAAGTCAGCCATGAAACTTCATTGAAAGCAAGAATACAAATAAATATATTACCAACAATCTTCAAAAGGAAACCTGAGCTACTTAACTAGCTGATGTATATTTGGAGTCACCATTGATGCTTTGATAGATGCCTCCAAAGGCTGATTTTTGAAAGACAACACCAAAAATATTTCAACCTCTTGGACTAAGAGTCCCACTAGGTATGATAAAAACTATTGTCATTTGGATTTGCACTTTTGGGGATAAGGGGCCTAAATCTTAGTCATCATCCTTTTGAAGTAACCCTCAACCTTGTAAATCAACCTATCAATTCCAAAAGGTCTACCATGATGTTTTCAGCCTATTATGATTTCAATAAGGTCTCAAACACTTATTTCAACATTTTAAAATGGCCTTTTAACCTTCTATGGTACCACTTGTAGGTGGTTATTCAGTGTGTATAGGTAGTAAGTGCAATTTAGGTAGTGAGTAAGAGATACAGTTCCTAAATGAGTTTTATACCTACTTAAATGATTGTAAATGGACTCTTCACACTCTAAGGATTTGAATCAAGTGTTAGTACCTTCTATTTAACATGAATTTCACTTCCAAGCACTTGTAGGTGCATGTTAATGGCAGGATTGTGTGTAAATGTTGTACATGACTATAATAGTCCCTTTTTATACTCTTTATAGGATATAACTTACTTGTTCCTATTTATAAACACATCTAAACCTCTTGATACCTCCAATACATCTCCATGAACACACTAAACATGTTCTACATACATGATCAACATGGCTACAAGTAAGAATGAGTAAGGAGTTGATTGTGGGAAAAGCAAACTGAAAACTTGATCCAAGCACGATGTTATGAGAATAAACATGAATGAAATATGATCAATATGGAATAGATACATGGGAAAAATTGTATCTCTATGAGACCTCTTTTGATAACTAAAATTCTACAAACAAGGATCTTTGACTGAAATCTCACATGGTGATACCATCCTACAACATGAGATAACTTGCTCATCAAAATATAATGAAACATGAAAATAAGCATGGAGAGAATTTAATAATATATCCAACATCCTTTGGGTTAAACATCACCAATATTTTGTATGGACGTGTCCAAAATGGATCAAAACCTATAGGGTGCATGAAAAAGCAAGTAAAAAAAACACAGTCAACTTCATATGGATGATTCATAAATCACAAGACACCAATATGCAAAATATTGTTATGGAAATTAATATATTTGAATTTTATTTTACCTCTCAAAGGCATTTGACTTGGAAGTTCTCCAACTGTCTGTACCAAGTATAAACCTGAAGAGTGGTTCTATGTGCTTAAAAGGATGAAAAATGAGAAAAATGATTTTGGGATTATTTTAGAACTTCCAAAGCATTTCAAACACTAATATGTATCTAAGGAAGCCAAATATTCATTCCATGACCTCCCACATGTCATACTTCTCCATGGGTTGTACAAGTGCCAAACTCTCCTTTTTTCTCCAAAAAATTGTTCTTTCTTCTATGGAACCTATCACTTTCAGTTATGAATATTAAATTAAGGCATAATAAGACACATGTAAAATTACATCACCCTTATTACACCTTCCCACTTCCCTAGGAGGTTGTATAACTCATTTAATGCTCTATTTTGACCCCAAAATGACTAAAAATGATATAAGGACTAAAATGACTAAGGACCATGGCTAATATGATAATAAATGACATAAAATGACCTATGATATACCTTTTGACATAATTATATGTCCCTAAACACCTAAAAATCAAAAAATTTCCTATAGGGGTCTAGATTTGACCTGTAGGGTCAAATTTGGTCAACATGAACTAAGACCTTTCCTAGGTCTATCTTGACTAGGTCTGTCTATCCTAATAGGACATAAAATTTAACCAATATTACTAGGGTTGATAATGGTAAAAGCACAAAATTTTGTGCACTCTAGGAAGACTAAGTAACTATTTAGCAGTATATATATATATATATATATATATATATATACATACACATATATATATATATGTATGTATATATGTATATGTATATATATATATATACATATATATATATACATATACATATATACATATATATATATATACATATACATATATACATATATATATATACACATATACATATATATATATATGTAGATGTATATATATATATGTATGTATATATATATATATATGTATATATATATATATATATATATATATGTATATATATATATACAAAGAAATCCCTAAATTTAAAAGGTATATGATCAAACCTTTTTCGCCTTCCTTTCACATTAAGACTTAACTAACTTCATGCCCCTTCACTTTCTTAATCATATACCTTCCTTATCTAACATATGATTGAGTAAACACAGGGTTTCTGCTTGTACTAATAGGGTTACCTTTAGGGTTGACTATGTATCATATATTTACCATTATAATTTTAATAATTACCATCTAATATATTGTTATAACAATTATAAACTTACCACACACCATCCCAAATATAATTATGCTTTTCCTTATACACAGACTTCAAGAAAAAATAAGACATTACCTTCATTCTTGCCAATTATATGTGTAAATAGGATACATAGGCAGAGTTGTATTTTCTCAAACATTACAGACATTACCTCTATTTGCTTTGAAACTCTCACCTTGCTACCCACTTGTACTCATTAACACTTTTTTCTATGTTTTTTTAATATTTTTCCATAATTAATTTCATTGATTAAAGTAAATCATCTTCATATTCATCATACACTACTTTCTTACCTTTCCACATGCTTTTGTTATCTTCATACCTTTCATTTCTCATGGAATTACTCAATTACATATTCAAATCTTTGGCTTTGTTTGACTCCATTATGTCTTCTATTTTCTCCTTAGGCTTGCAATCTTCCTCTATCTTCATGATTTATTGAAATGTACCTACAAGACTATCTTTGTGCAACCTTTTCTTGTTTTTCATGACCCATTTTCTACCTTGTACATGCTTGGATTGAAGTTTGTTTCTTACCTCTCCTTATTCCTACTTCTTGGCTTAATAACTTGTCATATAAACTTATTATAATCTACCTTTTGTGATCTGATAATTTGACTCAAGAGAGGATAGCAGAGGATTTTCCCAATATGTCATGGATATAGTCTTCAACTATATCATGCATCATATCATGGAATATGACAATCAAGGCCCTTTGATATGTAGCTCTAGCATTCTTAAGGCCAAATGGCATTACCTAATAATAAAATGTTCCACATGGAGTGGTGAACATTGTTTTATGTTAGTCTTCTAGTGTATTCTAATCTGGTTGTATCCTAAAAAGACATCCATGAGTGAAAGCATTTCATAACATGTCATGGAGTTGACTATCATGTTGATATTAGGCAATGGAAATCATCTTTAGGATAAGCTTTGTTGATGTCTCAAAAATTAGTATAGATTATAATCCCTCAAGGCTTTTTACTAACAAGTAATACATTAGAGATCCATTTTGAGTAATCAATAGATCAAATACATCTTGATTCTAAGAGTTTTTCTAACTCTTTCTTTACCAATACAGCAATGCAAGGATGAATCTTACATAGCTTTTGTTGTACTAGTTTGGCATCAAGATTAACCATAAGGTGGTGTAGAACCAAGGTAGGGTCCAAACCTAGCATGTTAGAATAGGCCCATATAAATATATCTACAAATTCTCTCAATAGAGTTGTAAAGACTTCATTTTCCTCCTCAATGAGAGATGTGCCTAATTTTATCCATTTCAGGTCTAATGGATTCTTGATATTTACCTCTATTATATCTTCAACTAGAATGGTTGAACCATCTTCTAGAATAGTAGGCAACAACTTGAACTATTGGATTATGTCAAGGTCCTTTGTTATTACTTGCTCTTTAACTTCTCTTAGGCATGATTAACCTAAGTCCCCTAATGGGAGATCTGGCCATGTGATAAAAATAGTCAAAAATTATTGAATAATTTGATCAAATACTTATTACTCAAATTTGAACTTAGATCCATAGGCAAGTTCATCTTTGGTGGTCTTCTAGTCTAGATTTGAAGAAAAATGAACACCCCCATCTAATGATGCCTAACAAAGGTTTTCACCACTAGACTAGGCTTTGTCTTTACTCTTTCCCTAGTCAGAAAGTGCCTCAAATAAGTTTTCACTTTGGGACCTCAATGTTTTACTTATTTATTTTTAGCTAAGGGTATTCACTCACTCTCTAAAATAGGCTATAAGATCCTATGTAATTGAGAATCTTGACTTGTGATTTCCCAATAGAATGTTGTCTCTAAAGCCTAAGAAGTCATAGAATGCCTCATCATTATGAAACTCATTAATCAGTAGACTAGATTCTTGTTGGTCCTAATCTATCAGTTAGGGATAATATAATGGCAATGGATTATAATGAATGGCAAGGGTAAAGGTACAAATGGAATTATGATCAAATAAGTTAGTTTTATCTAGGTCATGAAAGGTGGGGTTATGATCAGAATATATTTCATTCTTGACATCATCCTCACTAGTCACTGGTGATGGAGTTTAAATAAGATATATGGGGTCACCCCTAGATAGTTTAAATCTAAGTCCATAAGGTATTTCATACTTAGTCATGGAAATTAGCTTGACGGTTCTTTATTGATTCACTTCAAGGCCTCTTCTTTCATAATTGTGATGCTCCATGATCTTATTAGGAATAGTATACTTTATACTTTTATAACAATCAGTTTGGTTGTCATTTTATAATCATGATTCATCTCCTTAAAGAGGGTCGAGTTCTAGGCCAGATGTTGGTACAAATGTGACAGGTCCCTTATCTTTGTTATTTTGTTGCCAATGCATATGTGGAGTGACTTTACATCACCCAAGGGTTTTTGGATTCTGAGGAAGATTGGCAATATGAAAAGTATCATGGGTAACATACTCTCCTAGTCCATTATCTAAAATGGTGAAATGATTGAAAGTTTCAAGAGGTGACATGTGGGAAAGGGACTCCAAGGTATTAGGATCTATGCATTTATATGATGAAGGATCAATAAGTAAAGCCTTTCCTTTATCTTGTTTGAAACTTGGATTCATGTTGTATTGATAATTGTAGCTTTAAAATTCAGCCTCAAGATGTTTGTGGTGTTCATATGGGTGTAAATATCCTTGAATATTCACTTCCATCCTTGAGTGGGAAAACTTGATACATTGATGTAGCATTGATGGAACTGCATTAAACTCATGTAACCAAGGCCTACCTAGAATCATATTTTATGATAACTCAAGATCATGACAAAGTGTATCATGGGTCAAAGGCCCAATGATAACTAGTAAACTAATGGTGCCTTGTGATTCTCTTTCCTGATTATCAGAGGCCTTGATGGTTATCATTTCTAGTTGGAGATCTACCATTTTTACCCAAGAAGCTTGATGAGATTTAGAGACACTATGTTGAGGCCTGATCCATTATCTATAAGGACACATTTCACTTTATGTTGCTCTATATAAACTTTTATGTATAATGGTATATTATCGAGTAGGCCAAGGGAAGATATATCACTTTAGTTGAATGTGACTTGTTGGGTTGGAGCTAGGTGTCCAACCAAAGCTTGAAATTTGTCAGGGGATATGTCACTAGAAATAGTGGATTAGGTCAAAAAATCATTCAAGATGTTCTTTTCAATTATTGATGTTCATAGTAAATCTAAAATAGAAATGTGTGTTAGTGTCTTCTATAATTATTCCACAATATCAAACTTCTTATCTTGGTCAGGAGTGAATGGTTTATTCTAAGGTTGAATGGTTGGTTGGATGACAGGAAAAGTGGTAGATGGTTGTGGGCCTAGGATAGTAATCTTTGAATTTTGAGTTGTGATTGCATAATCAGAATTAAATACTAGACCATTATTGCTAATAAATGCTAGGAATGGTGTGAGGCTAGATAGGACAAGTCATGATTATTGATACACTCATATATGGTCACATGGCAATGACAAGTTGTCAATATAAGGTCCAAAAGGGGAAGTATTAGTTTGATTGTTTGCCTATGTGCATTCCTAGGTCAAATAAGGATTATCCATATAATTTGGTTGAATGTGTTTGTTTAGCAATGGTCTAGGCTGATTAGTGCTTGTTCTAGGATTAATGGAGATGGTATTAATGATATCCCTTGCAATATGACCTATAACCCTATTATATTCATGTACAACTACATGGTAGGTTTGTTGGTTGTTACCATTCTGACCTTGGTTTTGTCCATTATTTTTTCATTATGGGTTATACTAATAATTTTGTTGATTCTATTGGTTCAACCTTTGATTTCAATATTATTTATTTTGCTTCTATACTGGTCATTGTCATTGTTATTTTTGATTATTTTGCTACTAATGATTGTTATGTCAAGGAAAAGGGTTTTAATAAATCCCAAGAGTTTGATTGGAAGTGGAAGCACCATTACCCAATTTTATCTCCCCATTATCTAATATATTCTTGATTTGGACACATCTTCATAGATTATGCCCATTGAACTAATGATAGTCATAGAATTTATTGTCATGGTACCAATCAAGATAAGGAATGCCTTGCAGATAATGCCTTGGTATAGGACAACTAATCATATTAGTGGTAGAAATATTGTAAAATATAGACTCAATAGGTTCTCCTAGGTCACTAAAGATAGGATGTGCAAGCATGGTTCTCTGAAGAGGAGGGTTTTACAATGGTAATGGTTTTCATATTTATTATGCAGGTCTTAGTTGTTGTGTTTATAGTATTGGTTGGAGAGGTTTTTGGGTAGAAGTAAGATAAAAAGGTGGTACAAATGATGTTTTCACCATTTGGACATGATGGGATTTGGTTACTCCATTCCCCACAACATTCCTATTATGGTTGAATTACTTCGATCTTTCTTGGTTATTGGCATGTGCCAGTTGTGATGTTGTCACTTAAATGGGATGTTGGTCATTTCCTTGATTGGTACCTTGATTTTGATTAGTTGAATTAAGTTTGATAACTCCTTTATTGATGAGTTCTCACTCAATCAATAATCCTTTGTCAGTATGTGCACATTGTTGTTCCAAAAAATAAACTATCTCATTATCCAAATTTTTGGTAAACATAGTGGCTAATTATTTATCTGGTAAACTATAGGTGAAATGGCTTGTAAGTCTCTCTATCTCTATAGATAACTTTCAAAGCTCTTACAAACATTTTTTTTAACTTGCATTAAGTCCACTAATGATATCTCATACTCAAGATTATAAGAAAAGTGCTACATAAACTTATCAAAAAGATCATCAAAATTCATCACTGAATTTTTGGGCAACTTTAAAAACCACTCCATGGCTTGTCCATCCAAGCTCTTTGGAAACAACAGTAAAATGTATATGTCACTATATGCCACTGGTTGACATGCGATAAATAATTCAATTAAGTATGCCTTAAGGTCACCTTTCCCTTTATATTTATTGAATTTTAGTGGTTCATATCCTAGAGGAAATAGTATCTACAAATACTCCATGTTAAGTGGATAGAACATGTGTCATCTGATTTAAACTTTTTAGTGTATTTCCCAACCTGAATGGTATCAATTGCATCCTTCATCTATTGTAATTCTTGGGATAGGAAACTGGAAGGAGCATTGGTTTAAGGGAGAATATTGGTTTGGGTAGATGGTTTGGAGGTCACAATTGGGACACTTTGACTAGGGTATGATGGAGATATCTATTAGAGTACATTGGTTTGATTGGGTAATGGACTAGGAATATGCATATGTGGATTAAGATGTACTTGAAATTACACACTTGGTTGTGTGATATTCTAGTTTGGGTTAGCGATAAAGGTTTAACTTGGAGGATTTTTTGGTTGGGATGGAGGGATATAACTATATTGTACCTATTGTGGTTAAAAAGGGACATGTTGCTGATTAATCAAACCTTGTTATTGAATGGGAACTTGTGGACCAAGACCCTATCTCTAAATTTGTGGCACATTTTGAACCAATGGTTGTCTAGTAGGTACTTGATAAATATGGGGACCTTCTTGTTGCAAGAATCTCTGTGAGGAAGTGAAAATAGGTTATAGATTCAAAATCTATCACTGACCAATATTTGCATGTTGTTGACTAGTCATTTCTTAGTTTTGGATTAGCATATTAGTTTGTGACTGAAGATGTATGTTTATCATTACCTCGTGAGGTGAAACATTAGTTTCCCCTAATTGAGGTGGCAATGTATTTATCCTTTGTTTTGTTGATATACTAGGTTGTGTCTGTTGTTGTGGAATACTACTCATTACTTGTTGAGGAGGAGTAGGATTCATCACATTATATCATTAAGGCATGATATTGGTCATTGTTTGATTACCTAATCCCATATGTGGTACCCTTGAGGAAGTAGCCTATTAAGGTTGGGGTGTAGAAACTCCTATTCCTAGGTATGATGATCCACTCATGTATTTAACTATGGGCACATGTTTTTAGCTAGTTATTTGTGTGTTAATACCACTTTGATCAAGATTGGACATTGTTTGCATATTATCCACTACATTTGGCTCACTATTTTATATAAAGGCCAAAGACATTTCTTCAGTAATGGGCATATGCATCAAGTTATCTTTGAAGCAATTTGTATGAATGGGTCAGAACTCATATTATCTTGTCTACTTAAATCTATCAACACTCCTATTGAAGGAACTGGGTCAATAAGAGGCTTGCTCACCATGTTCATCTGATTGAAATTATGTGATAGATTCAGGTAGGTTTGATGTGTTGTCTACATCTAGTTAAAGTGATCTTCTATGATGTTTTTACCTCAATTATATATATTAAGATCTTGATACATTGTTTGGGCTAGAGCCATGGATTTCTAAAAGAAGCCTATTAATCATAAATGATATTGTGGGGCACTCTTACTAGATTTGGTAAATTTTCATGAGGGAAGTCTATTGGAAACTTGGCCCTACCTCGATATCTCTAACCAAAATTTCATCTTTGTTCTCTAATAAATATCTCTCAAATAAAAATGGATCATACGTGCAAGTCATATTAGTAGAATATGATTGTTAAATAAATAGTTCATCCAATGTGAGTATTATAGCTAGGTATTGTGTATTTTGTTCTTGGTCTTGTTCTAAATAAGGTGGTGTGTTAACTAGATAGTTAGCCAATGGATCTTGGATTTGTACCCCTAATTGAGTATTATAAAAGGGATAACAATCCATCTCATAAGAAATATTATCTGCATAGGGGTCCTACACCATTTATTCTTGTGCAATACATTACTAATCCCTAGATTGTACATAAGTCAACTACGAGTGTAGGAACACATGTTGGGATCCATAGTCAATGCTTTGTGATGAAAGGTCAAAGAGTTTTGTTAACTCTAAAAATATAATGTCTAAAACAGATGATGTTCCAACTTGGTCTAGATTCGTCAAGAGGATCAAAAAAATTATGCAAATATTTATGAGGAAATAAGCTAGTGTGAAGTATCTAACATTTCACTGTTCACACAAAGATACGCAAGTAAATCGACCAAAAATCAAAATGCTAAACTCTAAGGTTGAAGTGTTTCAAATGAGTCTAATCTAGGAATTTAAAATTTACTAGGTCTTTTAGCCAAATGTGATGTCAAAAGCTAGGCTCAAACAAGGCATGCACTAGGACTCTTGGCCAAACGGCATCAAAAGCTAGACTTTGAAATAGATGAAAGTTTTAATCTAACAGATTTGAAACACTTCTAACAAATACTAGGCATTTTACTCTTGGTCATGAACTTGATCAACTAGGTATAAGGTATGAAACAAAAGGCACTTTTAGAGATAATTTATTTTCTCATAAATAATGGTATAAAACTTAGTTCTTTTGACAAATAAGCTAGACAAAAGTGAATGGTATAACTGTGCTTTAGACAAAGGATTACAAAAGTACACTTAGATTGGTCTAAAAATGTAGGAACAAATTTGAATTCTATGCAAGATGGTCTATGAAATAATATTTGAAATGTTTTGGGCAGCATAACAACACTATACTACCCAAAAGGTGTGACAAAAAAGTTTGTTTTAAAAACTCTCTAAGGCAAAGATAATTTTTCATAATTTTGAAAGCATAACACTACTTTTATTGACTCAAAATGTTGTGGTGCATAGACTCAAATTGAAAGTGTGTAGTAAAAAATGGCTTAAGTCTGTCAAGTTGTGATAATGATCTTGAGTCTAAAATGGCTTTCAACCCAAATTGGAAATTGAACCTAAGTTCCCTCAAGTTTAGTGAAAAATGGTAAATGCACTTAACACATTAACCCTATGAAATTATAAAGGTGAAATTTAAAATTTAGATTATAAGTGAAGGACTTAAACAACTTTGGTAAAAGTCTATACTCAATTGAACAGCATAACTATGCCAAAGTGGATGATATGACTCCCAAGCTTTTGATTAAATTTGAACAAGGCAAATTGATGATCTCACATGGGTATCATAATGCCTCTTTATTCAAATGAAAATTAGGACTATGTGCTTGGTTTGAATTGTTTATTTACACCAATTTTTAACTTCAAATAAGACTTTAATCTAGGACAAGACCAACTAATTAATCACTCTTAGATCCTAAACTGACAAGGTTGCTTGGTATTGTTGGAATCCATCAATATACGTCATTTGAGAGGACTTTAAATGTTCATCCAAAATTAAATGCACATTATATAATAGGGTTTTTACACACCCTTCTCTCAAATGATAGTATGATGACATGGACCTTGAGGTGTACCTTGTACCAACAATATTTCCGTGGCAAGCGGGGATTTGTCTAAGATCTAATAAGTTTTTGAAAATTCTAGGGGAATAAATTGCACATGAATTTCAATCCAAATAATTCAAAATAAAAGCGTGGATTTTGGGTCTATATCACTTGTCTTGTTGCAAAAAAATCTAGCCCTTTTTGCAACCACTACATCTTATTATTCACTTAGTGTAGTGTGATGTCCAAAGTGACACTACATCCCATGTGGAACTCAAATTAAGATTCAAATGAAGTCAATTTTGGGAGGTGAAACCCTGGGTCAAATATTCCCTAAAGAACTTGTGGGAGGTGATGAAGTCCCCCTAGCAAGCCAAGTTTGCATAAAAATAAAGAAATCATGAAAGTAGAAAGACTTTAGGGTCATTTTCAAGTTCTCCCAAACTCTGATGAGTTTTTGGGGAGTGATTTAGATGACTTTATTTCTAAGCCTTGGAATAGGCTACTTGCAATAGGAATGGTTCTTTTGATTCCAAGGGTTCCCTAAAGGGGACAAATGGAAGAGCATACACATAACATCCCTCTTTTGCTAAACAAAAATTTAATCTAAACAACTAAGTAAACATAAAAATCTTTGAAAAGGTGAGTGCATTTTTAATCCCAAATGGAAAATGAGCTGGTATTCATTTGACCCCTTGGTCTTAGTTGCAAACTTTGAAAACATTCATTATAAACATCTAAATTTTTTTTGTTAAACACCAAAACAAGGTTCTTAATTGATTTTTAAGCATGAAAAAGGTGATCTAAACATGTTTTTAGTAAATTTCAAGCTTTGTCCTACAAAAAAAATGTTATCATGCCCTTTAGCCTTGAAGATTTTTTAGGTTTGAAATAATGAACTTTAAAAAAAGAGCTCTTAGGTCAGTGTTTTAAGAAAAACATAGTGACCGATGTCGGTTATATAACTAATGATGGTTACATTTTTTAACCAATGATAGTTATCTAACCGACATCAGTTATACCAATTTGATCGATGATAGGTATCCAATTGATGTCATTTTTACTAATTGATGTCAATTAAGCTATCCAACTGATGTCAATATTACTAGCTGACGTCAATTACTATGTAAACTTGTGGCAAATAAAAATGGCAAAATAAAGTTAGAAAATCAATTTTCAAGAGTTTTAATGGTCTAAATTAATATTTTAAAGCTGTAAAATGATCTTATTTATATGTGGGATGCATTTGGTCCCATCAGATGTGCCATATGTGATCTAAGAATTTGACTCAAGAGATGATGGTTAATATGGTGTTAGTTTCAAAATGAAAACAAAATGAAAGAAACATACTAACTAGCATAACATCTCTAGGCTTAGACACTAGGGAGAGCTTAGCTAACAAACATGAATAAAACACACAACTAAAATTCAAAATAAACCTTAATTTACCTTTCTTGGATGCTCCAAAATGCTTGTTGTAGTGGCTTCCTCAGCTTGTGCTCATGAAGTCTTCATCAAAGGAGGCTTGGCTATCTCCTCTTCTCTTTGGCACCTTTTGGCTTTGGCTTCGCTTGGCTTGGAATCAATTTGGCATGGTAAAACTAATTAAAATGGCTTATTGAAGATATTTGTGCATTATAACTTTGCATTATCAAGACTTAGAAATGATGTTTATGGCCTCTCTATTTATAGATTTTTGAGAATGTCTAAAATCAACCTGAATCGTCCATCCTAGGATTGAGATGTGTGGCTAAGGAATAATTAAATTTTGGAAATAATTTTATAATTATCCTCATCATGACATTGGAAAAAGGGGAAATTAAGAGGCATGTAGGGCATCATGGAAGGTATTAATGAGGCATAGAGGGCATGAATATTGATGTTTATGGCATTTATGGCCTAGTGATGTCTTCCCAAGAAATGAGGTCACCTGATGATGTAGATATTAAATATTTAATTAAAAAAATAAGTATTCAACAAGTTTCCATGGAATTATTGATTAGGTCTTGATTTGGTTTAATTATCTCTTAAGCATGATTAAGCACTTTGTGCACAAATTACCCAAATTGGTCGAATGCCTTGTTATTGGTCTAAAATTTGATTGGATTGGAATTGGAAGTCAATGTTAGATAAATTGGAATCATTATCAAATTTAGGATGTTATCAATAGTAAATAACAAAGTCATGCATCTTGTGTATAATATATGATAGGAAAGAGCAATCCAGAGCACCCAAGTGAAAAATTAGCATTTTGACTCAAAATGATCTGATCAAAATTAGTTGGCCCATAAATTGCATTTCCCTATTTAATGATATTCTAGCCAAAATCAGCTCTTGAATATGTCAGTTTCACATCATTTAGCATGTTTTAGTATTTTTAGGCCAAATTGTGCATTTTGGGTGGAAATTAGTCAAAAGCCTGATTGAGGGTTATCGATAGCCAGTTTTAGGTGTATACACCTTTTTCTCTTTACCTCCATTTTTTTTCTTGTCTTTCACTTGAATCATTTCCTTTCATAACCTCTTTCTTGAGGTTTACCTTTTCCTTATCAACACATGTTGCCTTGAGCCACTTAGGCCAAACATATCCATGACCTTATACCATATTTGAGGGTTATATCTTACTCTTTACTTGGACAATATTCATATTAGCTTCTTTCCTTTCACATGTTAAATCATAATCAACTCTCAAACATTAATTTAACTCCATATATGACTATGGTAAGCTCATCTTCTCTCCCATCTCTTCATGTTTGCCTTCATGTCTTCTTGGTTAGCTATCTTTTCTTCCTTATATGCATTTTCTCTTGCTTCAGCTACATGTCTTGGCAAGGCATAATAAAATTCCTCTTCCAATTCATCTTTATCATGTTTAATTCCTTTAATCTCTATCATTTTATCTTATGCAATAGATTCTCTTTCTTTGTCTTCTTCTTTCTTCTTGATGGGTGATGTACTAGGCCCATCTTTAAAAATATTTAAATATTTATAATTGGTATTCATCAAGATTATATTCATACCTACATACACAAACTCAAAGGAAATTTTATCATATAAAATAACAAACCATATAGTCTCCATGAATGCCTCTTTCTTGGACACTCTTCTCTTTTCCTTATCTTCTCTCTCAAGTGCTTCTATTGATATTTCTCTCTTCATGTTTTCCTCAAAGAGAAATCTTTTCTCCACTTATTTATTTTTTTACCCTCTTAGCAACTCCTTATCTCTCATGCATCTATGGTTTGTACTCTTTCTTTTCTTCTTTTCCCTCAAGACACTCATCTTGTGCTTTTTCTCTTTCTTATGCAGCTCTAGTGGCCACTTCACTCTCTTATTTACATTATAGCCAATCCATTGGATTATTTGACCTTTCATGAGCTTTAACATGATCTCTATCTTCTCTAAACTCTACCCCAACTCTCTCCTCATATCTTTTACTTCCTCATCTACATCCATCTTTTCTTCACTTTTTAGGCCTTGTTTAGACCACTCTCTTAGCAAGCTACCTACTTGCCTCTTAGATCTCTCTTGGATATTTTATCTTACTTTATTCCTTTATCTAAGACTTATTTTTTATTACTTGAATCTCTCTTAGAGTATTTCATCTTCTCTTTCTCTCTTGAGCTTCAATGCTCTCTTCAATCTACCTTCTCTAGTCCTCTTTTAATTAGTCTCAAGTCTTCACATTTGACTTATGAGATTTAGTTTATCTTTAATCAATATTAAATTTACCTATACTGACCTTAATAGGTCATATTTTCACCATACTCTTCTCCCACAATACCCTATAATGTTATCTCATGCATACCTCATAACATTATGTGCCTATCTCAAATCAACAAGCTTTAAAGAACTCAAAACAAACTTGAACCAAGAGATTTGCTTGATCTGATAACAAATGATGTATAGGTACATGGGAAAGCCTCATAATCAATAACTTGACTATGATCTACATTGATCTTGATTTGGATTTCAACATCAAATAGTTTGCTTTGTTCACAAACTCCAACCTTTACTTATGTCTTCTAACTTATTCACTACGTGATATAGTCTCCTTTTATTATTTTATTTATTAAAAACTTTGGAATCATATCTTACTATCAATATAATCCTTAAAATTCTCCATAAACTCCCTCAACTCATCTCCATTCACTATTTTACCTTCACTCACTTTGTTTACTCATGAGTCACTCTTCTCTTGGCTTAACACACTAAATCTTAACATTAGTCACTTGGACTCAGTCTACCACCTTGTATGATTTATCATGGTTTAAACATAATTTTCTTCATCCATTTGAACCCCTCATTCACTCATCATCCTTCATTTCCACTTTTCAACCTCATTAGTGCCACCATTTCTTTGTAGCCTTTTTTCAATTTTTATCTTTTTTTAAAGAATCTATAAGTCATATAATAGATATAAATCCATATTTCACCACCCTATATCTACTTACAGGTCTCCATAAAGTTAAAAATTCTCTTTCCATGTCTATATAGTACTTCTTATGTACATACTGAATTTGGTCTATTAGCCCTCATTGCACACCCACAATACTAGTTTCATACTATACGGACTTGTAAATCATTCAAAAACTTTTGAATAATTATATTTACATAAAAACATGCATGATTACAAATTTTCAAGGTTTTCCATTTGTTTTAAAATAATTTATGGAGTTTTTAGTTTAGAAACCCTAGTTTCATGAATGTGCGAGCTGAGAGGCTTTAAAATTCCATATCTTTAGCTATAGAGAATTTCCAAATGAACCAATACCTTTACTAGATCTTTCTTAACCAGTTCCATCTATCTAAATATTCTATAAACCTTAAACAATCTTGTTAGGGTTGATAATGGTCAAAGCATATATTTTTATGTACTCTAGGAAGATTGTGTAATTATTTACTAGTCTGTATATATTCAAAGAATTCCCTAAATTAAAAAGAGATATGATCAAACCTCTTTCTCCTTCCTTTCACACTAAGACTTAAATAACTTAATTACCCTTCACTTTATTAATCTTATACCTTCCTTCTCTAAAATATGACTAAGTAAACACAGGGTTTCTGCTTGTGCCAACATGGTTACCTTCAAGGTTGACTGTGTATCATATATTTAACATTAGAATTTACATAATTACCATATAATATATCATTATAACAAGTATAATATTACCATAAACCATCCAAAATAGAATTATGATCTTCATTATACATAGGCTTCAAAAAATAACAAGACATGACCTTCATTCTTGATAGTTATAGGTGTAAATAAGATACATAGGTAGAGTTGTATTTTATTGAGTTTATCCACTCCACATAAATCCATTCAATACCAAAAAATTATGTAGGATCTAAAATTTATATAAGATTTGTATAATATAGATTTACTTCCTTCATAGTCCTCATCAACTTCATTTCATTCTTCTTTTCCTTTGATTGTAACTCTGTACTTTCTTGACTGTCACCTACAGTGTAATATTCAACCTAAAACCTCACATAGACATTAACATGATCATGGCCTTAGGGGAATTTATTTTAATATTATATAAAAAATAATAAGAAATTTAATAATATTAAACACCCACATAATCTTTCCTTTATTCACTTGAATTGTCAACTATTACATTTATAGTGCATTCATAGACTTGTCAACTTTCTTGAGGAGTTTGTACATTATTCCTTCCTCTAGTTTCTCCTCCTACTTTTTATATCTATCTCCTCTCTCACACACACATTTTATTGTCTAATACCAAAAATAACTTCAAAAAATTTATCATCAAACATTTATGTTGGTTTGTGAGTTGGTTGCAAACAAGACTCTCACATGCCAATCCCAACGTGAGAACGATAGTTATCTTTTTCCACATAATTCTTGATTTCCAAGACTTTAAGGTTTTAGACATAAAATGACTTAAAATATTATTGACATGAATTATTGGCCATTTTTACAAACCTTATCTCACCTAATCACTTTATACCATACTTATGGTCCTCCTAGGTTTAGTTCAAATATTTGAATTTTCAAATTTACACTTTTAGAGGTGTTAACCAAATTTGACCCTACATGTCAAATTATGACCCATGTAGGTAAAAAAATGACTTTTTATATGTTTTATGGGTATAATTTATTGTCATTGGGTGTATTATAAGTTATTTTATGTCATTTAATGTCATCTTAGTCTTGTTCTTAGTCATATTAGTAAATTTGTCATTTTGAGTCATTTTAGGGTCAAAATAGGGCATTTAATGAGTTGTAAAAAATACTAGTGAATTTTTAAGGTGTAATAATGGTTATTTAACATGGCATGTATCCTATTATTCCTTAATAAATTGTTAATAACTAAAAGTGGCAAGTAATTTAGAAAAAAAGAGCAATTTTCTTGGAAAAAGAGAAGAGTTTGGCACTTGTACGGCCTACGGGGAAAGGTGAAACATGGGGGAAGGTAATTTAACATATATTAATCTTCCTCAAACTCATATAAATTCTTTTTAAGTGATAAAAAAAGGCCCAAAATTGTTTTACTCCTTTTTTGCCTTTCTAGACATGCAGAGGTGATCAATAGGTTCATGTTTGGTACAGTCAGTAGAAGAAGTTCAAAGTCAAAAACTTTTTGGAGGTGGAATTAAACTCATATATATCAATTTAAATATTAATATTTATAATATTTTTTAACCATGCTTTATGAACCATCCTTTATAAGCTGACTGTGTTTTTTTGCTTGCTAATATGTGCATCCTATAGGTTTTGCTCCATTTTGGATAAGTCCATACAAACAAATTGGTGATGTTTACTCCAAAGCATGTTTTATATCTTCTTATATTCTCTTCATGTTTATTTTCAAGTTTCATGTGTTTTAATTATAAATTTATCTCATGTTTTAGGAAGTTGTCACCATGTGAGGTTTCAGTCAAAGATTCTTGTTTGTAAAATGTTTGGTTCTCAAAAGAGGTCTTATAGTAATGTGATGAGATGTTTCTCATAGTCAACTTTTTACTCAATTTCACTTGCAACCATGTTGAAGCACATGTGTATAACCTCTTTAGCATGTCCATGGAGGTGGTTTTTAAGTATAATTATGTTTAACATACTCTAAAATAATTAACATTAAATAGGAACCTTCACTTGGCATAAGAGAGGATTATGCTAGTAATTCAGTCACACGCATATCCATATGATAGAAATATGCACCTACAAGTGCCTAAAAGAAGCGAAAACATCAAAAGTGAGATGTATGGATTTTTCCCAAGACCTCATATATCATGATGTTTCATGTAGATACTTTGGTGAAAATATCAATTGATTATGAAGCCTGTCCCTTTAGTGCATGAATCATTTTAGGTTCACTGTCTACATATAACATAAGTCCAATTTGATGGCTATCATGATGGAAGAAGAGATTTGATAGTTTATAAAAATATTTTGGAATCCTAGAGTGCATTTGAAAATTATGATAATGCCTAAAATTTATCACAAATATCACACATCTTGCAGACTATTTAAGTTTGGACTCACTACCTGTGTATGAAATATGTACCTATAGGTGGTTCAATAGGGAACTAAGATTACTTGTATGAAGAAGGATAGAGCAAGTGATAAAATTCCTTGAAGCCCTATTATGTTATATAGACCATGATAGACCTTTTTAAGGGTTAATTTGGCAAATTCAATTTGGAAACTGCCTTTAAGGATTAGATGATTGAGTCTAAGGCTCTTTTCCCTAAAAATGTAAAATAAAGGCCTAAGGCTATTTTTATAGAGTGATATGAAAGGGTTTACAATTGTTTTGATGCATCCTATTATGTTATCTTTGAATTTTCCATATAGGATAATAAATATACAAATTTTTAGGAGTAGATGAGCAATGAAGGTTGGTTATTGAGAAGCCTAAAATTGCATATTTATGCACTGATTATAATCAGTATCATCTACAGGGTTGAGCCCAAATAGACCTCTTCCCCTTAGGTTGAAAATACAAACCATGTTTCATGATTGAATGGTTTGAGATGGTGTAATACATAATTTGTGACCTACAGATTAGTTAGAGGATAAAATATTATGTTTCAATTCCTATAGATAACTATAGATCTACCTAAATCCAAAGTTATTCACCTACAGCCAAGGGTCAAAATCCACATCACCCATGGTAAAGTCCTAAGAATTAGAGATATAAACTTGGGATAATGGTTAATGTGACATTTATAATGTAAAAATATCATCAATAAGAGTTAAATTTTTATTTTATAAGATCTAACATGCACCTATAGGTGTCCCATTATGCCAAATGCTAACCTATAACCAACTATAGATGACTGTCTCAAGAAGTGAAAAAAGGGTGATGATTATGAGTGATTGGTATATTCCAAAATATTAATGTATATATATAATTTATTTATATAATATATTTTCAGGTTTCAATAGGACCCCATACCAATGTAAGTAGCTCCAAGAAAAACATAAACACTTACAAACAAGGTTAATTTACTAGTCAGGCATGACTGAGTAAGGAAAGGTTTCAAGGTACAAGTATAGATTATGATAGTTTGATAGAATTTTTAATGTCCTTATTATGGTTTAAATAACCTTATTATACCCTCATAATAGATATGAATCAAAGGAGATAACTCTATCAAGTAGCATACATTTCATATAACCAACCCTGCACACAACATTCTTTACACAGTCTGCCTTGGAAATTTAAGGAATTGAAAGGTCAAATGATGTCATAAAGGGATAAAATTTGGTGGAGAACATAATTAAAACATGTATATGCCACTAAAATACTTGTTTATTCTATTAAAATAGGGGAGGTTCCCTCTATTTTTTTCTCAAACAAAGGGCACTCCCCTTAGGCACAAAACCTACAATTTTGCAGAAAATGGGTGAGAAAGGTAGAATAGAAGATATAGGAACATAAAAAGAATGTTTTTAAGGTTTTAAAAAATCTATAAAAACATTATAGACAAATATTTCAATGGTGACTCCCAACAAGGCAGCCTAGACCCTCAAACTTGTAGGCAAGCGTATTAAGTAAAGTTCTGAGCCTAAGCCAAAGGGAGGGTCAGATTTGTTTCTAACCTCAATTGATCACTATAGTGGATTGAAACATGATCCTAGGGAGACATTAGGTGTTTTTAAATCATATATATTTTAAGGTAAGCCATAAAAATCCATTTTAGCCTTTAAGATAAATTGGGTCTATAAGGCATGGTTAGATCTAGAGCCCAAAGGAAAGGTCACTTTCACTTCTAGCCTTGGATATGAATTTTATACATTTGGAAATGATTTTTGGATAATAATATAGGTTTTAAGGATTTTGGTTTGTATAAAAAACATAATAAGTCCATTTTTGAGCTCAAAACTAGCTTAGGCCTATAGCAAATGGAAGGAAAAGCTCGATAAGGTAACTTCAAATGCTCACATATTTCATGAGGATTTACATGGAGGTTCAAGGAATTTAGGGA
The DNA here is from genome assembly GCA_037957365.1 of Torreya grandis. Taxonomy (NCBI): domain Eukaryota; kingdom Viridiplantae; phylum Streptophyta; class Pinopsida; order Cupressales; family Taxaceae; genus Torreya; species Torreya grandis. The sequence continues at coordinate 4,971,753 of JARHVA010000504.1, read as the reverse complement.
GGTTTATGAAGGTATTAAACTTTGAATTTTTGAAATTTTTTTGCAATTCCAATGTCTAACCTTCATGAATAAACCTTAAGAGTAGAATACACTTAAAACCCTCTTAAACCCTTAGTCTAAACTTGATGTGGAAAATAAAGGAGATAATGTATAAAAATGGCATATTTTGGATATAAAAAGGATTGGAGGTTGCATAAAACTCTCTTAGGATACTCCCCATTAGGATGAGTTGTATTGAATTATATAAACAAGGTACAAAATAGGGTACTTTTGACTATTTTGTGTGTTTTATAGGTTCTAAGAGGAGACTAAAGATGAAACCAGATTTGGGAAAAGGATTAGGAATTTGGATAACCCCCCATTTCCATTTAATTATTCATAAAAACTCTTAATTATTTAAACAAATAGCTTCATCTCAGCCAGTCAAAATTGGCATAGTGACCAAGCTAGTGAGAAGGGTGGAAAACTTCAAGTGAGCTGATTTTAAGGTGTGCTTGATGCCTGTAAGGCCATGGAGGGTATTTAAAAGTTTCATACACTCCATCCCATGTATTTTCATGATAAACTAATGAATTTTTGGAAGCCAAGTGTGTAGTGTGCATGAAGGAAGAGTTTTTAGACTACAAATGGTGATAGATCATTTCTAGATGATATCAGATGACTAAGAATGCAAAAAATGCATAGAGAGGCATGTCTAAAATCCTTCCCTCTCATTCAAATCACCATACCTATCCATAGTTATTATTTTTATGTTCAAAAAAATGTGGATGATAAAGGCAATTTTTTGAGCCAAAATAAGGAGTTTCATGCCACTTTTCATGAGTTTTATGCCTTGTATGGACACTTGTGCTTCCTAACCTTGCAAGGTTCATTTTATACTCTCTTCTAATGCATAATTAAATATTTTTATTATCTTTACAAATTTCCTTGTGACCTTTGGAATTCTTTCTTCTCCTCTCTCTTAAGTTCTATAGAAACTAGCCATTTTGATCATTGTAACTTATGCTCCACCTAAGTATGGTGAAGCCCTACTCATTTTCATACCATGGATAAATAAGAATACTAATTTTTACCTCTTCCATGACTATTCTTAATGTGTTCATTTGTAATGTTTTATTTTGCATAAGTGATGACTCTTTTTTCCTTAGCATGATTGTCTCATTCTCTCACCTATTTATAGTAGGAAAACTTCTTGTAAGAAATGTGAAGTGTTTTATGATGTGTCAAGGTTGAATTAGTCAGTATATTCAAATATTTCCATTATAGGCCTCTTGTCTAGTCCTCCTAGCTTAAATATTCATCACAACCTCATAATATAACATTGATGAGAGAAGATGTAGATTGGAGAAGTGTATGTTTGGTTAGTCCTTTGTTCTCATGTGGAAGATGCAACTGGTTGGATGTTATCAACTTATTTAGTGTATCGCCTCCCTTAGGATAGTTTGATTTCAATTTTCTCTCTCCCTTTTCCTTCATAATATTTAGGTGTAGTAGTGATCTAAAGTGGTACATCAAGGGAGCTAGCCCTATCTAGAGATTCACCTCATTCTTAGACTCAACCATAGTCTAGAGGTACTTCAATTATGCCACTTGGATGAGGAGAGATGAGACATCTCTTCAAAGGGTGAAAATACAAGTGATAATAGTTTTTGGCATGCCTGATGTGACTCTTAGTCTAAGAGGTTGAAAGATTTTTGGTGTTGTCTTTCAATAATCAGCATTTAGAGGCACTTATCCAAGCATCAATGGTGACTATGAAGTTACATCAGCTCATCAAGCATCCCAAGTTTCCTATTAAATATTGTTGGTAATATATTTCTTTATGTTTTTACTTTTAATGAAGTTCCATGGCTAACTTTGGTGTTGAGTTTTGTTTTACAAAAGTTGGTGAGGCATATCAAGCCTATGGCATCCCTAATCAGCCCTATCATGATCCTTACTAGCTCCAAAATGAAGTGTATCATCCCATTCATGAAGTGTATCATCCCTGTAATCAACTTTCTCCATATCTTGCTCCTAGTCAACCTAATCACCTCTCTAATCAATCCATTTCTACTTTAAAACAAACTCTTTTAGGCTATGAAAAGTACATGTTGGATCTTAATACTCTAAGGGGATATGGTCAAGAGGTTCCCATTCATCTTAATCATAAGGTGAGAGATGTATTAGATCTGGTCAAAAGAGAGTGAGCACCTATTGAGAGAGCCAATTGGCAAAGGCTTACAAGTGAGATGCTAGATGTTAGTGGCCTAGTTTCATTCTTAGAAGATAGGCTAAAAATTCATGAGAATTAACCTCACCAAACCTATCAGTCTTCATATACACTTCCCCAAGATTACTATCAGTCCTACATGATTCCCACTCATGAACCCAATCAAGCTTATCAAAGTCATCCTTTTCCCAATTAGTTCTACAAGAGAGTTGAAAAGAGAAACCTTATTTTTGAAGAAAATTTTAATATGTAAATTGAGTTGGCTTATATGCATATGTAGTTGTCATCAATAAAATAATTGGAATCTCATCCCTCATTTCCCTCTCCATTTATATCCCCACCTCAAGAAGCGACCTCTAGATATGTGATTCTAAGTTGGAGACAAGGTGGAGAATCCAAGCCTAAGGATATCCCAAGTTTTTTAAACACTTCATCAACTCCTCAAGTTGCATCACTACCTAAAGAAGAGACTCCTAACCCTAACATCCTAAGCTACAATAAGATAGTGGAGTTATGGGGAAAGAAAGATGATAAAAGCCTAGATAAGGAGTGTGAAGTTGAGAAAGAGCTTGATCATATGCAAGTCCCTCCCACCTTTCCTCAAGAGACCTCTTATTATCCATCTCAACCCTCTTGTACTCCTTATCCTTATCATGATGCCTATGAAACTCAAGAGATAATTTCTAAGAGAACCTAGCCAAGCAAATTGAAGAGTTAGAGTCAAGGATGAAATTGCTAAGTCAAGGTGTGATGGAAGGTTCAGACCCAAAAGAATATCATATGCCTAAACACACCCCATATACCCTTCTTCAAAAGATTCCTCAAGATAAATTAGATGTAAATGAAGTCATTATAAAATGGAAGGAATAAAACTAAGCTATTTTAGCCCAAGATTTGTCTCCCCTTCCAAAAAAATCCCCTACATTTCACTCTCAATCTGATTTTGAGTTCTATATGCCACCTCTACCAACTAGTTCATCTTATCCTCACCCTATAACCCTTTGCCTTAATGGACCTATGGTAGGGGAAACTAAAGAGGATCATTTTGTTGAGGAAAATTTAGAAATCTTACTTGAATATAGTGTAGCTCCTTGGTAGCCTCATTATACTAAGTCACATGACTTCAAAATGCCTAGTCTTGGCATCACTAAGAGGGAGAAAGAAATAGAGGATCTTATAGTCCTTAAGGATCAAATTCAGGTTAGGAAATTTTAGATGCAATTTTAGATCCCTTAATAGGTTCTAAATTCTAAATAAGAGGTGGACTCTTGTGTAGAAATTTCTAATTGGGTTGATGTGGAAGAATGTTTTCCTTTTGTCAAAGAGGAAGAAATAATAATTGGTTCTTACATCACTATGAAATATGTCATAGATGGGAAAAAACAAGCTTCACATCAGGTTTTGGATTACCTATTTCCAATCATTGGAGTAGGATATACTCCTCTTTAAGGAGGCTATGATCTAGTCAAGCATGGAGAAGCCAACCTTGGCACTCAAGTGAGTATGCAAAGAAAAAACAACCTTTAAAATTTATCCTTTCAAGAGTCATATACATTTCATGATGATATGTTTTAAGTCATAAAAATGGGATATAATCCTCTCAATTATTTGGGAGAAACACATCATCTCTTAAAGGATGGAACAAGATCTTATTGGCCTCAATCTTCTAAAAAACAAGAAACCAATCTTATTGAAGCCATGCCTACTAAGAAGACACTAGTTGATCATGAGATGAAGAGTGAGTAGCAGTATGAGGTATGTGTACAAGTTCAAGAGGAATATATATGCATTGGAGACCTATTTAAGGATGATCCACTTGAGATCAAATCAAGTGAAGTTCCAAGGAATAGGTCTGATCTATAAAGCATCCAATGTAAAGAGAAACATGCTTGGCACTATGATTCATCTCATGAAGAAGAAGATTCAAGAAACTTTCCTTTTGATCCTAGAAAGGAGGTATGCTTAGTTTCTAGTTGTGCATAATAGTTTGTTTTCTGATTCCTATAAGTGCCTTGAGTACATGAGTGTCTTGTTAGTTACTTTGCTTTATTTTGTGTGTTCTTTGCTTTGTGTGGTTGAGGTAGTCAATAGGTCTTATTTTGATAAAATATTTTTATTGAGGTCCTCTTATTGTATCTTAGAATTTAGATGACTCCCTAATCCTAATGCACTGATAAGGCTATTGGTCTAGTTAGTATAGTAGGCATACTACCCCTATGAGTCACTAAGTTATTAACCAAATATGACCCTGCAATTTAAATTGGGACCCCTATACATAAAAAATTTAATTTTTAGATGTTTAAGGGTATAATATCTTATCATGTGGAGTATTATAATTTATTTTATGTCATTTAATGTCATCTTAGTCTTGGTCTTAGTAATATTAGTCAATTTATCATTTTGAGTCATTTTGGGGTCAAAATAGGGCATTTAATGAGTTGTACAACCTCTTAAAGAAGTGTGAAGGTGTAATAAGGGTTATGTCAAATTAAATGTGTCCTATTATTCTTTAATCAACTATTCATAACTAAAATTGGTAGGTGCTTCAAAAGAAAGAGTAGTTTTCTTGGGACAAGAGAAGAGTTTAGTACTTATACAACTTGTGGGGAAAGGTGACACATGGGGTAAGGTCATGGAACATATATTCATATTCATAAAACTAATATTAGTTATTTAAATTATTTTTAAGTTATAAAAAGTTCCCAAAACCATTTTACTCCTTTATTTCCCTTCTAGACATGTAAAAGTGATCAACAGGTTCATGTTTGGTACAGTCAGTGATAGAAGTTATAGGTAAAACACTTTTGGGAGGTATTATTAAACATTTATAGATAAATTTCCATAAAAATATTTTTAATATTGGTTAAACATGCTTTATGATCCATCCTTTACAAGGTGACTATGTTTTTTTTTGCTTACCAATCTGTGCAACCTATAGGTTTTACTCCATTTTGGACAAGTCCATAAAAAAATAGTTAGTTATGTTAACTCCAAAGGATTTTTTATATCTTATTATATTATCTCCATGTTTATTTTCATGTTTCGTGGTGTTTTTATGATAAATTTATCTCATGTTTTATGAAGGTGTCACCATGTGAGGTTTCAGTCAAAGATCTTTGTTTACAGAATGTTTGGTTCTTAAAAGAGGTCTCATAAGAATGTGATGTGATTTTTCCCATGTATAAATTAAATATTTATCATATTACCTTAATTTTTAGTCTCATAACATCATGATTGGATAAATTTTTCAATCTTATAATGCTCACAGTCAATTCTTTGCTCAATTTCACTTGCAGCCATGTTGAAGCATGTGAGTAGAACCTATTTAGAATGTCCATGGAGGCATTTTGTAAGTATCATTATGTTTAACATACTCTCACATTATTAACATAAAATATTAATATTCACTTGGCATAATAGATAACTATTCTATTAACTCGATCACACACACAGTCATATGATAGAAATATGCACCTATAGGTGCCTATAAGAAGTGAAAACATCAAAAGTGAGATGTATGGATTTTTCCCAAGACCTGAGATATCATGATGTTTAATGTAGATACTTTGGTGAAAATATCAATTTATTATGAATCCAATCCCTTTGGCGGATGAATTATTTCAAGTTCACTACCTGCATACAGCCTAAGTCCACCTATGAGGGTCTCTCTTTGATGACATCATGGTGGAATAAGAGCTTTGACAATTGATCCAAATATTTTAGATTCATAGGGTGTATTTTAAAACTATTGGAATGACTAAATTTTATCACAAATATCACACATATTACATACTATTTAAGTTTACACTCACTACCTATGTATGAAATATGTACCTACAGGTGGTTTAACAAGGAATTGAGATTACTTGTATTAAGAATGATGAAGTGATATAATCAATTGAAGACCTATTATGTTACATAGACCATGATATAACTATGTTAGGGTTAATTTGGAAAATTCAACTTGTAAACTGCCTCTAAGGATGAGACGACTAAGTCCAAGGCTCTTTTCCTTGAAAATGCAAAATAAAGGTCTAAGGCCATTTTGATAGAGTCACATCACAAGGTTGACAATTTTTTTCATGCATCTTATTATGTTTATATTGAAACTCATATATAGGAGAAGACCTATACAAATTTTTATGGGAATATCAGTAATTAAGGCTGGTTATTGAGAAGCCTAAAATTACATATTTATGCACTAGTTACAGTCAGTGTCATCTACAAGTCTGAGCCCAAATAGACCTCTACCCCTTAGGTTGCAAATACAAACCATGTTTCATGATTGAATGGTTTGATATGTTCTAATAAAAAATTCATGACCTAGGTATCAGTTAGAGGATAAAATATTGTGTTTCAAGTCCTATAGATACCTACAAGTCTGCCTAAATCCAAAGTTATTCACTTATAGCTAGGGGTCAAAATCCACATCACCCATAGCAAAGTCCTAGCATTAGAGATATAAACTTGGGATAATGTTGAAATTTAAATTTATGATGTAAAAATATCATAAATAATATTTAAATTGTGATTTTATAAGATCTAACATGCACCTATAGGTGTCCCATCATGCCAAATGCTAACCTACAACTAATTATAGATGATTGTTTTAGGTAGTGAAAAAAGGGTGATGATTATGAGTGATTGGTATTTTCCAAAATATTAATTTAAATATAAAATTTATTTATATAATATATTTAAATGTTTCAATTGGACCCCATACCAATGTATCTCCAAGAAAAACATAAACACCTACAAGCAAAGTTAGCTTACCTGTCAGGCCTAACTGAGTAAGGAAAGGTTTCAAGGTGTAAGCATAGATTATGAGAGTTTTATATAATTTTTAATGTCATTATTATGGTGTAAATAAAATTATTATTATACCCTCATAATGTATATAAATCAAAGGAGATAACTCTATTAAGTAGAATATAATTCATACAACCAAGCCTACATAGTATTCTTTACACAATTTACCTTAGAAATTTAAGGAATTGAAAGGTAAACTGATGTAATAAAGGGATAAAATTTAGTGGAAAACATAATTAAAAATTTTATAGGCCCATAAAATACTTTTTTATTTTTTTAAAATAGGGGAGGTGTGCCCTTTGTTTTGTCTCAGACAGAGGGCACTCCCCTTAGGCACAAAACCTACAATTTTGGAGAAAATGGATTAGAAAGGTAGAAAAAAAGATATATTAACATATAAAGAATGTTTATAAGTTTTAAACACACACATACCAACATTAGAGACCAATATTTCAAGTTTTAATCCCAAAAATGTGGCCTAGACCCTCAAACTTGTAGACAGACCTATTAGGCAAGGTTCTAAGCCAAAGCCAAAGGGTGGGTCAAATTTGTTTCTAACCTCAAGTGAGCACTAAAATGGATTTAAACATTTTAATATGGATAAATTATGTGTTCTTAAATAATATATATTAGAATGTAATCCATGAGAAGACATTTTGGGCTTTAAGACAAATTAGGTCTATTAGGCATGGTTAGATCTAGAGCCCAAAGTAAAGGTCACTTTCACTTCTAGCCTTGGATATGCATTATAATCAATTTTTGAATGATTTTGGGATCATAAAAAAGTCTTTAAATCCTTTTTTTTTATACAAAACATAATAAGTCCATTTTTGAGCTCAAAACCAACTCAAGACTACAAGAAATGGAAGGAAAAGATTGATAAGGTAACTTCAAATGCTCACATATGTCATGAGGATTTTAATGGAGGTTAAAGAATTTTATGAAGGTTTATGTAGGTCTTAAAATTTTAATTTTTGGATTTTTTTTCAATTCCAATGTATAACATTGATGAACAAACCTTAAGAGCAAAATACACTTAAAACCCTCTTAAACCCTTGGTCTAGCCTCAATGTGGAAAATAAATAAGGTAATTCATCAAAATGGAATTGTTTGATCAGAAAAATGATTATATGTTGTAGAGGACTCTCTCAAGATACTCCCCATTAGGATGACTTATATGAAATTTTACATATGGGGTACAAAATAGGGTAATTTTGACTATTTTATGTGTTTTATAGGTTACAATAGGATTCAAAATATGAAAAAAACTTTGGGAGAAGTATTAAGACTTTTTATAACCCCTAATATCCATTTAATTCCTTAAAACAACTCCTAATCACTTAAACAAATAACTTCATCTCATCTAGTCAAAAATGGCATAGTGACCAAGCTAGTGAGAAGGGTGGAAAACTTCAAGTGAGCTGATTTTAAGGTGTGCCTGATGCCTCTAAGGCCATGAAGGTTATTTATAAGTGTTATCCACTCAATCCCATTTATTTTCATAATCAACTAATTCCTTTTTGGAATCCAAGTGTGCAGGGTGCATGAAGGAAGATTTTTTTTATTACAAATGGTGATAGCTCATTTCCAGATGATTCCAAATGACTAGGACTATAACCAATTCATGGATAGGAATTTTCAAAGCCTTATCTATAATTATATTCATTATACCTATCCCTATTCATTTTTTGGATGTTCAAATAGATGTGTATGATGAAGGTAGTTTTCTAAGCCAAAATAGAGAATTTCATGCCACTTTTCATGAGTTTTATGCCTTGTATAGATGCTTTTGCTTCCTAACCTTGCATGGTTCATTTAAAAATATATTCCCATGTATAATTAAATCTTTTTATCATATTTACAAGTGTCTTTGTGACCTTTTTACTTAGTTCATCTCCTATCTCTCAAGTTCTATAAGAATTAGCCATTTTGGCCATTATAACTTATGCTCCACTTGAGTATGGTTAAGCCCTACTCATTTATGTACCATGGATCAATAATAATACTATTTTTTACCTCTTTAATTACTATTCTTATTGTGATCATTTATAATGTTTTATTTTGCATAAGTGATGACTCTTATTTCCTTAGCATGATTGTCTCATTCTCTCACCTATTTGTAGTTGGAAAACTTCATTTTGTAAGGCATGTGAAGTTTTTTATGATGTGTTAAGGTTGAGTGAGTTATTATATTAAAATATTTCCATTATAGGCCTCTTTTCTAGTCCTCCTATCCTAAACATTCATCACAACTTCATAATGTAACATTTATGTGAGAAGATACAGATTGGAAAAGTATATATTTAGTTAGTCCTTTGTTCTCATATGTAACATGCAGCTAGTTGGATTTCATCAAATTATTTTGTGTATCACCTCCCTTAGGATAGTTTACTTTCAATTTTATCTCTCCATTCTCCCTCACACATTTTAGGTGTAGTAGTGATCCAAAGTGGTACATCAAGGAAGCTATCCCTATCTAGAGATTCACCTCATTCTTAGACTCACCCTTAGTCTAGAGGTGTTTTAATTGTGCCACTTGGATGAGGAGAGCTAAGACAACTCCTCAAAGGGTGAAAATCTAAGTGATAACAATAATGAAAACTCTAATACACTCCAAATGCACTCCTAATGACTCAAAATGACTTTAAGGACTCAAATGGACCCTAAAAGATCCTAGACACACACTTTCATTCCAAAATTGATCAAATGTAACTCTTAACTAAGACATTTCACTTCAAAAAATATAAATAGTGTTTTACTTACTACATTCTCCTACAACACCAAGTCATGAGTAGTATAATTTTTTTCATGTTCCTTGAGTTTTTGTGACTCAAAATCCACAACCTTGTCATTCTACATAAGAACACCAATGAAACTTCTTTAGAGGCATCAACCCAGATTTTAAAATTACTATTAAGGTCAAGAATAATAAGTATAGGTGTTTTAGTTAGCAACTCCTTAAGCTTATTAAAATCTTTAATGCATTGTGTGGTCCACATAAATTTCTTACCTTTTCATTATAAATAGGTAATAGGATTAGACAAACTAGATAATTTTTCCACAAACCTTCAATAATAACCAACCAAGCCCATAAATCTATGTACTTCATGTACATTTGAAAAAATAAGCCATTCTTGAATAGCTTTTATCTTGGCTAAATCTACAACAATTCCATCTTTAGAAATTATATGTCCCAAATAATGTATTTCAAATTGGAAAAAATCATATTTAGGCAACTTACCATACAACTTATGTTGTTTTAGCCTTTATAAAACTAGATGCAAATGATTTTCATGCTCAGTTGCATTTATATACTAGTATATGATCAAGGAAAAGAACAACAAAACTATTCTAAATAATCCTTGAATACACTATCCATAAGACTCATAAAAGTTGTAGGTTCATTTTTCAACCCAAAGGGAATTAACATGATTTCATAATGTCCATAATGATTACAAAAAGTGGTCTTATGGATGTCCTCTTCTTTTATTCTCAACTAATGATAGCTTGATCTCAAATCAATCTTTGAAAATATTATTTCACCTTTCATTTGTTCAAACAAATCATCGATCTTTGGTAAAGGATATTGATTCATTTCTGTGACCTTATTAAGCATGTGATACTCCATGCATAGCCTAAGTGTACCACTTTTATTTTTAATGAACACAATAAGAGCACCCCAAGGATAAACACTTAGTCATATGCTTCTATTTGATAATAGTTCTTATAGTTAAACTTTTAGATCCTACAAGTTAGCCAAATTCATATGATATGGAGCCTTAGATGCAGGGGTAACCTCTAGCATACCATCAATAGAAAATCAAATTCACACCTATGAGGAATTCTAGGTGATTTTTAGGAAAAACATATGAGAATTCATTTTAAAATGATAAATTTTGATAAATTTTTTCTTTATCTGTTATCAACTCTTGCATTTGGACAGTGTAGACCTTGTAGCCTTTTCGTACAGCCTTTTTTAGCTATAAGGTTGAAATTAGTTTATTTACCTAAGGCTCATGTATACCTTGGATTTTAACATTTTTTCCCAAGTTTTCACAATATTGTACCACTTTCTTACTACAATTTAATGTGGCTTTATACTATTGTAACCAATCTATTCCTAGAATAAGGTCATAGGATCTCAAAAGTGTTATATGCAAGTTTACCTTTATTTAAAAAACACCTAAGTCTAACTTTTTTTATTCTAAGCATTCCAAAATTGGCACCCTTTTACTTACACCAAACTCAACCTCCCAAATTTATCTTAAACTAACAAGTTTAATTTTACACTTATTAATAATTAAAGGAGAAACAAAACTATTTATTGCACTAGAATCTATCAAAATTGAAACTAAAAAATTAGTTAAACTACCTCTTATTTCAATAGGTGTAGCCTAAAAATTATCATTCTAATTATATACATTTGCATACACCCTATGATTAGTTGGGTTCCTAGTATCAACTTAGGATAGTCCTTATAATAGTGTTTTTTTCCACATTCCCAACACACAATAGTCCTTTAAGGTGTTATAGGTATAATGTTTTCCCTAGTGGCAGGTAGATTCTTATTCCCTTGAGTCTAATTTTTTATTTAAGTTCTAATTTTAGGAGAATTTTAAATCTTAAAATTCCTATTTTATCCCTAAAAATTAGTGAAACCATTTTTTTACTTATAAATCTATGGTTCTGATCACATTTATTGAAATTATTTGGTGAAGGAGAAAGATTATTATTTCTAGATTGTTATCTATTTAGATTGAAATCTTGTTTTGTTGTCTACGAAGACTTTTCTTTCTCCTTTTCCTTATGAACAAACTCAATATCATCAATCAAGGTTTTAGGATTGATCATATTGATGTCATGCATCAATAATTCCTTCAATTGCATGTTAGATTTTATTACTTTGGTCTCTTCATCATGCATTTAGTTCACATGATTTATAAAATTTAGGAACTAATTCTCATATTTAGTTACATACATGTTTTCTTGCTTTAACACCTAAAAATTTGTTATCTTTTACTCCTTAAAATGGGAACTAAGATACCTCTTTTGAAAATGCCTTTCAAAAATAGGCCAAGTAAGGGTCAAAGGTTTATAACCCTCTAAAACATAGATATGGTTCCATCAAGGAGCCATTACTCTAACTAGCTAATAAGAAGCCACCCTAGCCTTCACATTTGAAGGAATATTATGCAGATTAAAATAATTCTATAATTTGACTAGTCATGCATGATTTGCATCACCTAATTCTTCTCCTAAAAATTTATGAGGTTAAAGTTTCTTATGTTCTTTAATGATAGGATCAACCACTGTTAAGGGAATTTCTCATATAAATTGATCACTAACTTGCCCTTTCTCTATTTAGGGTATTTTTTCTTGTAGTATACCCTTATTGAGGTTAAGTTTGTGTTCTTAGGACTCCAACTTACTTTTCAAGTTATTTAAGGTATTTAATATACCATTGAGGACTTCTTGACTATAAGTAAGATTCCCTCTAGCAGCATTTATATTGGGTTCACCAACATTGATACTAGCATTATTCATAGGCGATTCTTCTCTACCCTAGTTGAGGTTTTGGGCTTCACAACCTCTACCTCTTCCCTTAATTATTCTTCTACCTTTGGCTCTACTAAGATGCTCAAATTTTAGGTTATTTTCATCATTTAACCCACCTGATCTAGTTATCACCATCCTAAGGAGAAACATAACAAAAACTTAAGCAAGAAAAAGTAGTAGACTTCTTTTCAAAGTTCCCTAAATCATATAACCTATGTTTTGATACCAAAATGTAACAACCCAAATAAAAAATAATAACTTCAAATTTATTAACACCATGTAAAATTAGCATAATAAAATTAGTATGTAGAATGCATGATTAAGTCCATAACTATGTTAGACCAAACACATGTACTTGTCTATGTATAAAAAATTTAAATGATGCTAGTCAAAATTACTTACCCATTATTGTTGATTTTGAGGTGTATCAGTGTACTATCATACATTCATACACTCTAAAATAAACTCCATATCTGTGGTCTTATAAATAGGATTATTTACTAATTTTATTCATACCCTAGTGCGTGTTCTTGGTAGAAAATAGTTATCACCTCATAGGGTAAATAAAATAAGTTTATTAACCCATACAAGAAAATAAAATTGAATTCAAATAGAAGAATCATCATACTAAGCTTTCTTAATCAAGATCTATAATATTCATAAAATAGTAAGTCTATGTTTTAGGACTATTTCCAAAAATAAATAAAATCTAAATCCTTTTAAAACATTATAAATATTTTTTATTTTAGGTATAAGTGAAGTTCATGCTTCTAGTGATATCCATTTATTGATCGTTTACCATGATAATTTACATAGGAATACGTACACTATAATTTCATTTCCTTTATAATGGCATAGTTTAATAACTTACATATGTCCCCATATTTATCTAAAAATCAAAACTTACATAGGTCTCATTGATTTTTAATAATTATGGATCATACCACATAAGTGGCCATCTCATCATTCTCATGTTCAAATAAGTTCATACATGTTGTAGCTTAACCATCCTATAAGTCTTCATATATAGATTTAACATCTATAACTATCCTTAATTATCATTTGGTCATATGTACTTGCAACCATAATGAATAATTAGCTTAATAAATTAAGTTCATTTTATCTTAATGTTCCAACAACCATGCTTAAGTTATGCATGAGAATAACTTATGAATTTCTTTATAATCTTCATTGCCTTTAGTTTAACTATTGATTGAACCATCAATAACCAAACTAAAAACTCAATTCATAATTAATCCCATAGTGTACAAAGTGATTTTTCACACATTTATTAATTCATTTATAATTAATATATACAACAACTCAATCCATTATTATATAACTAACCATTATGCCATCAATGGTTTACATATCTATCTTAGCTATCCTTCTACGATAAGTTATTTTCCATCACTTTATCTCATTAAGTTTCAAATAATCAAATCACATAATAGAATCATTATTATGACTATTAAAGATAGATTAGATTGATCAACATAATTGTAGGTTCCAAATGTAATCACAATGTTTACATATAAGCTAGTATCTAAGTCATAAATCTATAAGGATGATTATCCTTCAAAACCATGTTCACTTTATTTTCATATTCTATGATATTTTAGGTTAAGTATTCATCTTAACTCCCTAAAATAACCTATTAATAAAACTTGTATTTTCAAAATACTCCTATGTTGACAAGTGTTGACTTATTTTTATTACTAAGATCTAAAACGAATCATAATTGTTCTATATCAATACAAAACTATTGAGACTTTAGGATTCTATACCCAGTCAATTCAATTGAGTAATAAGTGAATACGTAAGCATATATATATCTATATGTTTTAGATAAAGTAAAATAGTTGTAACATAACCATGGATCTTTTTATCATACTAATTAACTCATTACACTTGTTAGACATTACAAGTTAGGAAGTTCAAGAAGTTAACAAGGTCAATAGAATCTAAAAATAACATCATGATATCACTGCACTATATTACACAAGAAAATATCAACCCCAATAAGTAATTCGAAGTAGTAACTTCCTTAAAAACCTGATAAACTTTCTTTGATTTAATCATAGTATTCTAGAATGGATATTATCTTTAAAGGTTTTACATTTATTCATTGAGTTATAAATTCATTTAACACTTCATGGATTTAAGGTGAATGTAAATATATTATACTAAACATGGTGTACTTAGATTCAAATACATCCATCTTAAGTCAGAATAAAATAAGAAATTTTTAATAAATCAAATGATTGCATATTGCATATCAAGTACTTAGAAAGTGTTCCTTCAACTAATAAAAATAGAATGCAAATCTTGAAGAGGTCTAATGTGCATGTCTATATTATTCATAGAATGATCAAACATCCACCCTTCCACTCCCATTGAGCCCACCATTGGTGGTCATAGACCACCCCATCCATTAGTTATATGTAGAGTTCAATGGTAGGGGTACTAACAAAGAGAAATAATAAGTAAATGATTATGAGCTTCAGATCTTAACAAGTTTTCAAAAAGAGAACAAATAAATCAAAAACTCAAAGAATATAGTAACCAATCCATATGGAGTGAAACATAATTAAAATTAAATCTAATACCCTTGTCCTTCACATAGACAACATTTGGATTGATCTTCATGAGTCAACATAACCCTAATTGATTCATCGACATCAATATAACTCTAGAGTACAAATAGCACTACGTTCTAGCATTATAGAAACTCATAAGTACCTTTAAAACTAAATTTACACTCATGACTCAATTTAAAGGATACACTGACTATTTAAAAGTCATCACACATCCAAGAATAAGTATGCCAACAATGATACAACCACTCATAACTTGTACCAAGTTGAAGGCACAACTTTTTTTCAAGCCAAATAAGTCTCAAACTAAAACTTAAAAAAAACTGATAAGCCTCATTCGATTCTCAAACATAATTGAATTATATGAAAAGAATCATACACAAATAGTCATAAATAATCTCTAAAATAACTCAATAAACAAAATCACTTACAACTATTGTAAATATCTCCCAAGAGATTTTTCTAAAACCAAGTTATCACATTTCTTCACACCAAATGAATAACAATGATAGCTTCAAACCCCAAGCTTAAAATAACCATAAAATAATTTCAAAAATGACATTAAACCCTGACTACATAACTTAGTCAAGAATATTCATGGAAAAAGAATAAAAATAAAATCCTATGATTGTATATCCTCAATCTCAATAATATTTCTAAGAATGAAATGGAACAAAACCTATAACTTCATAGTATGATCTTGTCTATAAAAATAGGGTTTTATCATTTGTTTTACAAATAAAACCAAACTTTTTGAAATACCAACAAGACAACCCAATGATGCAGTATATATAACCCATTACAACAAAAGGGATCTAAAAACATGACTGTGAATTCTTAATAATTGTATATGCACCTTCAAGACATATTAAATTATCAAAAACCTTCACACATAAAATAAATGAAAACCACTTACTTGAATACTCAACCAGAATGCACAAAAGAAATCATGGCCACAAGGAGAGAAAAATCACTTTTTCCACTTACACCATTCTAGCTCCCAAGAACTCTATAGGTGACTCCTAAAATAAAAAAATTTCCTCTACATTCTCACTGTGAGTTACTAAAAATATGGGCCAACACATAACCACCATTTTCACCTAAGATATTCAACTGTAAAAACCAAACTATAATCTCATAATGGTCCATTAAGTGCTCATATATTTTCCCATAATTCTAGTAGCATACCATTAGGGTTTTCAAATAAAAGTGAGCTCCATACAAAACTAAAATGATCAAAAATCAAATCACCTTGAAGCTTCACGATGTGTTGACCTTGGTTTTTGGGTAATAATTCCCTAATTTATTTTTAAGGGTTAAAACCATATCAAATGCCACAAAAATTATAAAATACATCAAACATAATCATAACTAATAATCACCCATTGACCTAGTCAAGGTCAAAGTTTCAAAGGTCCCCTCTCAAGTAAACAACGTAAGACAAAATAGTCACAAAAACATAATCAAACACTTGACTAGTCAAGCTAACAAGGCAAAAGTGAAAACAAATTCTAGTATGAAAACAAAATAAGACCACCAATCAAGTAGAAATAACTAAAGATGAAATAATCAAATAGAATATCAAGATAAATGACTAGAATGTCATAGACTCATATTTATATATATCAATGATAAACTAAATAATTTATTACTCTTTCTTATCCATTGTTATAGATTTTTATGTCCAACCTAACTCATTATTCTTCCTATTCCTGAAACCATTAAATTAATCCATTAGTAGTATATGAATAGAATAATAAACATAAATATGCTAGATAATTTCATAACTAAACTATAAATATATAAATATAATTTTGAAATGAACAAAATGTAATAATTAATACAAGAACAACCTTGCATAACATATAATCTCTACATCACATCAAAATCATCTCAAAACTTTTAATCAAAGTATCAAATTTGAACATATATCATTTCAACATCAGATACATAAACATGAAATATAATAAACATGTAAATCATCAAGTAACCAAATGTTCATGATAAATAATAACCATCAAGCAACCAAATAGTGTTGCATAAGAAATTAGATCAACATAATTTGGGGTTATGACAATAACCCAAAAATGTGCATGATCTGGTAAGCGTGAGAAATTTAATCAACTCATAATATATATCTAGTGAGGGTATATAATTTAATCAAATATAGCCTATAATTCTAGTAAAATTAGATGATTTAATCAAGTCTAACTTATAAGCATGATAATATTGAGAAATTTAATCAACTCAACTTTCCAAAAGTGAACCAACTACTACAGTAGATTGTCTTAATAACAGTCCATAAAATTTAAATTTGGGCATAATAACAATACATAACAGTATTTAAATTTTGGATAATGATTTAATTTTACAATTTTAGGAGCCCTTTGCATGGCATACACCTCATATATGTCTCAATCTAAAATCTGGGTATAGTAACAGTATCAATGTATATAATGTTGCCATAATGTGTATATGAATCATATATTGTGAAATATGCTAAATTTGAATTTAGTGTAAGTGTGGAGGACATGTTTCTATGACATGCCCACATTGAATTTGGAGAATCTAAGAACTAGAGTCAAATGTGGATAACATGTTTACATAACATGTCCCTACTATAATATGGAGATGTTCAGTACTGAATAAATGTGGAGGTCATGCCTTTTTGACATGCCCCTATTTCACTATGTTTTGTGTTTATTTTATTTTTACTTTTAGAAAACAAGTAAAAACTTTAAATAAGGGTATGGTTTAGAATAACCTAGATTTAGTTTCACACTCATGATCTAATCGATGTAGAAAACTCATCTTTAGCTTGGGAGGATGACCTATAATAAGAAAGAAACTAGAAATAGATTGATTAGCAAGATAGATGGGTGGATTGCCTAGAAAATGCTAGATCTAATAAGTAATATACTTAACTAAAGGGTTGTCAATCCACTCTTTCAACAAGTTAAGTTTTGAAAATGAAAAGAGATGCATTGCATTAATTAATATAAAGTACTTAATCACAATGAAAAAAATTGAAGAAAAAATGAGTGTTTTTACCAAAATGGCATTAACTTGTTCAAAATTAATGATAAAATGTTAAAACTTGATTCAAAAAATAGTTTAAGACCCTATGATGTGATAGAAATCAAAAAACTAGACTTTGGGTAAGGGCTAATGGGTGGATTTAGCTTGATATTTTTGGGGAAATGATTTACACATTGGTCGATGTTAGTCACTATGCAACTAATATTTGTTAAGGTAACTTATGTTAGTCAAGGGATGACTGATGTTGATTAGAGGTGACTGATGTTGGTTACTGTGGGTTCTAGTTTTGGGTAGAATGGATTTTGGATTAGATGTAGGAGGGATTTTTATGGGATGTTTTGGGTTAGATGATGGTCATGAGGTAATAATAGGTTCTTAGGGACATCAAACTCAATGGTTTGACACTCAAATGATTGGTAATGTTCAGTGGGTGTTTGGTGGAAGTTGGAGTGTTTGGAGTTTGCATAACTCCAACATAAGAGAGGATATGGGGAGAGATAAGAAGTGGATGTAATCACTAAAAATAGTTAAAATTAACTAATTAAACTTAGAACAAGTGTAAGATACCTATCATTTAGTGTTTATTATCCTAGAGAAGTCTTGAAGTTGAATGTAAGCTATTTGGGAACCTAGAATACTATGGACAGAGTGATGGTGTTTGAGTCCTTCATATGCTAAAATACTTTCTTATCTTTGGGCTAGTGTTATAGCTCAGTAGGAAGCTTAGATTTTCTCAAGAGTTCTGATTCTCACTCAAAAGTTTCAACTTATTGAACAAGGGTCTTAGGGTTACCTTAAGTAACCATCATTAATCATGTTCAATCAGTATCACTTGAGGGGTGATTGACATCATTCATGGGAGATTTAGTCAAGGTTGCCAAAAATAGATAATTGTACTTAAGTTTTGCCTTTAAGACCAATGGAATCGGTTTGATATTATTTAAGGCAACATGAGTATGCATGAAGAAGAAGTTTAGTAGGTTAGGGTATTCAATGCCAATGTGGGAAATAGTCTTAAGCTTAGGTGTAGCTCATTTAGCTATGGGTTTAAGTAGGGTGAGGTGTAAATAGGCATTTGAATTAATTAAATAATTAAATTATCTAAATGGGTTAAATGGGTGTTTTAAGGGGATTTAATAAATATCCTAACCTAAGGGAGCTAAGGGGTAGTTTAAAGGGTTAATGTGATATCTAGAGTCGTAGTGTATAATTCTCTAGTGTCTACATTTTTCCCCTTTTTTGTGTAGTTTGTATCAGTAAGATGCAAAACAAAAACTGATAGTTGATGGAAGGTTGGATTCCCCAAGTATGGGTGGAGGTGTTTCCCCTCAAACCAAGAATTGATGAGGTAAAATAGAGTCAGGTTCAGGTTTGACAAGTGGATAAGTGGGTGACAAGGTTGGTTAGGTGGGAATTGAAGTGTGAATAGTGTAAATAATGTGACTAAGTGTGATATCATAGATCATGAATAGACTAGGCTACCACAGTGGAGGTAGATTAAAAAATAGGGTTGGTTCTAGAATTATAATTGATAGGATAACTGACTATAATAACATTATGTGCATGTTGGGTTCTCACCTATAAACCCAAGTCTCTTAAGTAAGGTTGATGTGTTCATAGGTATCCAAGATTAGGATGTGAACCTAAGAAGATAAAATGGTTGTAGGTGTCAATATCATAAGGGGTCATGCTCTGATGCACCTGAATGGTTGTACACAAAAGTAATGTATGTTTATCAAGTATGTCAAGGTAACTATGCATTCAAAATGACCAAGGCAAGGTGTGGTCATAAAAAGTGTGAATGGTAGGCCAAAATGACTAAGTTTAAGGTTATTTGGTTGGTGGGTTGGTGGAGAATAATTTATTCTCTCATGTGTGTATGGTTATTCAAATTTTTATAAAACAATTTGGCTACTTGTGTACTACAAATTGGTTGTCTAATTTGGTGTATAATTTGATTTGGTAAAAATTGGACCCAATTTCTAGTGAAAGGGTGCAAATTTGGTGGTTTGGGGTGAGAAAAAGATAAAGGTGAAGAAAGATACAATGACTCAAAATTTAAGTCATACACCTTAATGATTGTGTCAACAAGTAGTCATGAAATTTTAAGGAGATTAAACACTCCCATTGGCAAAGACCATAATAGTAAGATGGGTTGGCTTATGAACATAAGCCCCTTTTATGCTTTTTATTAATGTTAGTTCATTTATTTAAGAAGTGACTTGATCACATAGTGCCAAGTAAGCTCAAAATCCCTTATTTTTGAAAGGTAAAAAGGGAGGTAAATGAAATAAAATAGGTGAATGGATGATAGTGTAACCTTCTTATGGGGATAGTGTGCCCCTTTGTAGGTGACTTAAGAACCATTATAGATAAAGTCCATGTCTTTAATTTATCATAGAATGATCAATGTGGGAAGTATATGAATGCTTTGTGAAATCTATTTAATTTAGGAAGCTTTATTTAGGATTATTTTTGTTATGATATTTGACTTGGGGTCCTTTGATTGCTTTTATTTGAAGGGTTCAGGAAGCTGATCAATATGAGATGCTTCCAAGTGATTGTTTTCTTTGATAAATGTTTTACTTAGCCATCCTTTAAGGGAGTGGTATAGGATTTGTATTTGTTTATTTTGATAGTTTTCCTTAAGGGAGAAGTCTACCTTTTTAAGTAATTTAGAGAATGTTGTGGGTAGTTGTCCTTCAAGGGAATAGTCATCAAGTTTTAGATTTTTGACCCAAGTGATATTTTTGTATCCTAAATTTATTTTGATGTATGTTTTATACATGAAATAGTCTATATAGGCCTAAAGGTTTAATTTTATGGAGGAAAAACCATAGCATAAGAATGATAATGATGGTTAAAAGAGGTTTAAGTGACAACAACCATGGGTATCCATTTTATAAGGTACAAAAAGTATCCATGAGAATCATGCCATGAGTAGAGCCATGGTACCCATGCTTAGGATTAGGCTAAGGTTGTGATAATTAATCACATGATCTTTTACTTAATTAGTTATCCTTAAAAATAAGGAGATGAATTTTTTGAAAATAAGGGATGAGCTTAAGTTATACACAAGATGATTTAGAACTTATTTTTAACAAAAGAATGGACAGGAATTAAAAACATTGAGGGGTTCATGCTTTTATATGCCCCAAATCTAGACTTATGCAAAAATGGTTTAAGTTAATCAGGAGTGAAGATGTCTCTTAGCTACTTTTTTGATAATTGATTAGACATGAAAAAGGTTCTTGATTGATAGTGCTTATATAAGAGGAATGAAAAAAAATGATGCCATTTGTCTCTGCAAGGTTGGTTAGGTGATGGTTTTGAGTCTTCAGTTTTATTTGTTTAGAATTTGGTTTGTGTTTTGGGGTGAAAAAGGCAAGGTTATGGGCTAGGCCCTAGTTAAAATATTGACTAGCATTGGTCAAGGTATACCGACATCAATTCATCATAGACTGGCATAGATCAAGTTTCAAAGGCAAAAAAGGTCTAAAGGTATGGTTTAAGTTGGCAGTTTGTTTAGGTTTTGATTAGAGGTTACTTAAGCACAAGGTTGTTTAAAATTGGTTTGGTGCTAGGATAGACTAGGTGTAGGTTGAGGCATAAGTGTCAAGTGTTGGTTTGGTCATTTTTTAATGTTTCTAGGAATAGGTTTTGGTTAAGTAACAATGTAGGGTTGTAATAAAAAGGTTATGGTTTAGTTTTGGGTGAAGTTTTGGGTTATTTTTTAAGGTGTAGTTGTAGACTAACAAATGGTTGAATCCTTTTGGAGGGATATTTCCTCTCATTACTCTTTTCATGTATGTTTAAGGTGGGAAAAGGCTCCCAAGTGAAGATATTGGATAGTAAAGAGGGTTTAGGAGGGATGAAGATAAATTCATCCACCTCTCAAGGATCATTAATTTATTGGTCATTAGTTGGTGTAGAGTTCAAGATATAGGTAGTGGTTCAAGCGAGATTTAACCTATGATACTAGGGTGATGGAAATGCTATTGCATTGGACTTTAGTGGGTTTGGGATCCATTAATGGTTTTGCTAACATCAAAGATCAATTGGATAATAATGTCTAATTCTCCCAATGAGGGAGTTTTGATTTGGTGTCAAGGAAGGGTTCAAGAAATTTGGAAGTCCTAATTGTGCTTGATGATGTAGTATGGGTAGCTTGGCTAAAAAGGTGACTGAGACTATTTTATCCATTATTACTTAATAAATCTTGAATGAAGAGTTGCTTTTGGTTTAAGTTGAGAGATGAGTTGGTTGTAGTTGATTTATTTGGTTTAGAGGTTGGCTTGATTGGTTGAGGGAGGTAAGATAAGTGCTTGATTTAGTTTGTTGGTTTGGTTTGCTTATTTTTTTGGTTTACTTGATTTGTAGGTTGAGGTAAGATGATAAAGATTTGACCCTTTTATAAAGGGAATCAAACAAATAAAATTTCATTAGGTAGATAAAAATGACTAGATTATAAAGTAATTGGATTGACTTGGTTGTATTTGAGGTTGGGTTGGCTTTAGTTGAGTTATTTTGCATTTATTCCACTAAAAGTAGAAGTGAAATGAGTGGATTGGTTTGAATTTGGGATTTCTCCACTAAAATAGAGAGTGGAAGAGGTAGGTTGGTTTGAGTTTTATCCACTAATAGGGAAAGTGGAAGAGGCAAGGCTATTTCCTCAATTTTGGTATTGGCAAAAGTTTTAAAAGGTTCCACTTGGTCAACAAGTGGATTGGTTAAGGTTGATTCTTCCTTAATGATGATTTTAAAAGGAATTTGGAAAGGTTCTACTTGGTAAATAAGTGGATTGATAAAGGTTGAGGTTTTCATTATAGTTTTCTTACTTATAAGTTTACTGAGGACCAAATCTAAGGTATGGACCTCATTATTTTGATGGTTTTGATTATTAATTACATAACAATGGGTAAGGGAAGAATTTTAATGATTTATTGCTTGAAATTATTCAAGGCTAGGTTGAGGGGAACATGGAGGCTATCCTCTGGGACATCCTTTTGATCACTAAGGTTTTGGACAAATGTCTTAAAAGACTTACATCTGTCTATCACATGTCTATTTATGTGATGATACATGCAAAACTCATTCTCTATAAACCAAATTTGTTTTAGAAGAGAAATATTAAAGGTTTTGATTTGAGTATGTCTAATGACATAATCCCTTAAGATTTTGTCTAGGATTGAGGTATATGACTCCCCTACTAGGGTATACTACCTAGGAAGAGGGTGTGTCAATGTCTCTTGAGGTTACAAACTAATTAGTTGGTCTGATAAATTTGGTTAGTTGAATAATTTAGATTGACTTAATAAGTTTTATTGATTTGATAGGTTGGGTAGGTTTGATAAAATTAGTCAATTTGAAAATTTTAGTTGATTGTTATTGGTCTAATTTGATGAGGTTGGTTGGCTTGATATGTTAGATAAGTTTGATAATGTGGGTAAGGTGGGTTGATTTGATAAGGTTGATAAGTTAGGTTGGTTTAAGAGATTGTATAAGGATGATAATTTTGATAAGGTAGGTCAATTTGATAGGTTTGATTGATATTTTTTGGTTTGATAACTAAGGGGATAGACCAAGTCTTGGTTTCGAGATAAAAAGGGGTGCATCAAAGTGGGTTTAGGTAATTGATATGATGTTTGGTGTAGGTAGTCTAAAGTTTTATAAGGTTGAGGTAGTTGATATGATGTTTAGGATAGGTAACCCAAAGATTGGTGAGTTTGAGATAGTTTTAATTGAGATAGGTTATAAAAATGGTCACATAAGTGATAAAATGTTTTTAGCTAGTTATAGTTGAGATTGGATTGATTGTAGGCAAGGTTGGGTTGGTTTTAGGTGAGGTTGGGTTGGTTTTACGATGACATAGGAGCACAAGTAGCTCATGATTCAAGGTAAATTTCTAAGGCAAGAGGGTTATTTTCTAGAGTCTAACAAAGTTAGGATCTCCTTGAGAAAATATAAGGGGATCCCCATTGAATAAGGCAATGGAGATGAGGTAGATGAAGGAAAAATGGTGGAATATTTCCAAGGGGGTTCCATTCTTTACAACTCAAACATAGAGAAGACAAGAAAATTCAAGAAGATAAAATACACACTATGGTATGTTTAAATCCCAAAGTTTCTTTTTGTCTTACTTGTGGCTTATGCCTTAAGTTTTTATAATTGTGACTCAACTATGGGTTTTTAAATAGGTATTAGATAACTAATCTATGTAAAGTTTCAATTAGTTCAAGCATAAATTTGTCTATATTAAAATTAGTACATGGCTTGATATTGGGGCCTAGACCCTCACTTCACACACTATAATGAAAAGGGTGTTGGGTGCTTAGATAGTATATACCAATCACTAGAGATTATACTCAATTAGAGAATTAAGTTTTAGTTTCTCCCCTTGGTTATGAATTCCAAGTAGGACAACCAAGGGTGAAGTTTTACCACTAGGTGATGAAATCCTAACCGGGCCTCATGTCAATGTTTTCATAAATTAATTCATGTAAGTGGTTTGGTCCATGTGTGAAAATAATTGAGGCTATGACTAATTTCCTAATTTATTAAGATAAGTGACTTAATCATAAAATAAATCAATGGATGAAGATTGATTTTAAACCCAAAAAGAATTTTATATTTCTTTAAACGAGTATAAAATAACAAGAATGCGCCTAAATGCAACTACGAACTCAAGAAAATACTAGGGTCCCACCGGGCATGCCAAAATATTTCACTATGTTTTGTGTTTATTTTATTTTTCTTTTTAGAAAATAAGTAAAAACTTTAAAGGAAGAGTATGATTTAGAAGAACCTGTATTTATTTTACGCTCATGATCCAGTCGATGTAGAGAACTCCTATTTGGCTTGGGAGGATGACCTTCAATAAGAAAGAAGCTAGAAATGGATTGATTATCAAGATAGATGGGTTGATTTCCTAGTGAATGCTAGATCCAAGAAGTACTAGACTTCACTAGAGGGTGTTCAATCCACTCTTTAAACAATTTAAGTTCTGAAAATGAAAAGAGAGGAATTACATAAAGTAATAAAAAGTACTCAATCATAATGAAAGAAATGATTTTTAAGAGAAAATTAGTGATTTTACCAAAATGGCATTAACTTGTTCAAAACTAATGCTAAAATGATAAAACTTTATTCATAAAATAGTTTAAGACCCTATGATGTGATAGAAATCAAAAAAATATACTTTGGGTCAGGGTTGATGGGTGGATTTATCTTGTTATCTTGTTATTGATGTCAGTCACTATGCAACCAATACCATTTAAGGCAATTGACGTTGGTCAGGGGATGATTGATGCTGATTAAAGGTCATTGATGTCAATTATTATGGGTTCTAGTTTTGGGTAGAATGGATTTTGGGTCAGATGTAGGAGGGATTCTTATGGATTATTTGAAGTTAGATGATGGTCATGAGGGGAGAACAATTTCTCAAGGATATCAAACTCAAGGGTTTGACACTCAAGTGACTACGAATTTTTAGTGGGTGTTTGGTGTAAGATGGTTTGTTTGGAGTTTGTAGAACTCCAACACAAGAGACGATATGGGGAGAGATGGGAAGTGGATGTAAGCACTAAAAATACTAAAAATTAAATAACTAAACTTAGAACAAGTGTAAGATACTTAGCTTTTGGTGTTTGTTATCCTAGATAAGTACTGAAGTTGAATATAAGTTACTTGGGAACCTAAAATAATGTGGATAGAGTGATGGTGTTTTATTCCTTCATATTGAGATGATAAAACACTTTCTTATCTCTAGGTTAGTTCTCTAATTCACTGTGAAGCTTGGATTGACTTGAGAGTTCTGATTCTTGCTCAAAAGTTTAAACCTCCTAAATAAGGGTCATGGGGTTACCTTAAGTAACTATCATTGATCCTAGTCAATCTACATTGGTTGAAGGGTGACTAATGTCGATCATGGCAGATTTAATCAAGTTTGCCAAAAATATCTAATTATACTTAAGTTTAGTTGTTAATACCATTGGAAGTGGTCTGAGCTTATTTAAGGTAGCATGGGTATGCATGAAGAAGAAGTGTAGGACGTTAGGGCATTAAATACTAATATGGGAAATAGTATTAAGACTATGTGTATCTCATGTAGACATGGGTTTACATGGGGTGAGGTTTAAATAGGCATTTCACTTAATTAACTAATTAAATTAGCTAAATGGGGTAAATGGATGTTTTAATTGGTTTTAATAAATATCCTAACCTAAGGGGACCAAGGGGTGGTTTAATGGGTTAATGCGATATTTAGAGTCATAGTATATAGTTTTCTAGTGTCTACAGCCCCCATTGTAATATGAAATTATGAAAGTGTAGAATCCATGCATCAATGATAGGCCCCCACTAATATTCCCCCCACCACATTTTGAGGTGAAAAGAAGTATAATCTTGTATTTACCTTACCTCAAAAGGATAAAATAACTATATAAATTGTGTATGGATCATGTAACATATTAGAGTAACATGTATAGATAGATATAGAATTGAAGCACTTAGTATATATATCACATCAAGTCCTAAGATGCATGATTTAGATCATGGAAATGTCTATAAATTAGCAGTACAAGCTTAGGAAGTAATCAATCACACACATAAGCTCACTCAAAAGCAACACAATAAGAAATGGTCTAATGAGACCTCATACAATGGGAATGTTCAAATAGTGTACAATTGAATGTACATGACTTATTCAAATTTCCACACATCATAGAATGACATATTAAAATGTCTATATACCATAAATAATGACATATTCACATGTCCAAATAGGCAAGCCTGACATGGGGGTCATAATCAATGGAGCATATTTGAATGCTTCAAAATGTAATATAATGCATGATAATAGAAATCTAGTAAAATAGGCAACCAATATGAATATAAGCAACAATGTTTTACTTCATCAATAATATGCCCCAATGTAGGTAAGTATGAGACAATGCAAATAGTGTACCAATTATTTGTATCAATTTGGAGATGTGAGTAAGAGACACCATCAATGTTTATGGCAATTATTAGATTTTCATGTCATCATCACTTTGTAGATAGTTTTTGTGTGGAAAGATTAGAATTAGTTGATCATTTTCTTTGCTTGGACATAACTTGTATGTGACCCTCATATTTGTATTTATAAATATGGTTTCACAATGTTACACATTGATTTGTATTATGGCTAGTGATACTATGGTAAGCATAATATAGTGATCCCTTTTTAGGAATGATTTTTTTTCTTGATATATGTCTATTATGAGGTAAATCTACCATGTAATGTTCAAGAAACATAGGAAGAATTAAATCTGGAACATCTTGGTTTGTTAAGATCTAGATAATATATTATGGGTGTTTATGAGAGGACACAACATTATTCACATGGTGTAATTGCAGTAATA
The DNA here is from genome assembly GCA_037957365.1 of Torreya grandis. Classification (NCBI taxonomy): domain Eukaryota; kingdom Viridiplantae; phylum Streptophyta; class Pinopsida; order Cupressales; family Taxaceae; genus Torreya; species Torreya grandis. The sequence continues at coordinate 4,944,139 of JARHVA010000504.1, read as the reverse complement.
CCTTTTAAGATTGGCTTAATATTTTTAGCAAAGAAGGATGGATTGAATAAAAAGAATTCATATTTTCATCTATTATTTTTGTCTTGACCTTATCTGAATGTGGTTTTGTATCTCTAGTGTTGAATTTAACTTGTATGTAATAAGACTATAGGTTTGAATAGGTTATGCGAAAGATGTTTAATTGGATCAAAGTTAATTTTTTGAAATTATGTATTAGTTATATCATGAGGAAATTCATCTCACTATCATATTAATCTACAACTTTTTCATCTTGTTACTTGATGTTAACCAATAAATAAAGATTTAATGTTGGATTTTCTTATTATTTTGGTATCATTAGCTCCTTTGGTAATGGTTATTGTTTTTGATGTGCATCCATGTTCACCTCAATGGTTAGTTATTTGTTTATTTCTTGAATTAAATGAGTCATTTTGTTTGACTCCCTTGTTTCATATATTTTTATATTTTCAAGTGGAATACAATGTTTAGGTGGTACCACTTTATGTATCCCTTTTATGTCAGAATGTATCATTTTAAAAAAATTTAAGGGTTCATCATCATCAAGCATGGTGAATAAAGTCCCATCATGTATAAATTTCACATATCAATGTGTTGTATATGGGATAGCTTCCATGGTATGTATCCATGGTCTACCCAAAAGTATGTTGTAATTTAAATCATTTAGCATAACCTGGCATGAAGTAGGTAATGTATGGGGTTCCATAGTGATATTTAGTGTTGTCCACCCCAATAAATTTTGTGACATATTATAAAATCCCCTAATACCCATGTTATACAATTACAAATATGTAGATCCAATGCCAAGTAAATAAAGAAAGGATATGTTGTAAATGTTGAGTCTTGAGACATTGTACACGAGAACTCATTTTACCATTTTATTGAAAATAAATACTTGGATATATAATTGTAAATAACAATTTATAATGTTTTGAGGTGGCAGATCTTCTCTTTCAAAAGAAATGTTTTTCTCAATCCATTTAAATGAATTTAATATAGAGGCCACATATGGAGGCTCCACATTACTTGGGAATATGCTCATATGAAAGGCATCTAAAAGAACATATTTTTAATGGGAAATTTTATGTAATAAATATAAAAGTGAAATTTTATCAATTACATTCTAGGAAAAATTTATGACATTGGAAAGAGAAGAGGGCATTTCATGCATTCTCTATAACACTTAATGGTAACAGGTAAAAGTTTGTTATAAACATTATAACAATGAGAAGTGTGTAAGATTTCATTTCCTTTATTTTTGTTATATTTTTGACCTCTTTTATTTAAAATCCTAATTTAGTTAACCATGGATTCCCCATAACACATAAAAGTGATTATGACATATTGGAAAAGGAAATAAATGATATATAAATCCATGATTAATTCCTTGAAAGTAAATGGAATTTTGATTTTACAATATATATAGTTTAGAACTCTAAAATCATAGAAAAGATAGAAAACCCTAGGTTAAATTAGGGTTTTAAGACCAAAGGCATGTTTCACAAAATGTTTAAACTTACATAGGTGTGGTTATATAGGGTTAATGGGTATTAAGTTAGATTTTACAAAAGGATGATGAACTAACCTAATGAGCAATCCAATTAATAGAAAATTAGATAAATAATATTCTAAAGTTACACAACTGAGACTATTAAAAATAGTAAAGTAAAGCTAGTGATAGATATTGAAATGAATAGGGAATAATGATAATTGGTTTATTATGTCCATGCAGGTTTGATCTGGAATAGGTTAGAATAGATTGAAATATGATCCTATAACATTTGTAAAATTTTAGGAATATTATTTGTATGGCCTTGAATTTTTGTGTTAGATATAGACATTAGTGTTGATTGTAGGTGTCTAGCTTCAATGTAGGTGTCCTATATGAAATATAGACTGGATATAGATGTGCTAACTAGAGCCATCTATGTTTTTTGTCACCTTTATTTTGATTCTTCATATCACATGCATAGGATATCACTCTTTGTTAAATGATCAAACCCTAGCTTCCTCACCCTTAGAGTGATTATGAAAAAATTAGGTTAGTGGGCTCATAGTGTTGAGCTACCCCAAGGACCCCTCTATCATATGGCACTACCTAGATATCTAATACTCTATAGAGGACCTCAGACTTATGTGTTTTTTCCTTATGTGTTGGCTTATGTGTAAAAAGATGTAATGTGTGATAAGCAATGACATGTAATGACCTAGCTTGTAACTTGGAAAATATGGCTCATGAACTACTCTTCAAATGATTTAGACATGTGAGAATACTAGTCTTATGAATTATATATGAAAAGGTATGAATAAGGTATGTTTTTTCATGTTAATTCTTAATTGATTTCTTCTTGGTAAGTTGTCTTGTGAGTACCTAGTATTTACTAGGTGAGGAATGAATGAGGATTAATCTTGTATATATACCAATCTCTTTTTAAAATATCTCGCATTAAATCACTTAGAACTACCTTTAAGATATGTTTCATTTATAAATTAGATGAATTTTGGGTAATGGACACTTTGTAGGAAAAGTGGACACTTACATTGATGCAGGTGTCTATCTAGGACATAAGTGTCAAGGAATCTAGAAAACAAGTACAGGTCTAAAACTAATAGTGAAGTATAATGATCGGATTTAGATATTTTTTCATAGTGTAGAAGGCTTGGTCATTAGAATAACAATGGTCAAACTAAGAGATAATTAGTTTAGGCACAAAGAGATAGTGAATGAAAACCTTTCAATAGTGGGATGGTCTATAACTTAAAGGTATAGCCATGATAGATATTTTCCAAGTGTATAATAATAAATTAATACATAAATCAAATTTTAGTATCTATAATTAATTATATCAATCTTCCTCATGCTTCAACATTTTATCCTTTATTTATGCACATCATATGAGCCTCACTAATTATATCAATACATAAACATTTAATTTTTGGAAATTATTCCCATATGTCCTCCATTAGATTTATTGATACATATATTATATATATAGTGCAGATCATCCACATCCTAGTATTGATTTAAACCTCTTGCAGTACTTCATATCAAATCACAGATACTGACTTCAATTTCACCATGACGTAGCCAACTTAATGAATGCATTTTCAAGAGGTTTTAGGGACTACTTGAGCCCACTATCCACATACTTCTCTTTGGGATGATGATTCAAATTACTACATCACTCATGACTATATTTTTTATAATTGTAATGATACATCTAACTCCCCTAGTCTAGGACTCCACATTTTAGATGAGATTATTGGTTACTCATGCTAACATATATGATGTGTTTCATAAATATATCATTATTTTACTATATTTTATTATTTACATACTTATTTCTATTATATGACATTAATTTCATGTGCCTTCCTCCCTTTAGTATGTGCCCACTTCATCTTTCTTCTCAATTTGACCTTGGACTTTACATCATGTTTGCATTGACAATCTTCTAGCCCTATAGTTTGTGTTTCTTTCACACTTCCCCCTCGATTATTAGTCTCATTCCAAAAATAGCATACATTTCCTAGTGATGATGGAATATACAAAAATATATTATGTCCTAGTGTGCACTAAGTTTTTAGGGAAGCTATAATAATTTTATAATCTTTCTCTTCTTATTTCTTCTAGTTTTTCACCCCTCAACTTGATTGATTGTCTTTATTGGCTTCCTTTTGATTGTTCCCTATTGATAAATTTTACCACCATTGTTCAAGGTTGCTTATGTGTAGGTATTTAATAAGACTCCATTTATGGAGTGAAGATTCAATAATCTCTCCACAACATCTTACATATTTTATCAAGCCAAAACCATGCTCAAGGGTATCTCACAAGTCCAAATTTTGGTAGAAGCTTCTTATATTCCTCTAGTAAACTACTTACAAGATAATAAAAACAATTTTTAGATGTTAATTTCATTAATTAGAAGAAAATTTTGTTAAAATTATATTAGGGGAAGATATCGGAACTTACTCCCTCAATATTCCATGCATTAGTTGTAGGTTATAGGGGCTTAACTTTATGAACCATTGTGAAGAAGAAAAGGTGCCCTAAAACCCCAATAGCTCAGTTTTGCGAATAAAAAGTTTTTTTATATCTTATTGGGGGATAAATAGCCTTTATACACCTTAATCAAAAATTCAATTCAAATAATGGATAAAGGTAAAGGTACAGGTTGTATGGTTTCAAACATGCAAGGGAGACATTTTGAAAAGGCATTTTTTAAGAGGTTTAAGTAATTAGCTGAAGGTATACAATTAATTGAATGATTATATTAGATATTCTAGTTTATAATTCAAAAATAATTATATCTTTATGCCTCATAAAATTTCAGAACTTGGACCTACAGGCATTCAAAAATGAGAAAGTGTAAATTAGAAAGCACTAAAAAGTGTATATTTTGGGTTTTATTAAGTAAAATATCTTAAAATTTAACAAAAATATCTATTTTAATATATTAGAATATTTATAAGTGGTTTAGTTTCCATATTGTACTTGATGAGAGATAAAATTTCAAAACATAGGTCTGTAACATGAAGGAAATCAGGGTTTTTAACTAATTTGCTCATAAAATAGAGTGAGAAATGAGTGTTTCAAATATTTAAAAGGGAATAAAATGATATTATAGGATTTATAATGAATTTAAAGGTCTTAATCCATTATTATACAATGAAAACCAATGCAAAATAGGCTCATATCATTGAAAAACATCTCCAAGTGACTCTGTAAGCAGCAAACAAGCACTTTTTGTGAATTTTTGTTTGAAAGTTTGGTGAAAAATTTTCAAAATTTTAAAAAATTTATAGGTTTTCCCTATTTATACCTATAAAATTATAATATTAAGATTTTTTAGTGAGACTTATAACTCATTTTAGGCTCCACATCCAAATCAAGGTTTTTTTAGGCTTAGAGAGTATAAAAGAGCATTTTTAGAAGTTGTATATAGAGTTTAGAACCAAAAAATTGTTTGAAGGTATATGATAGCATGGTTATTATGTTACAATCATATTTATACTCCTTATAAATTAAAATAATGTAATATCATCAAGTTATAGTTTCTCATTGTGCATTCAATAAGCTTGTCAAAATGGAGACGATGAGCATATCCAAGAAGGATCAGTATAGAGAGTTGTGATCATTCATCATCAAATGCACTCTCATAAAGGTTATTTAATTAATATATAATTAAAAAACATATAAAACCTCCATTATACACCACCTTGGATGAATAATAGTCCTATTACCAATCCACAAGCTCCATCAATGCATTAAAATCATCATCAACCTTGCCAAGTCAATCACATGTGTTCTTTGTCATTTGGAGATAAAAAAGAGGTTAATTATTTGTGTTAAAAAAGGAATAAATGTTATAATTAGTCTTAAAAAAACATCAACAAGCCTTTTCTCTCACTTATATGCCACCTTGGAGCTAATTGTGAAAAAAATCAAATCAAATAAGAAGAAGCTTTCAATCAACCCTGTTAAGGTGGAGAAGCAACATGAAAGAATGGAGAAGTATGGTTGAATAATTGATCAATAATTTAGGATATATTTTCATGGAGGATACCCCATCAAGTAGAACATTTAAACCTCTCCCTTATGTTCCACCTTGGATAATATTGAGAAAGTCATGAGAGAGATACATGCAATCAAGAATATAGGTACATAGGGGGGTCAAACTCCAAGATACAAGTAAATTAGCTAAAGTCAATCACTATAAAGATGGAGAGTATCAAGGAGATTAAATGTGTTTTTAAAAATGAGTTAATGAATATGATCAACACCTATTCAAGCATTGAATACATCAAAGCATGCAAGAAGACCAATTTCCTTCAAAATAGGTCATGAATAAGAACATTTGAATTTTTCAAAGCATTCAAACAAGCTTATCTCTCTCCTACACCATTTTTCCAATATAATGAGGTTAAATTATAGTATATAATACATAGGAGTTTAGTTTTTGAGTTGAAATAAGAGATAATGATGGCTAGGCATGATGACTCATCCCTAGTTTAGGGTTACTTTGTCTCCTCTCTCTTAACTTTATTATTTATATGTATGTTCATTTTTTAAAAGAATATATCAAATTATGCTTTTGGATATGCAAAAAATTTATTGAAATTTTGTACTACATCACTTTTAAAGCAATAAAAATCTGATTTTTCCTCTATTTTTAGGTTGTTCATGAAGTGTGTGCCTCATATTCATTGATATAACGTAATGATTGGTTGATTTTTTTATGTTTATGTCTAAATTATTCACCTTTATGCAACATATAAAAATTATTTTAGGTCATATCAAGTGTCTAAGTCTAATTTCTACCTAATTTTAAATTGAATTCAACCTATGTTCATTTCTTCCATGTTAGTGTGAATGTTTCTCAACACCTTTGTATGAAATACCGATGCAAGAGTCATTATATGAAGATGAAGTAAATGTGTTCAAGTTATTTAGCTTCATATGTGTGTCAATTATAGGCATTATTTAATTTAAAATTGGTTCATCACCTCAAATTTTTAGTTTGTATGTTCAATTTTAGCTTGAGTAGTGCTCTTTTTACCCTTTTCCTAGTCAAGAAATCACTAAATTGGAGAGTTTAGAGAGAAGTAGGTGAGTGTAAAAAATGGAACCATCCCTCCATTTGGAAATTATTTCCAATATAAGGCCACTCAAACTTTGTATATTTTATATTATGTCAACAAGAGTGAGAACAAGCACCCATTCTTTTAAGGGTGCACTTTTGAGTGATAACAATTTTTGGCATGTTCAATGGGATGAAGATTAGAGCTAGAAAAAGATATTTGTAGCAGTAGATAAGTACTAGTTTCATACCTAAGATCACTGCAAAATATTCAAGTTTAGGTATATCATTTAAGATTTTTTAATTGCCTTTGCATTCAAAGAAAATAAGAAGTTTTTAAAGAACAAGTCCATAACCTAGAAGGTTATTTTATTTGCCAAATCAGCCTATTGTGCAAACCACTATAATTTTAAATACTACTATCAACATGGATGTCCTCAGGAACCAAGTATTTATTCATTTCAATGATGGAATCCCTCTTAATATGTTCTAATATGATGATATCCCAGCTTCAACCCTCAAAAGCCTACAATATTTCATAGGTGAAGATCAAACTACACCCATAAAACATATCAAAGATGTGTCTAACTTGTGTTCATTCCACCATGTTATCCAAGAGAATGTTTCCACCCATTTACTTATTTTATCCTTCAAGGGAAAGGAATTTAAATGGTATAGGAACCTTTCCTTGAACTCCATTCCCACTTGGGATGAATTAAGTGTATTATTCTATAGACAATTTAAAGATAAATCAGATCATTTATCTCTTGTTAAGCAGATCACTACCATCAAGAGAGCACCACATGAATTTATTATTGATTTCAATCTTAGATTTTAGAAAATATGGAGTAGAATACCTCCATTGATAAGACTATCTCTGGATTATGAATTTTTATACTTATCGAGAACCTTGAATTTTGATATTTTAATTATGATTACTCCATGGGTGGTAGGACACTCTCATATGCTTATGAGGTTACCATTAGAGCTAAAAATAGTCTAATTCAAGCTATTAAACTTGCACCTATGCCTTCAATACTATTTTTTATAAAAATAAAGCCTATTCCACCTCCTAAATCTTGATTATTATCCCCAATTCCAGCCCCTCCAAGTCAAGTTCAATCTCATCTTAGTCAATCTAATGAGCTTGTTGAACTAAAATTTATGATAAAATATTTTTGTAATGAGATATTTCATCTAAAGAGGCAATAGTATCAATACAATAGGCTATATCAAGCACCTAATCATCCCACAATCAACCATATAGAGAGAAAAGACTCTATACCAAGGCTTTAGAGATAATAGGCCTCTATACCAAGCTCAAGGATTCATTACACCAGCCAAATCATATGTTGTAATTAACCCCAATGCTCCTTCCACATCCAAGGCCCTTGTATCATCACAAAATAATTTTATGCAAGATTCAAGTTAGTAGCCTTCTAACACCAATGATGTGTAAAATCAAGCTTTATTAGCATAAAATATGGCAATTCCTCAATTGACACAATAGGAATCCTTTCTTCAAGTAAGCCAACACAATGAATATATGATGAAAAAAGGATAACTAAATCATGGATAAGTAAAAACAAATGAAACCTTTGTAAATTTTTAATTTGATGATCATGTGATAGTAAATCAGATTGGTGAGCCTAATAAATCAAACAACTTGGTTACAACCATCACAAGAGCTAAGAGAAGGGATATAGATGAGACCAAAGAGGTAAGTCATGATCTAAATATTCCTAATATGGATTTTAAAGGTACTAATTATCATATTTTTTCTCTTTTATCTCAAAAAAAATAGAATGTGAAAGCAAGAAAGGTTCACCAATTACCTCAAGTACAAGAGTGTCATGTTGCTTCAAAGATGCAAACAAAGATTAGAGGCTCTTATTTAAATATAGAATGCCATATGAAGAAATAAAATATCAGCATGACTATGTGGGATTCATTGTCCATCCCATGTCAAATGACACCCTTATCCATGAGTTTTTAATCCTTAGCTTATCAACAAAACTAGTAGAGAAGGAAAGTGTGGTTCTAGCAAATTCAGATCAGCAAGAGAAGCAACAAGCACCATAGGTATATAAAGGAATAAAATCCATAAAATATGATTCAAAACCAATTAAGACACCTTTTAATATTTCCTTGATTTTTGGTAACACACTAGTTCATAATTGTATGGTTAAGAGTGGAGTAAGTAACACAGTAATAATAAAATAGATTGTAGATAAGTTGGGTTTGGTGTATGATCCAAATACTAAGGGTGTCTTGAAAATTAATGGCTCTCTAACCAAGATAGTAAGTATAATAAATAATATGAAACTAAAACTTCATGCATTCTCAAATGTGACCATTCAGCAAGATGTGGTGGTGGTGGATCTTCCTCCATACTTTTTTATGTGCTAATCACGTGACTTCAATTCAAAGATAGGTGGCTATCTTTTAATTGATTATACATGCCTCATGTTTAGAACAAGGTATTGAATAAAAGTTACAATTCATTTATATCCTATTTCTCATTTTCATCTAGAACCATACTTGCCTAGTATTATTAATATTATTTATGTCATCTCAGATGAAGTAGAGCAAACTAGTGAAGCTGAAGTAAACTCATCTCTTGATGAAATTCTTATTTTTTTTATTAATGAAACGGATACTAATATTCATGATCATGATCTCTAAAATATGATAGAGGAAGAAGGACTTGGAGTTTACTATACAAAGAAAGTGATATAAATGATGGTTTATGGCACTTCTATTTTGATGTCTCATGGAATAAGCATGATACATGGGTTATTATGATTCTCATTTCAACCTCTAAACAAATGTACTATGTTGTTTTAAATTTTTAGTTTTGATGCTCTAACAAAATTGTAGAATATGAGGCCTTAGTTCATGGTTTAAAATGGGCTAGAAATATGAGAGCTAACCTCTTACAGGCATTTGGAGATAGTGGTCTTGTGGTACATCAAATAATATGAATGTGTGTAAAAATCCATTTCTAAAATATCTTATAGAGGATTTTGATGCATTTGACATAAAAATAGTGCCTAGAGAGATAAATATGCATGTGAATTGGTTAACTATAAAAGGATCTTAATATAACATTCTAATTGATGTAAAGAATGATAAAACTTATCCATAAATCAATATTCTGGTAAGATCCTCCATTCCTAATAATAAGGTGAATTGGAAAGTAATTTTATATGATAATCAAGTTATTTGTTTCCTATAAGAAGAGGCTGAATTCTCTTCTAGAAATTAGTTAAATTTTTTCAACAGTATAGTAATCAAATAGTTCAGCTCAAGTCTAACAAGTTACCCAAGGTTATTTTCACACTTGAGAATATTTTCAGTATGGATGATGAGTTAATAAGGGTGAAGAATTCTTTGTATACCAAATAAGAACATTATGCAAGCATTAACATAGTCAATGAAAAAGATCTAAAGCTTGGTAAAGTATGATCTTAAGCTCAAAAAAAATCTTTTTTTAACTTATGTAGAGAGTTTACTGATGTGTTTACATGGGAGTATAATTATTTAAAATGTTTTGATCTTAGATTGGCTGAGCACACCATTGAACTAGAAGCAAATACAAAATTTGTGAGACAAAAACAAATGCCAATCAACCCAAAGCTAGAACCTTTGATGAGAACAGAGCTTCACAAGTTGATTTAATCATCTATAAAATTTCCCATCAAGCATTCCACTTGGGTGGCTAACCTTGTTCTCATGGGAAAGAAAAATTGAAATCAAATTATGTGTGGATTTTTGTGACTTAAACAAGGCCTCACTTAAGGACCATTATCCCTTTCCATCAATGAAACTAATACTATAGTTAGTGGTTGGTTCAGAAAAGTTTTCATTCCTAGATGGTTATAGTGGGTATAACCAAATACTTGTGAAGGAAAATGATTAGTTCAAAATAGCATTCACCACCAAGTGGGGAATCTTTACATACCAAAAATTCCATTTAGGTTGTCCAATGCAAGAGAAACATTTCAAATAGCCATGAATATGGCCTTTTAAGGTTTGATCAATAGGTTTTTTCTTGTGTATTTGGATGATGTTACAATTTTTTCAAAGAAGGAAAGTGATCACATGCTTCATCTTAGAGAGGTATTTGAGAGATGTAAAAAATATGGGGTGTCACTTAACCCAAATAAGTGTGCAATTTTAGTGCATGAAGGTAAACTCTTTGGTCATGTTGTTTTTAATCATGATTTGAGCATTGATCCAAAAATAATAGACTCTATTATTGCATTGTCCTTACCTAAGCATAAGAAATCATTTCAAAGTTTCTTTGACAAGATTAACTTTATAAGAAGGTATATATATGATTTTAAAAGTTTTTTAATGTCTCTTATAGTTATGCTCAAAAAAAAATTACTTGGACCAAAGAAGGCATGAAAAGTTTTGAATAAATAAAATAATCCATTGCTAGTGCTCCCACTCTCATCAATCTTGATTTTGTAAAGGATTTTGTATTGTATGCATATGCTAATATTGATATAATTTAGAAATACTGACATGATAAAATCAGCAAGTTTTGGATCATCTAATATCATTTTTTAGTCAAGGATTACAATAATATGAATCAAGATATACATTTTTTGATAAAAATATGATCTCTATAATGAGATGTCTCAAAAAAATTAGTCCCCTACTATCTAACAACAAGATCCACATGATGGTTTCCCATCCTATATCAAATAATTCTTCTTAAATAAGGACATAAGTGAAAATAGATTAGGATGGATAATAAGAATCATGGAATATAATGTGAAAATAAAGGTAACCAATATGATTAGAGGCAAAGGGTTATGTGAGCACTTGGCTCAAGACTTGCAAGAAAGTAAAGAGGTAGTTTTGGTCTTGAATGATGAAGATATTACAACTAATCATATACCTTCAACAAGCTAGTTTCAAAATATGGTAAGGTACCTTGAAATTGGTATGTATCTTCAAAATTTAAGTGGTTCAAAGAGAAGGTACCTTAGGATGAAATATATTCCTTTTCTGATTATTGATGGCATGTTATTCAAAAAGAATGTTAATGGCATATTGTTGAGATGCATAGAGCCAAGTCAAGTTGAAAGATTATTTGAATAATTTTATGATGGATAAGGTGGAGGCCACTTTTTATCAAGGAAAATAACCCTCAAAATCATAAGGTGTGGATATTATTGGCCAAAAATTATCATGCTTGGGTAACAAAGTGTAACAAGTGTGCAATGTTTGTATGAAAGAAAAAGCTTGATGCCTTACCTCTTCAACCTATTTTAGTAGATCATCCCTTTATCTAATAGTGTTTGGAATTCATTAGTCTCATTAATCCACCTTATACCATGGGCCATAAGTGGATAATTACATCCACATATTACTTTATTAGATGGATAAAAGCAATGGTTTTGAAGGAAGCAAATGAATCTAATGTCTTGGAATTATATGAATGTTTGCTCACAAGATTTTATGTTCCTTTCACTATAATTTTAGATAATGATATGGAATTTTTAAGGGTTAAAATTAGTCAATTATTTATCCAAAATGGTTTATATCTTATCACTTTTATAAATTATTATCCACAAGGCAATGGCCTTGCTAAGTCTACTAAAAAAAATTTCTTGAAGATCATTAGGAGAACCATTGAAGACAATCAAAGGACATGGCATTTGAAGTTAAATTCAAATTTATTGGATGATAAGATCACATTAAAGAGGTTAATTACCAATTCACCCTATTATCTAGTGTATGGGAGAGAAATTATATTGCCAATATCACTTGAGTTCCCTACTTTGGAGCTAATGCATCAACTAGAATTATTAGATAGTGAGCCTATAGAAGTGAGATATGTTGAACTTATGGAGTTAAAGAAAATCATAAATCAGTCTATATTATCTATGTAGATGTATTTAGCAAAATAAATAAAATATTTTATATAAGACCATATTAAATTAGCTTCAAAGAATGTGACTTGGTTCTCAAATAGAATGAAGATAAGGCCAAACCAAGAAGACACACAAAATTTTGACTTACTTTAGAGTGGTCCTTACATGATTTCTAGTTACAATCCTCACAATGCCTTCCAACCAACAAAGATAGATGGTGAGGATCTCTAAATCTTAGTTAAATTGGACTCATCTTAAGCATTATTTTTGAAGATAGGTTCTTCTTTGTAAATAGTAGTTTTAGTTTTCACTTTTCTCTAAGTGTTATCTTGCATATTTTTAGTTGATAGTTGTATTAGTTTGAATTCTATAAGTGTTTATACACAAGTATTGTTATTTCTTGAGAATGAATTTTTAGTTTTATATTTGGTGATATTTTTATGAATCCATATACCAATGGTTAAGGCTACTAGTCTTGAGTTTTTAGCAGGCAAACATCCTAGTAGGGTTGCTAAGAATGTTGACAATTTTTTCCATCATTGATTAGGGTTGCTTATGTGTAGGTATTAATAAAGACTCAATTCATGGATTAAATATTAAATAATGTCTTAAATACATTATAAATCCTTCATAAATCCAAAACCATGCTTATAAATATCTCATAGGTCCAAATTTTGGCAAACGTTTCTGCTATTCCTCTAGTAAGCTAGTAAGGGCAATTTTTAGATATTAGGTTCATGAAAGAGAAGAAGATTTGTTTAAAATTATATTATGAGAATGTATGGGCCCATATTAACTCAATATTTCATACATTATTTTTATTATACATGGGCTTAACTTTATGAACCTTTGTTAATAAAGAAAGGTGCTCTAAAACTCTAATAACTCAATTTTAGGTAATATGATTGGTTTTTTTAGTTCATTGTTAAAATTAAAATTTATGTGATATATTATAAGATATAAATAAACTTTATACATCTTCCTCAATCAAAATTTCAATGCAAATAATGAATAAAGGTAAAGGTATAGGATACAAGGTTTCAAGTAAGCAAGGGAGACAATGAGAAAAGACATTTTTAAGAGGTTTAAGTAAATTGTTGAAGGTATCCAATTATTGTAAATATTATATGGTATATTTAAATTTATAATTAAAAAATTATGAGGTTTATAGGCCCCATAAAAATCAATAAAATTCCAAAACTCATAACCTATAGACATTTAGAGATGAGAAAGTGCAAGCTAGAAAGCATTAAAAGGTGTAGGTTTTACTAAGTGAAATATATTTAAATTTTATATGTATGTATATTTCAATATTATTTTATGTTTTAATTTTTTTTAAATTTTTACTATACCTTATGAAAAATAAAATGTCAAAACATAGGTCTTTGCCATGAAGGAAATCAAGGATTTTGACTAATTTGATCATAAAATGGAATGAGAAATGAGTGTTTTCGATATTTTAAAGGGAATGAAATTATATTATATGGTTTATAATTCATTTAAAGTTATTTATTCATGTTTATACAATGAAAACCAATGCAAAATAGGCTTATATCATTACAAAATATCTCTAGGTGATATTGTGGTCAACAAGCGGGCACTTTTTGTGAATTCTTGTTTGAAAGTTTGGTGAAGAGTTTTTAAAAAAATTAAAATTTTCTAGGTATAACCCATTGATACACATCCAATTATCATATTATGAGTTTATGGTGAGACTTATAACGCATTTTAAACCCCAAATCTAAATCAAGGTTTCTTGAGGCCTAGAGAGCACAAAAAAGCATTTTTTGAAGTTGTATCTGGATTTTGGAGTTAAAAATTTATTTGAATGTATATTACACAATTTTTATTATGTTTAAATCCTATTTATACTCATTTTATATTAAAATAATTAAATATCATCAAGTTTCAAGTTCTCATTGTGCATTCAACAAGCATGTCAAAATGGAGAAGATGTGCATATCCAAGAAGAATCAATATAGAGAGTTGTGATTACTCATCATAAAATGAAATATCATAAAGGATATTTAAATAATATATTATAAAATAAAACATTCAATCCACAAGTTCCATCAATGCATTGAAATCTTTAACAACCTTGCCAAGTCAATCACATGTGCTCTTTGTCATTTAGAGATCAATAATATGTAAATTTATTGTGTTAAAAAATGACTAAATTTTTTTAATGAGTATTTAATAACATCACAACCATTTTCTATCACTTTTACACCACCTTGGAGCTAATTATGGAAAAATTCAAATTAAATAAGAAGAAGCCTTCAATTAACCCTATTAAGGTGGAGAAGCAACATGCAAGAATGAAGGAGTATAGTTTAAGAACTTATCAAGCCTTTAGGTCCTATTTTCATCGATAAGACTCTTTCATCAAGTAGAACATGAAAACCTCTCCCTTCTATGCCACCTCAGAGCTAATTTAAGAAGTCATGAGAGAGAAATATGCAAGTAAGAATGTAGGTGCATAGGGGGGTCAAACTCCAAGATACAAGGAAGTTAGTTGAAGTCACTCACTAGAAAGATGGATATTATAAATTTGATTTAATGTGTTGTTCACAAGGAATTAATGAATATTATCAACACCTCTTCAATTATTGAAGACCATCAAATCATGCAATGAGACCAATTCCCTTCAAAAATAGGTCATGAATGAGAAACCCTTGACTTTTTCAAATCATTCAAATAGGATTATCTCTCTATCCTATGCCATTTTTACAAGAGGAGGTCAAACTCTAGTATCTACTATGTAGGATTTTAGTGTTTGAGTTGAAGGAAGAGAGAATGATGAGTAGGCATGATGACTCATCCCTAGTTTGGGGATGATTTGTCTCCTCTCTCTTAACTTTATTTTCTATATGTATGTTCATTCTTTAAATAAGATATGAGATTATGATTTTGGTTATGGGAAAAATCTGCCAAAGTTTTGCACTACATTACCTTTTAAGCATTAAGAAGCTAATTTTTTCTTTATTTTCAGGTTGTTCATGAATTATATGCCTCATATTCATTGATATAACTTAATGAATGATTGATTTTTATATGTTTATGTATTAATTTCTCACCTTTATTTATCATATGATAATATTTTTAGGTCATATCAAGTGTCTAATTCTGATTTCAACCTAATTTGGAAGTGAATTCAACCTATGTTCATTCCTTCTATGCTAGTGTGAATGTTTCTCAAGACCTTTGTATGAAATATTGATGCAAGAGTCATTGTATAAATATGAATTAAATTTATACAATATATTTATCTTTCAAAGTGTCTCAATTATAGTCATAATTTAATTTAACATCGGTGCATCATCCCAAATTTTAAGTTTTCATGTTTAATTTGAGCTTGAGTATTGCTTCTTTTACCCTTTTATAATCAAGAAATCACTAAATTAGAGAGTTTATAGAGAAGTAGGTGAGTGTACCAAATAAAACTAGTCCTTCATTTATATATTATCTATAATATAAGGCCATCCAAACCTTGGATAGTTTCCATTATGTCAATAGGAGTGAAAACAAATACACGGTCTTACTAGGGTGCACTTCCAAGTGATAACATTCCCCATGACATTTATTTTGCTTGTTTGAGCTACCTTGTTTCTTATTTCATGTGTTCTTTTTATTTATTGATAAATGATATAACTACTTGTCTAAAATTTTATAAAATTCAAAAACATTAGAAAACATAAGAAAATACTTTGTTGATGGATATATATCATGCTTATTTTCCTTACATGTTAACATGTATTTCTCATGGTATTGTTTGAGTGGGTGATATGTAGGATATATAAGTTTCATATGATCATGAATGCTATAAGGTTACTTTCATGCCCACATATTATGGGAAATATCACATTGGTGTTATGCCTTACTTTTGGGGGCATCTTCTTATAATGTATTTTATAATGATCTATTGATATGATGAAAATATGATTGGTTGTTTATTAGCATTAGGCTTGGTATTTGTCTTATTTTCTTCATTTTAGGTCAAAAAATATAAAATGTATGATAAATATGAAATCCCTAATGGTTATCATCCTTTGGATTTCCTCCTCTATAATAATGTTATATCTTATGCTTATGATAATGAATAGACTAATGATCAGACTTATACAATTACTAATGTTACTTATACCAATGAATAATATTATTTTGATAGATAAGATTATTATTATTATTATTATGATTATGATTATGAATATGATACTAAAAAAAATTGATATGATTTTTACAATAATGAAGATTATAGTGAAGAGGAAAATGAGCACACTAATTAATAAATTGAAAAGCCAAACTCCTTTATTCCTCCCTTGTATTTTTTTTCATAAATCAGAACAAAAATATCATATTACTAATGAATATGTTTTTTACCTTAATCTATCATAGGGATAAAAATGTGAATATTCAACCATTATCACGCCTTGTTTATCCCTTAAATTTTCTACTACCCTACACCGCATTAATCAAAATAAACTATAAAAGCATAGCACTTGCATAGAAATCACAAATAATGTGAATAAATGTGGTATTATCTCTCTTTCTCTATAAAAGGTAGATGATGTAAATCCATATGATATTCCCAATTCTCCTTTAGATATTTATTTTTTCTCTTCCTTTATAAATTTGAAATATCTCATGATACTTCTTTCCCTTCTCTTAAAATACCAAAAGATGCAAATGAATGTGATGTACTATTTTTAATGCAATATAATGTGATATTATTACTTTAGATACACAAAGTAATTATCATTTAATGTTATGTAAATATTTTCAATTTAATCATTATATATCCATAGAATGTGATTTTTTTGATAACATCACTTGTGATGACTCTCAATCTTTTCGTAAAACACAAGAATGAAATGGGAAACAATGTGATGATTTTATTTCCATAAAAACTTGATGTGATAAGAATAATATGATATTAAATAATTCTAAAATATGCATTGATTGTGTCTCAAAAGTAAATCATGATCCATGCAATGATACTAGTCATGATCCCCTCATACCAATGTTTAAATTATATGGTCAGTTACAACCCATGAGTAAGCCTTTTCAAAACACCAATATTCTTACAAGTCATATTGTGTCAATGACGCATGTTATTAGTGATTTTTAGAGACAAGTACTTTATCTCACTTTAAAAATTAGATCATGGTGTGCTAATACTAAATATAATGTTATTTTAGGACAACTAATCGCATGAGCCATATGTGAATATCAGTATTTGAAGTATTTTTTTATGCCTATACTCCCATTGTTAGATGTTCATGGAGATCCTTGTATTCATACAACTAAATATACACTTTTTTGTAGAATGGTGTAATCATGGATGCATTCTACTAAAATATTTTCATATAAGCCTTATAAGAGATGCCTCAAATTGGTTTTATAGTTTACCTAGTGGCTCCTTACCCACTTTAAAAATATTAAAAGATGTGTTGTTATCAAATTATCACAAGCACATGGTGCCTAAATTTACATTTTAATATATACAAAGTTTGTAATAAGGCCATGATAAGCTTATCTAAGATTACATTTAATTATTCAATATGACTTTGCATTATTTAAGTTATCAACCCTCAAATTTAGAAAAGCAATTCATCTTCAGTCAGGGTATTTTGTCTCCACTCAAAGGACCCATGGATAAACTTTATACTTATTTTGATAAATTATACATGGGCATGTTAAAATATGCATGTGATATTAATTATTTAATACATGAGCTAATAATGCAAATGAACAACCATCTTCACCCAAGAAGGAAGCTACCAATAAGAGGGTGAAATCTATTTAGCCTCTACAAAATAAAAGAGCTCTATTGTAGTCTCTCATAAGAAGGATTATTTTTTTTACAACCACTTATAATCAAGGAAGAGTAAGTTAATGTCTTTAATAAAGGTAAAGAATCAGTTTACAAAGCACCACATAACATGAATAAAACTACTTTCAATAAGAAATAACCATTTAAGTTTGACATTTTCAGAGATTGACCACATGATATTTTATAGGCATTATTAGATTATAATTTAATCACTCTCCCTCCTAACTATTATTATTATCCTCCTTAATGTCTTGAGTACATAAAATAAAATTCATTTTACACTTATCATGTATTAATAGACATCGAAATAATGATTGTTATATATTGCAAGAAAATTTTACATAACTTATAGATAAAAGGATTACTACATTTTGGGAATTGGACAACAAGATAAGAAAATACACTTCTTCATCTTCTTGTAATAACACCATGATATTTCAAAATATTCCTAAGAAGGAACCTACAGTAATTTGATATTTTGTTAACAACAAACATAGAGAAGCTCTTTTTTGTAAATAATATGTAACAACATAATACATGCATAATAATATTCCTTAAAATTTTGGGATACAGTGAGGAAGATTTGTATCATACACATAGATTTGATATAGGACATATTTTTTTACCAATCACTTTGGGAATCAAGACACTGAATAAACCATTAATTGTGAAACATATTATTCCACAAAGAAATGCAATTTCTGGATATCCATGGTGATAAAAAATGAATGCAACAGTAAATAAGGATCTTAAAATTGTATCTTTTACTTTAGAGGGAAGTTTATTAGCATTCTAATGTAATAGAACAAGCATGAAAGACACTATGGTCCAAGATAAAGCTACATCTTGCCTTACACATACATGGCTAAAAATCCAAAAAAACTTCATATCAAATTTATGAACATGCAATGCATACCTCATAGAAATCAAAATATCATCAATGATATCAATCACAAGTATCATATGTAACCAATTCAGGTGTGACTATCTCTAAGAATACAAAACCAAAGATTTAATATCAAAAGGGAATTATAAATAATGATTAGTATGATGCACAATTTTTATTCCATCTACATGGTCAACTCATTCCACCATTTTTTATTTATTTGATCATACACTTTTTGTAAATTAAATAATATATGGTAAACAAATTGTTCCATATGAAAAAATATAACAAAATATATGAAGCTACTAAGTAATAATTCAATCACATTATTACAATTGACAAATGCAATAAAATATTAAAAGAGAGTATGCAATATCCATTCCACATAAACATAATATAAATAAGAACACTAAAATTCCATATATAAATATATATATATATGATAATACAAGTATAGCATATATAAAGTCATTCAATAATCAGCTCTTATCCAACTACATCAACGTCTCTATCTACATATATATCCATATCAATAAATAGGGGGATCATGATCAAAAATCCCCATTATCATCTTGTCAAAATCATGAGCAAGACTGACTCCTCCTCTCTTGATCCACATAGAATACTACTCATGCCTATAAAGCTACATGTTCATGCTATAACTAAATGTAGTTAACTAATAAACTTAGACCCAAATCTAAGTTGAATCTAGATAGAACATATGTTATCTCATCAACTTTAATCTAATCTAGTCTTGTTCAACCATAATAGCATCATGCTAAACTCTTAAATCATCTCACTCTGATGCAGATACTACATATGCAATAGTGGTTATCATAGCTCAATTAAATAATGAGAAATGCTCACTAACTCTGTGCATGGAATGCCCAATTAAACCACTAGGAACTACCTCACCTAGCATATGTCTATTCAAAAAGAGAAGTTTCACCTCTATGATGGTCATCTAATAATAACCAACTCCTATAAAACATAAATACATGATATCAATAACAAATTTATCAAATAAAATAATAATGATGAAAATATTTTAAAATGTATATACATACTTGCAACTGTAAGAGGATCACAAGGCCCAATATTTATTTCCCCACCTGCATATCATCCTCCACTTTATGCCTTAAGGGTACCATATACCATAATAAGAAATAAGATAGGCCACTAATGTGTTATCCACCATTGTGTATATGTTGAAGTACACCCATTATCATATACATTAGGATTCTCAATAATAGGGTACACCTCAGTCAAAGGAATGGGTGATAGATCAGTCACACTAAGTTAGCCTTGATCACTATCATATTTTGAAGCTATAATACAATGGTTCCATATAATTGGTATCAAGGTAACACCCCATCTAATGCCAAATTATCATTAACATGTTCAAACTGAAACCACTCATAAATGTTTGGATAATGATAATGAAACCAAAAACTCACATGAATCTACCACAACTACAATCCATCCTCACACCACCCTAAAAACCATATATAAGGTATCCAAATAATATAATCTAGTGATGTCTAGTCAAACATCTATAATTACTCCATAGTACCATTCCATAAAAACATGCAGTACTAACCCATCTCTTTGCAAATATTTATGAATGTGCCCAATCACCACAATGTATGCCCACATGTTATATCATAGTAATGTGCTCATACACTAAATAATGTATAAATGTGATTGATCCTAATCCACCACAAAACCCTCTCATATAATCCAATACAATTCAATGTAAATTAAGATGCCATCATAAATCCCTAAGTATACATAGTATTATGATCCTTAATATCCTAAACAATATTTATGCATCATGTCTAAAATATATACACCAACACCATTAATAGAAAAAAAATAATATGCACAATTAATTTTTGTGCACATGGAATATTTGATATTACGATATCAAATAAAAATATCATAATATCACTAGTTGTATACCATGAAACCCTAACATGCCCAGTCATATACTAGTGAGTATGTCTTATATGTGTTAGCTCACAGCTACCCCATAATGTCACATGTGTGCCAACCACATGAATTTTTAATATCCTCCATACATATTCAAGTGTCACAATCATCTCCTTTGTGGGGATCCAAAAGGTTTAAGTATCAAAATTTCACCACTTTTATAGTGTCATCATCATATGCATGTCATGTGACATCATATTTTAACTACCCAACATAACCAAGCCCTGATACATCAAGATCAACTCTCTTTACATCACTCAATGGAAACACTCATATAGTATTTATATACAAACAATATTTTTAAATTTTATCAATTAATAATGTTTTATCTCTTGTAAGAACCTGTCAAATCTCAAACTTTTTGAGTACATGCCTTAAAGGGTAAACCAAGAAAGGGGTTGATAAACCTTTAGTGATTTTAAAGATTGTTTTCCCCTATACCATTACTTAAAACCACTATAATATACTCTTATCAAATTCCCTATACAATAAAAACCTAATTATACACTCCCCTAATTAATTCACAACCTAAAATTGCCTTTACCTAAGTAACATCCCTTTCTCTTCATTTTCCTACTATGTAATCTTGGTTAACCTTGTTGGGAATTAGTGCACGTTACAAAACTTTGTTATCCCAGTCAACCTAATTTGACCCCTTACAACTCTATTTCTTATTAAACAAGGTCAACCTAGCTAACCTTGTTGGCTAAATTCTTGGGAGGGTTTATGGTCAATCCTTGGTTATAAATACCCCATTAACTTCATTTTTAAGGAGAGGATAATTCAATTTCACATCATTATAGCTCAAAACTAATTATACTATCAATTATAAGTTTCATTTCTTAGATTTTTACCTTGGAGTAGTATTGTTTATCTTGTTGAGGTCTTGGATGCATAGGAGAAGTCTTGTATCCTAGATTTGATTTATCTTTATGATCCTTACAAGCCATAAAAACCTCTTGCAAAGAATCATTGGCCAAGGAAAAGATTGGATCACAATGAGCTCACTTCAAAAAGGTAAGCATACTCCTAGCCCATTCATATTTTTATAAGTAGACATTTTAGAAACTAATGGATCGAATTATGGCTCTCCTCACCTATAACTTAATTCTATATTATCTTGAATAGAATTATCTTTACTTGTTTATTATCTTCCCCATTTATGGCACAACATTTGTGAGCACTATATTAGATTGCATATTCATTTACTAGATCAGCTTGCATATTTATTTAGTAGATTAGCTTACTTACTTAAATTATAATCATAAGACCTAACTTGGGGTATTGTATGATGGCATTTTACTATAGGCCTTGGAAACCTCTTATTTTCCATTATATGGTAAGATATACTTTAGTTTCGGTTTAGTGGATCCATGATTGGTTATGACCCTGACATAACAAAGTATTTCTAAGTAGATTATTAATTGATTGCCTTCTATAGGTTTGGATATTACTAAGTAGGATAAGTTGTAGATATATCTTATTTCACTTACATACATTTTGGTGAACCCAACATGAATCTAACCCTTATATATTTTTTGTTTTTATTTACATTTAATTGGATCGATTTTATCAAGCTAGTTTAACATATGTGCATAGGTTTTCAAACTCTGTTGAGCCTATTGACCTAGTTCAGTGCCTTGTGTGCAAGTTTTCCAACTTTATCAAGCTTATCAACCTAGTTTAGTTCTTTATTTATAAGTTTTAAACTTCATCAATCTTGTTGACCTAGTTATATAGTTTATACATAGGTCTTTTAACTTTATTTATCATATTGACTTAGTTATGTCTCTTAATCATAGTATTTTTAGTCTTAGCTAAGTAGATCAAATAGATCGACCTAGTTTCTATTTTTGCCTTCTACATCTGACTAAATCAACCTGCTCAATTATTTTCTTTTTTTGGTTTTCTTTTTAATTAACTACATCAAGTTGATCAACATATATTTATTTTTCTATCATTTATCAATTTTTATTATATTGGATTGATTAGTTAGACTCTATTTAAAAATATTATTTTCCACTTTTGTAGGCTCAAACACTTGTCTGGACAACCTAGTTCAAAAGACAAATTCATCATCTTTAGAAAAAACTACTGCATTGACCTAGTTGACTTAGTCTTATCTATCGGGTTCACTCTAACCAATTCATTAATTTCACCTTATCAATTTTCAATAAAATTTATTTTCCTATATTTTAGTCATAATTTAAAATCTAGTATTATTTTTACCAATTTTTTAGTTCTATAAAACTATACCTACATAATCCACTAGGTCGATTGACTCAACCTAGTTCTATTTATATTTTCTACATAGAAACCTAAGTCAACCTACTTGATTGTGTTTATTCTGACATATTTTTATAATAGACTAAGTTGATTAGCTCAACTTCAATCTATTTCATTTTCCTAACTTGATCGACTTGGTCAATGTTGTTCTATTTACTTTATTTTTTAATTAAATATAAATTAACCTACATTGGATATTAATTAAACTCATTTTACTTTTCAATTAGATGACTATTTATTTACTTTATCAAAACTATAATTTATCTTTCTTAATATTTATTTTTCACTTTGTTTGGTTTTTCTTAGAATCTATGTACTGACAGTTTTTAAAACTACTTAGCTACTATCATGAAGGGATCATCGATACTCTATTTACTATCATTATATATCATTTATATATATCACCGCATGATGGGATTTCTCTAATACTCATATCCATAATATAGATCTAAACATGGTCTTTAGTTTCCATCTACCTCATAGTATTTCAAAAATGCTTAGGATTTACCTCTTTATTGAACCTTAAGAATCTAGCCATCTATTTGACTACGTGGTGAATCAGTTACTAGTTAGTACTAAGAAGTTACTTCTAACTTATCTTTAAAACTAGGTTTAGTGGGCTATTGGAATTGTATTTACTTTATATTCAGTGCTCTAAAACATTGAGCCACTATCCAATAGATAAGCAAGTATCTTTGGAAGCCTACACTTTCAATCAAAACCTTTAGTATAACTTCTTGATCTTCTTTTGAAATAAGTAATTAGCTTCTAGATTATTTTTATGTGAATTTTTTTTCTCATTATATGTTGTATTATATACTTGTATTAGCCAACATTGATACAAGTTTTATGTTGTGTGTTATAACTAAATCGACCTAGTTGCCTGTGTGTTTAGTTTTATTTTATAAACTTATAACTAAATCATCCAAATTTAAACCATTTCAATTTTTTCTAGAATGTAAAACTTCATCGACCAACTGAACCCTATCTATTATAGACTATTCTATTTGCCTTATTTTCCTACTCAATTTACTTGATCGACCCAATCTATTACAAATTGTTCTATTTTCTTATCTATTCAACTCAATCGACTAGCGACCTAGTTTGATTTCATATTTATCTATTATCCTACCTACCTAAATACATCAACCTATTTAGCTTTGTACCTATTGACCAGTTTATTTATTTTTCAAATTATTTGATCTTTTCTAATCTAGTGATCAAATACATTAACATGTTAGAATTTTTACTTGTTGGCTAACATAGTTTATCTTAAGCCTAAATTATTTTCTATTTGAATAGCATTGACCTACCTAAATGCATACATACTGGTCAACATAGTTATGTTTCAAACTTTAAACTTTTTTGGTTGATCCGGTTTAGTTCTTAATTGATTTCATTTTATTTCTATAAACTCTTTCCTAACTACAACCTTCACATTTTTATCTTTCATTTAGCATCATGAAATCACCTATTAAAATATTTCTTGATAACCTTAACCAGTTTAGAAGATACATGGGTTACTCTCTCTTACCCAACCTAAGCACCCAAGAGGATAATCTTTCATGGTGTACTTATTCCCATCCTTCCTCTAACTCTATCAACTACAACATGGTTGAAATCACCCCAAGTGAGGATCTAGATGTTTCTAATCCACTTCACACTTTTTAGGATATTACCCTATCAAAATTTATTACTACACCATTGGAGTGATAGATACCAATTTAAAAAATACTCCCACATGAAATCCTCCTATAGGAAACATTCACATTCTTAACAATGGGAGTGTTCCTCCTACCAACACTAACATTCCACCTCTTACCAATAGTAACATTACACTTCCTAACACTAGTAACCAAAATACACTAATTAATACCACTCAATTTCTTACTCAAATATTTCAAAAAATGAATGTAATGAAAATAAAAAACACTTCCCAAATGATTAAAATATAACATCATATATTGCAAATGATTAATCAACCTCCTCATATCATGCCTCAAAACAACCAAAATTTTATCCCTCCTATTAGAGATGTTAATGGGAATATAATTCCTCAACCTCTTATGTATAAAAGTATGCTTCAAAATATTCAAAATGGACCTTTAACTCCTTTCATCATATATATTTCTATTGGAAACATATCTCCAAATATAAAATAGTATGGAACTAAAGACCCTACATCTTTTCTTAAATCATTTGGAAATCTTTACAAGGAATGGGTCCAAACAAATACCATTGATACTATGAAACTTTTAGTCAAAAAAATCATAAGATATGTTTTATAATGGTATAATCAATTGCTTCAACATTTTATCTCATAATTAGAAAATTTGGTCAATACTTTATTATAATAATTTCAACAAAATGATCTTCTATAAAATTGTCATAGTCATTTTATCAATGTTAGGCAATCACCTTCAAAATCAGCTCATGCTTTCATCAAATGATGGAAATTATTAACTCGTAAATCAAATCACAACATGAATGATGATAATCTCTTTATACTATTTATCACTACTCTAACACCTTCCCTTAAATATAAAGTTCTAACTTTTTCTCCACAAACCTTTAATGAATCTTTTGACCAAGATAAAAGATAAGATTTCCTTATGAAACAACTTAATCCCACCCATAGCTCAACCAAAGAAGTTTTACAAACTTTGACTAATTCAATTACAAGTGTTAATCCTCAAATGAAAGTAAGAGTAGTTAAAACATGTAATCAACTTGTTTTCCACCCACCATTAATGGTACCACAAATGAATCAATTATTATCTCCATCTAAACCCTTCACCTATAATAATGCCCCACCTTCATGGTATGATCCTAATTAAAAAAATTGGTTTCATGTTGATGTGGGTCATTTTCATGAAATATGTCATGGGATTATTAATTTGTTTATTTCCTTCATGTTAAGGGACACATTTGACCATGATGTATTGATTAAATTATGGCATCATGATTATCTCAAATCTTCCCAAAAGAAATAGGTTACTAAACCCATACCTTATAAACCTCACAAATCCTCTTCTACTTTTAACACACAACATTCAAATAAATGACAATATTTATGCAATTGATACTGACTATGATCAATATTACAGCAAATCTCAATATTTGATTGCAGTAAAATTTAACTATAGATGAAAACCTACTCACAAGGTTATTATCACTAACCTAATAAATACTCTATTGATGAACAACTGCTTAAAGACACTACAACTATTTTACCTATATCTTTTGAACCAAATGATGAACTACTTCCACAATTAGAACCCCAACATAATTCTCATGTTCCCATAAAAAAATGTCATGTCTCATAAACCTCGTGTTGGTTCTTCATCCTCTAAATCCCATTGGAATTTTATGGAAGAGCTTAATTCAATGCCTTAAAAAACTCCCCTAATGGAATTATTTCAAACTTCTCCCTATAATCATAAATTTCTTATGCAATAATTATAAAACATTGAGGAACCATAATCTCATGATTTATAAATCCATTCTCATGATCCTCTATTTATATAAGTACATACAATTAAAACCATTCCTACATCCTTCAAACCATCCATAAAATTTCTTGAAGAGTATATGATTAATGATGAAATTATTTTTTGAGCAAATGATCTCCCTCTCTTTATTAAAATTGTGATCAATAATATCCTTATTCAAAAAGTCCTAGTAAATTAAGGATCATGAATCAACGTCACCTCTCTTTGGTTAATTTAATAAATTGGATACACCTAAGAAAATCTCAAACAAACATGCTTCACATGTAGAAGATTTGATAAAATCAATCAAAAACCACTTGGTTGCATTTGGCTCCCATTTACTATCAGACCCAAGACAATTCATACTAATCTTATTGTACTTGATCTCCCTTTATCTTACAACATGCTCCTCGGTTGCCCATGGATATATCGTATGCATGTTATTACCTCTTGAGGTAGTCAATTTATTAGATTCATAAAAAATGGAAATGTTACAAACATGAAGCTAATCCTAATCTATGAAGCATCCAACTACCAAATACTAAATCTCAATATTATATTCCTAATATTACTCACATCAATAGGCCAACTCTTCTTGATTTTATTAACATGAATCATGATTTGCATGTCACTCTAGTCAATTCAAATGATGATGAACCAAATGAATTGAAAAACACTTGCAATACCATTCAACTATCTCCTTATATAGTGTAATGGATCCATCCTTCATTACCATGTAATCATACCATTCCTCTTATCAATGATACTATTGATACTCCCCCTCCATGTAATGCATATGAAGCATCTTAAATAGAAGATGATTTCATGTGTAATAAATATGGAGTGGAAAAACTTTTTCAAAAACATTTAACTATCTCCTCATAAATTCAGCAATATAGGTGTTTCAACCACTGATTCTCTTAAAAAAATTGATACATGCACTATTTCTCCCACTTGTGATGATAATAATATCATGGACCAAGCTCAATCATGAGATATAGATGTACAATATTATCAAAATATGTTAGCAAAAGTACATGCCTTCAATAATGATGTCCATGTCATTCATATCTCATCTGATACTGAATCAGAACCTAAAGGTTATGTACCTCCTATTATTCCACCATTAGTACACACCCCATGGATAATCAAAGAAATCCCAACTATGACATCTTTTAAACCTTATACACAACCTAATTCAATACAATCTACTTTACCAAATAAAAATATTGTTTCCCCTTTTTATAATTACATCGATCAATCTAAATGTATCTAACTAAACTCAATTAAGACAACTTTGTCTATTAAACAAATTAATACAATGACTACATATCTCACCAACACAAAATCTATATCTACTACTACACCTAACATTACCTTAGATCTTGAAGTAATTATAAATATGATAACAAAGGTAAACAAATCATTGATCTTGAAGAAGATGTCAAATGTTATTGACATTTGCCTATGCTTCCTAGTGACAAAGCTATACTAAAACTCTTCCACGCTAGAGAACTTCAACTTCCTACCAACATCATAAGCTTGGAAAATTTAAGAAAAAAATTCCTTGTTTAAATAATTTCATTTCTAGTGTGGACCCCAAAACATATTTTATTGCTTCCCTCCCTCCTGTTCTATACCATTTCCAAGATGGAAATGATATGCTTATTGAAGAAACTATAAAAATTAAATATGGTACACATACATGTCCTCGACCTATTACCATCTCTAAAGAGCTCACTCCTAAAGAACATGACAATTTTATCTCTTCTTTGATAAATATTGTGAGATGTTTGCTTAGTCATATGAATATATGTTAGTAATTCATCCTATCATCATTGTTCATAACATCATCACTTATCCAGATGTTAAACTCGTTCAACAAAAGTAATAAAAAATCCATCTTGATATTTCTACCTTATGTCATAAAGAATCATCAAACTTTTGGATACTAAATTCATTAAACCTATGGACTATTCCGAAAGGGTGTCAAACATTGTCTATATTCATAAAAAAGTCATCATGGTTATTTATATATACATTGATTATCAAAACCTAAATTTATCATGTCCAAAAGATAATTTTTCTTTACCTTCAATAGATGTTATTGTTGATTCTACTAGTGGGTATGAAATGTTATCACTCATGTATGGTTTTTAGGTATATAAATAAATTCACATAGTTTCCTAAGATCAACATAAAATAAATTTTACCATAGAATGGGGCACCTATTATTATGTTAAAATGCATTTCAATCTCAAAAATTCTAAAGCTACTTATCAAAATGAAATGACCCATATTTTTCATGATCTTATTCAAAAAATCATGTAAACCTATGTGAATGATCTCATTGAAAAATATAAGAGTCATAAAACTCACCTTTATTATTTGGCTATCATTTTTTATCGACTCATTAAATAAAAATTTAGACTTGATCCCTTTAAATGTGTATTCAAGGTTACTTCTAGTAAACTTCTAGGTTTTCTAGTTTCCCTCCAAGGCATTGATGTTGATCTAGCTAAAATAAATTCTATTATAAACTTTCCTATTAATCCTTCATTCCATACATATGAACATACCTTGGGAAACTCAAGTCAATTCATCGCTTTATTGTAGAAATGGCTTATCATATTTATTTCATTAATTCCCTTCTTAAAAAGGGTAAAGCTCTAGAATGGATGGATTCATGCCAAAATTCATTCGATAGCATGAAATAATCTCTAATTCATAATCCCACTCTTCATCCATATCCAAATGATCATCTATTAATTATATATATGTCCTCTACCCCCATATCAGATGGGGTAATACTTTCCCAGCAAGATAATACTGGTAGAGAATATGCCATCTATTATATCAACTGAGGCTTAATCAATTACAAAAAATATTATAAAAAATTAGAACATGATTATCTTACTATTTATTTCATAGCTAAAAAAATATGTCATTATATGTTCTATCAAACTACTTATGTCATTATCCATTCTATTCCACTTTATCATTTCTTCTCCAAAGCTTTCTTACCTAGTGATAGAATTAGCAAATAGATGGTCCTATTGATGGAATTTGACCTTTGAATTCTAACACAAAAATATATCAAAAGACAATTTATTAAGGTCTTAACCAAGAAATATCTCTCAAATATTAATTTCATAACTTCATTGATGGTTTAGAAGTGAATAACCATGAATAACATGATCCTCCTACTTCTACCACTAAATCTAAAGTAGCCATTGAAGAATTACCATAAATTACAATAGAATGATATGAATCCAATTGGACACTTCACTTTGATGGTGATAAATACCTGCAATGAGGTTAGGTAGGTTATTTCTTAGCTAACCAACATGGTAAAATCATACCTCTCAAATTTTATTTAAATTTTTATGTCACTAATAATATGGTTGAATATGAAGCTCTAATACTAGGCATGTAAGTCATAATTGATTTATATATCCCGTTTATACATGACTTAGGTGACTCACAACTCATAGATCATCAATTTAATGGATATTATCAATGTAAAAGTGAAAACCTTATCACATATCATTAAATTACCACTATAGTTTCCAAAGAATCTACTTCTTTCACCATTGAACATACCCATGAGAAAAAAATCTTATAGTCAATTCTCTTAATTCGTTAGCATCTCTATTTTACCCTCATCAAGTACTTCAATATTATCATTTCCTTATCCAAATAATGAATTCACCTTATTATTTACAAAATATAAATGATTCCCTAATTTTTCACATAGAGTTTATTACTATTTGATAAAGCTCATGGTACAAAAACATAATTAAAATCATTGAACATCATACTTACCCTACAGAAGTAGATTCTCATGCAAAGACTCATATTCAAAAATAAACATTCAAATATGTACTTTGATATAACACCTTATATTATTGTAATGTTGAAATAACTTTATTACGTTGTGTAATGCTAAAAGAAGTTTCTACTCTCCTTAAACAAGCACATGGGGTATCTATGGTGGTCATTATAGTATCCATGCTACAACTCATAAATGCCTACGTATGGGCTATTTTTGACCTACTCTTTTTAAATATGCCACTAATTTTGTTAAAAAATTTAATCCTTATCAACTTCATGATGATATCATCCACTCACCTCCATCCTAACTCCAAATCTTAGAGTCTCCTTGGCCATTCTTTGTGAGGATTATATCTCATTAGTAAGTTACCTAGATCCCAAGATGGCCATGTGTTCATCATCACTGCCACTTGAATATTTTACCAAGTGGAAACCATGCCTCTTATTAATGTTACTAGTATTACCATTTCTAAATTTATTCTCAATCAAATAATATATCATTTTGGAGTTCCTCATAACATCATTTCTAACAATGGTGGCAACTTAAAAAATAAAAATATGAAACAACTATGTGAAAATTTCAAAACTACACATAAATTCTAAACACCTTTTCATCCTCAATGCAATGGCCAAGAAAAAGACATTAATAAAATTATGAAAAAAATATTATAAAATACTATTAGAGAATATATTACTAATTGACATATTCAACTTTACCCTGTACTTTGGTGATATTGCACTAGCATACGTACTGCTACTATGGCAACTCCATTTGAATTAGTATTTGTGTATGAATTAGTTTTACCTCTATCGAGATACCATCTCTATGCATTTGTATTCATGGAATTATTCTTGATTAAGAATTATGTGAAGTTCATCTCCATTCTTTAGATATCCTTGATGAATAATGTATGGCCTTTTTACAACATAATAGTCAATATAAAGCTCAAATTTCTAAACAACATAATAAAAAATTTAAAGTTATAGCTTTCAATATTAGTGACCTAGTTCTCAAATTAAATTATACATGTGATAAAAAAGGTAAGTGTACCCAAAAATGGTGGGATCCTTACCTTGTAAAAGATATCCTTGGTCCTAGTACTTATACTAATGAAAAACATATTTTCAAAGAACCTACTAATACTCAATTTTTAAGGAAATATTTTTCTTAAAATATTTACTATTTCTCACATACTTCCATATCCTGTACATGATAACACTTATTTCAAGTTTCATACAAATATCTCCAATATGCATCTTTACATTGCTCTTAGTAGTCTTAGTTCCTATTGCGGCTCTTTGGTCTATATTTATTAATTTCATTTAGTTCATGAGTTGCATTATAACACTATAGATATGACTGGACCATCCTCATGAATATATTTTATTACTTAATTTATTTTTTACTTGTTTTTGATTTTGTGAGTTGTAATATAAGATCTTGGATAGGATCATGCCTTCCTTACAAATTAAAATTCATATTTTTATTTACCTTGGTTTATTTTTTATGATTTACTGTGTAAGACCTTGGATAAGACAAGGTTTTCCTCATAAAATTTACAAATTTCTTAAAACTATCTTTAAACTAAGTGTTTTTTTTATAAATTAAGGCAATGGTTAAATATTGTGATTTCATACTCTCAAAATTAGTTATGTCTCTTTGTGGTGACAACTTTAAACAAAAATAATTTTTGTGTGTTTCCCTACACTTACACTATTTCTAATGATATAAAGTCATGCTTACCTATTATGGTATCCTTTTCACATTTTTTATGATTTAAGTTAACTCAATCATTTCATGTTCACTATCATATTTTTCCTGATGTTCATTCCACTTTATACATAATAATGTTAGTTTCAATATAGCATTATTATTTAACATGAAAGTACAAGACTCTTAGATACCATGCTCTCTAAGTTCTTATTTTTAGCTATCAAGTCCAAGTTTTCTAGTGATAGTCATTTTTAATATCCATGTTGGTTGTTTGAATCCATATGGAGGAGAAATAGAAAACTCTATCAAAAAGTTAAAATCCAAATCATTTAAAATAAAAATCAATGATAAAAAGGCACCTATCAAATCAAAAGTTAAAATCACACCAAAAGATATTATTATCAAGTACATATTATATTCTAGTCAAAGCTCAAACTCCACATTTGACCTCATAATAGATCCAAGGTCTATTGGGGTGTGGTAGGTTAATAGACTAGGATAAGATATTTCAAACTTATTAATAATATTATCTAATTTCTCATGAAAGTACCCAATATTTATGTTATACCAATAAATATGTAAGGGATCTTGAGGAATGGAGAACAAATTATGTAAATGTAGGTTCATTTTAATTTTCATTTATATATCTTTCATGGGATGATAATTATACTTCACTGGATAACCCAAATTTATATGGCTAAGGCAAGTACTCTAGAGTACCTAATGTCAAAATATTTCTTGTTGTGCTAACTTAATTTGGGTGTCATGATTTTGATAAATATTTTTTACTTTGGTACCACCTACATTTCCCCCACACCCTTTTCATTCCCCCCTTGATAGGCATATATGTTTCTAAATCTATTTCCCAACTTCTATATTCCCTATTCTTCATCTCTTCTTAAATACATGATATTACTAGTTTTATTTTAGTTTAATCTATCTTAAGAATAAAATTTGTATTTTTGAGTGACTATGCATTACTTTTTTACACCATTATTTTATCTTTCTCCAATTTCCTTGGTTTCATTTAACAAGTTATAAATTTGTTTATCACTATTTTTATAGATAATATTGTTATGTTCCTCTATTTCATTTTTTCTATTATTGGGTTAGTTTTGATTGTTACTCATCACTCATCAATGTTGTTTTACTTTATATTCTTTTTTTGCCTTTGATAAAGTATCGTTTGTTACTATTTTAACATCAATGTTAAATCTATTATTTCAATTTCTTGTGTCTTTGGTTTTATAAGGTTTGTTACTTTTCTTACTTAAGGTACATGTGTTTGAGTTTTTTTATCATTTAGTAGCCTTGTATTTTTTATTACCCTATTTACTCTCATTTTATCCATTTTTCCTTGGTCTGTTAGTTCTAACTTAGCATTTTCACCCAAACTTATCAATTAATTGATTTATTCAATTACACAAAGTTCATTTATTTTAGTTTCTTTGTAATTATTTATTGTTACTCTTTAGTTTTGTATCCCTAGGGTTTGTCCAAAGCAGTTAATGTGTCTTCCATGATCAAGACTAAAAATACATTAGGTAATCATTCAATAATAAAGGTAAGTCAATGTATGTATATGATACTTTCAATTATTTCAATTATTCTTTACTATCATTTCAATTTATGGTTTTTATTATAATTTATTAGTCAATCACTATGTGTTGTTATGTTATTTATCGAAGCACTATCCCATGTTATAAATGTGTGACATGTGATGAGATTCAAGTGGGGTATATGTATGTATATAATATTTTTAAACTTTATTAATTATTGATGCTTTCTCTCTTATAAGAACTCATTAAATCTTAATCTTTTTAAGTGCATGTCTTAAAAGGTGCACCAAGAAAGGGGTTGGCAGACCTTTGGTGCTTCATAAGATTTTTGGCCTCTATACCATTACTATAATCACTACAATATACTCTTATTTAATTCTCTAAGCAATAAAAAACTACTTATACACTTCCCTAAGCAATTCATTATCTAAAATATCCCTTACCTAATTAACACCTTTTTTTCTTCATTTTCCTACAACATCGGCCTGGTTGACCTTGTTGGGACTTAGAGCATATTATAGAACTCCATTAGCCTAGCTGACCTATTTTGAGACCTACAACTCTATTTTTTGCGAAATAAGGTCGACCTAATCGACCTTGTCAACTAAATTTATTTAAAGGTTTATGATCAATCCTTAGCTATAAATACACTTTAACTTCATTTCTAAGGAGAGGATCATTCAATTATGCATCATTATAGCTCACAAATCTACTTATACTATCAATAAGAGGTTTTATTGCTTAATTCTTTACCTTGGAGTAGTAGCACTTATCTAGAGGTCTTGGATGCATATAAAAAGTCGTGTAGCCAAGATCCGATATATCCTTATGATCCTTACAATTCACAACAACCTCTTAAAAAGCACCATTAACCAAGGGAGAGATTGAGGTATGATAGGCTCACCTCAATAAGGTAAGTATATTAGATCATTTAATGACTAAGTGGTGCTTTATTCACCTTTAGTTTATCTGGAGAATTAAACAAATAATAATTTATTATTTATTTACACAAAGTGAAAACCTCATGAAAATAAATGATTAAATTATATTTATTTAATAATTATCCACGTAATTAAATGTTCATTAGAGAAAAGATGGGATTGTTGGTTACAAATTTCATCTCCCCTCATGAATATTATAAATAGGGTTTACCCCTATTATAAATTTATATCTTGAACACAGTGATTATTATTTCTAATTAGATTTTGTGAAGAATATATTTGAGTGAGATTGAAAATATTTTATGTATTAGAGAATTTTTTCTATATTTAATAATCACTGTGGGTTTTTTAGCTCCATTTGAGGTTTTTCCACCTAATCTATGTGTCACACTATTCAATTGATCTGTGTTCCTTATGTTTTGTTATTCATTTACACTTCTAGATCTCTTATGTGAATCTTGCATGTATATATTTAAGATATTTTCATGGAATGAGAGCATATGGAGTGTATAATATTGACAAACAGATTATATGGAATTAAATATCAATATTTGATATATTAATTTATTCAAATAGTTTTATTCAAAGCTTAGGATGATATTGGCCTAGTATGGTTTTGGAGAGAAAGAAATCTATTTGAATCTAGAAGGAAGCTATTTTTGATGAATTAAGCATCCTAAATTCAAAACAAACCAATCCATAAACTCATTCAAAGCAAGAAGGATTTTTTTTATTCATTCCTTCCTCCATGTGGTATAGGTGTATGGCCCATGCCTGGTGAATAAATTTTAAAAAAAAACATTTTTAAACCTAGTTGTTGGTAAATAGCAATCTTATGCATATTTAAGGAGGTTGAGATTTTTTTCAAAGCCTAGAAACCTTTCCCAAGAACCTAAAATTTTTTCTCTATGTGGGGCACCATTATGCACCCTGGGAGCTTATAAAAATTCATTTCTCAGCTAAAATTAAATTTTTTAGTTTCATTCATCTTCAGTAAAAAAATCAAGAGGATTGACAAATTTTAGAAGTCTATAAAGGCCTATTCATTTTTCTGTGAGCTTCTATCCTTCCCTTAGAGAACCACAACCAACAAGCTATAGTTATGAAGTTTCATTATAAATTTTTAAATATTATTTTAAAAATAATTTAATTTTTAATTCAAAATTTTCCATGCTAAGCCACCTGTGGGTCCAACTTTGGAAATAGATAATTTTTTAAAATATTAAAATAAGTAATATTTATTTACTATTTGTTTTACATGCATAATAAATATTTATTTATATATTTTTTATTATTAAAAATCAGATTAAAAAAACCTATAAATATCAGTTAATGCATGTTAAAATTTAACTAGTCTCTTTAATGAGTTGGTAAGCTTTCTTTTGCAAGAACTTGAACTAGGGTCCCAAGTTCAGAAACCCTATATTCAATATTTCTTGACTTCTAAAAATAATTATTTTAAATATAATTTAAATTGAATTTCATTTTTTTGTTTGCGTGTTAATGTTTCATGCATCTAAAACCCTAGTTGACCTATCAAACTTATTTTGACTTTTGACCTATTAAATGTTTTGATAAGCATAGTCATGTAACCAGATGATATCTAAGTTTTGTCACCTTTTGTACACATCTACGTGGTCTATCTTATGTTTTGAAACCTCATACTATTAATTTTATAATTTTTTAATAAAAGTGTTTAAGTAGTTGTTCTGAGTGAGACTCTTTTGACACCTAGTTTTATGTAATTTTAAATTATTTTTTTGCATTGTTTGCCATATAAATTATGTAATTAAGTATATTTGCACTTATGATTTACTTTATTGTATAAAAATAGTATAAAAACTCATTAAAAAAATTTATTTTCTTAAAAAAATTCTTACATCAATGTATTTTTGTGACAATTGTGAACCCTATTTTGTCATAATCTTTGGCAATTTTTTGCTTAGTCTAGCATTAAATTGAATAAATATTGTGTGTTTGCACTTTTAAAATAAATTAATTTAAAAATTCACACTAAAATGTTTTATTTTTAAGTATTTTTTTGCTATCCTATTTAAAGAGAAGCTATGGCTTTGCCTCATTTTTTTAAGATAAATCTCAAATACTTAATGTAAATAACTAAATTTTTAGAAAATTCATGTTAAAATTGAACTTATGGCTCAAAAGTTGTGAAATATTGTTGTTGGGACTAAAAATATCCTTTTAGATGACATGTGACCCATGAGCTTACCAATGCATTTTAACAATAATCATAGGAAGTTATGTCCATTATCATGTGGAGTGTTAAGAATGAATTCATTCTCCACATTGATAATCAGAAGTTTCCTAGTGATGCTTGGAAACTCCTTGAATCCATGCATGATGGCACTCCTCTTTTTAAGATTATTAAATTAATTTTTGAATTACTGACTACACCTATGAAATGTGATGACAATTTTATTAATTTTCATATTAAAAGTAAGAACAGTAAAGCTTAGTTAACTAGATGTAATTGTAATTATAATTTGATTCATGATCAATTATTTTATTTTATCATTTAGTTAAATATTCATGATAAGTTTTAAAATTTCATTTTAATTTTGAATTCTAAGTATTAAATTGAGAAAGATATCCTTGACCTTACTACCTTATCTACTCACTTGATTCAAAAAGAGCAAGTTATGATCAATTTTAATTCTAAAAATAATGTTACTCAGGCACTTTTCACTTTAAATACTATTTTTTATAATAATAAGAATTATAAATCTAACCCTAATTCTACTTCTAACTCAAATAGGAATTAAAAAATTTAGTAATAAGAATTATAAACTTAAGTTTAATGTGAATTGTAATCTATGTGATAAATTTTATCATAGAATGGAAATTTTTTATAAAAATAAGGATACAAATAATAATTAGTCTTATAAAATTAAAATATGAAATAAATCTAATCAAAACAAGTAGAAGCATCAAAACCTAATGAAACTAACAACCAAGATCGGAATGTTATTACTTTATTTGCTTCAAATAAAAATGAGTGTATTTTAGATAGTGGTGCATTGCACCATATGACTTGATTATCTAATATTATATGTGATTTTATAGATATATCTAAAATTATTTACTTAGGAGATAATTCATTTTTAGAAGCAACTAAACAGGTAAAAGCAAAGTTTTTAAATGTTACTGTAAATGATATTTTCTATGTACCTAAGTTTTAAAATAATTTTCAATCTTGTTCTCAACTTAAAAATGATAATTTTATTTTAAAATTACTTAAAGATAGCTATTTTATTGGAAATCAGCTTAATTTTTTAATTGTTGAAGGTGTTCAAAGAATGATTTATATATCTTCTCTCCATTTTTTACATATTTTCTTTCATTGCATTGTAAGAATGAATCTCAATTATGGCATGAAATATTAGGACATGTTAATTTTATAAGTTTACATAATATATCTACAAATAATATTGTTGTTTTACTTCCTTGTATTCCCTCTCATCATGAAACTTGTGAGAGTTGCTTACATGGTAAGCAACATACTAACCCCTTTCACAAAAATCATGATAAAAATTCCTCACGTCCTTTATAATTCATTCATAGTGATGTTTTAGGACCTCTTGAAGCTATATCTCTTAATAGTTTTTATATCCTTTTACTTTTATTTTATGATTACACTAGATTGATATGGTTTTTTATTAAAAATACATCTGATGTGTTGTCTAAATTCAAAGAATTTAAAGCTAGTGTTGAAATACATCTAATTTTTTTATTAAGAGATTAAGAACTGATAATGGTGGTAAATATGTTAGTAAATAATTTGATTATTTTTACATTAATTATGGTATTTAAATGAAATTAACATCTGCCTATTCCCCTTATAAAAATGGTATTGTTGAAAGGAAAAATTGCACCATTATTGAGATGGCTAGAACAATGTTACATTTTGTAAATGTTCTTCCTAATTCTTATGGGCCAAATCCATGAATAGTACTGTACATATTGTAAATAGAATCCCTACTTAATCTTTTAATTTTTATACATCAAAAATACATGTACGCACATAGAATTTCATTTATTTTGATAAAACTATTTTGTTGTTGCTTTAGAGATACTAACTATATTGATAGTGTGTCATCTACATTATATTTGTTAGTAAAATGATTGAGTATTAATTCTTGAAAATAACATATTACAATTATATTAATAGATATACATTTGTCTTATATGATAAATTAAATAAAATATATAGATATTATGATTATTTTTTAATTCAATTAGCATTGAAATACATGTTGATAATTTGGCCTCTCAGGCCAAATGTCAACCCCTGCAATCAAAAACTTTCATGACAACCCTTCTAAGCTCATTCATGATGTATATAACTTGTCATGATCTCATAAATGCTCCTTTAAATTCATTTTAATATTGATTAACGTGACATGGTTTGTGTTAGTTACTACTTGCAGAGATCATCATATGTCATAAGTTATCTTGGGTTATTAGGTGATGTGCTAGTATTCATGGTGGTCTATGGATAATTAGAGAGTTTTCAAAGTGATGTTTAGGTCTATAAAGTGGTTTAAGCATTATTTGATAATATTAAGGACCTTTATCATAAGTTAAGGTAATTTGGGAAAGTTAAAGTTTCTAGTTCTCATGGTTTTAGGCATATTTTAAGATAATTCTTATAACAAGAGCTTTGCCATAATGATATAATGGTCTCCAAACCTTTTTCCAAGTCATGACATGAGGTCTAAGATGTAAATAAGGTCATTTTATATTAAATACCTATTTAAACTAATTTTAAACATTGATTCACCCTTAAAAGTCATCAAGTGACCCTTAAAACATGCCATATGAGTAACCTTCAAGTTATAACCTTTGTAAAGGAGTATGTTTAATGTCAAATTATATTTGAATAGGTCTTGAAAGGGCCTCATTGATATTCTAAGTCATTTTGGAATGGTTTCATATGCATAAAGGGTCCATTATAGAGGCTAAATCCACATTCCACTCACCAAATAGGCCCCACACATGGCATCCCAAGGTCTAAAATATGGAAAATAATAGAAGATAAGCTATTTTGTAAGAGTTTTGCAAGTTTGTATGGATCTATATAGTTAGGTCCATATAGAGAGATGTCAGATATTGTATGTGGGTTCATGCCATGTGTCTTAGATAATTTTCATGTCTAAAATATGTAAAATAGGTCTAAAATTATTCCACTTCTACATCAAACTCTTTGGCAGCCATAGACAACACTTCAGATTTATGCTCAGTTTATATAGAAGAGAGAAGGTGAGGGTCCAAGATCTTTGCTAGAGGAAGGGGCTCTAATTAATTTCCAATCTTGGGCATTTTTTTCAATATTTATCCCTTCTACCTTATGAATAATGGCTATAAATGAAGGTAGTCAAAATGTCTTCTTTTTCTATGTAGGGGTCAAGAATGGAATGGTTTCATTGTACTTTTGGTTTGCTTAATGAAACCAATGGTTATATATGCATTTTACATGTCAAAAAATTCATTATGTTGTATCCTAAAATTTGGTTTCACATGGGTGAGCTTAAAGAGCAATAAAATCTTCAAGGTGTCACTTATGCAGGTTACAGGTGATGTTCTTCATATTGTAGATTCTTTTGCACATGAAAATGTAAGTGTGTAGTGGTTTTAAGTTTGATGTTGAGTTCCTT
The DNA here is from genome assembly GCA_037957365.1 of Torreya grandis. NCBI lineage: Eukaryota > Viridiplantae > Streptophyta > Pinopsida > Cupressales > Taxaceae > Torreya > Torreya grandis. The sequence continues at coordinate 4,903,435 of JARHVA010000504.1, read as the reverse complement.
GGATCCATTAAAGTCTCCCTTATTTCCCAAGCACATATGAATCACCATCAAACCAAACAACTTTCTCAAGTTTTGTTATAAGGTGACTATCTTGTGTGATCTCTTAACAAGTGAATAAGGTGTCTTTATAGTGCCTGTAGAGAACCTTTAAGTTATTTGAGAGGCATACACATAAACACCATATTTTATCCATGATATATAATATATATTCATATTCATCATTTCCCTATACTAAAACCTCTTCCCACCCTTAGCCTACTATTCAAAGATAAGCCCTCATAATCACATTAAGCTTTTGGTGTAGACCAACAAATAGAATATTGACTACTAGGATGGGACCTAAAAAGTGTGAAAGGACATTAAGGAGTTTTGGATGATTCATGTTAATATATAAAAAAATTAGGGAGATGGATGAAATAGGTTCAATCAAGGATCAACACCCATCCTTGAACCCTAAATAGACAAAACTCAGCCAAGACTTCTACCTCATCCACACAGGGCAGTAGTGGTAGGGTTGAAGAAACACTGAAGGTATGATGATTTTAAGGGGATTTAAGGGTTATAAATGGAAAAAATAGGTAATAATTATATTTATGACCCAAGGATATAGTGAAGCACCAAACCACCCCTCAAATAGGCTCACATAGTTATAGCAGGATCACTATTGAGTGCCTACTGGTTTGATTGTAGGTGAAAAGTAGAGTTGGTCTAAAAAGCCATATTTTGAGGTTACAATGGCATAAAAGAGAGAAAATTAGAAAAGGTAAAATGATAATACAATTCAAAAATAAATGTGGAGGACTTATTTCAAGGATAAACTTCCCCTCTCCCTTTCTCACTCATAGTCCAAAATCCCAAAATCGTATTTGCATTCTTGAAAGAAAGAGAAGGATAATTTGAGCAAAGGAATCCACTCTAAGGTGTCTTGAAGTTTTTAAAGTGTAAAATATCAAAAAATTAATATGAAATATGTTAAAATAATCAATTGAATATAATATTTTCATAAATACACTCACCTTCTCACATAGTCCAAGTAGGCTTAACTATCACCTACAGGTAAAGTTACTAGTAGGAAAGTGAAAGTGCAAGAGCCTATAGAGATTTTAAAGCATAAAGGTAAAAATGGGATTATCTCACTTGTCCTCTAATGTAATATTAGTATTTCCTAAATTTATATGTCTTATTCCTTTGAGGTAAGGGATCCTAATGATCTAAACATGACTATTAGGCCTAAATAGGCCTAAACAAGCATGTGCTTATAAATTAGGACGTTTTAATTATTTGAAGGTTGGATAAGGTTTGGAGCCACCTGATGTGGTAGTGATAGGAGATGTAATAAGGGTTATAATAAGATATGATAGTCTCAATTGAGGTAAAATATCCAAACCTAGCCTTTAGGGCTGCATAGGCCTAACCACTCAAAAACCCTAGGTCAAACTATAGATGAGGCTTAAGACATAGGGTTGAAGGAAGCTCAATCCAAGAGTGTTGCAAAAATTTTAAGTCATGTTATACAATTTTTATAATCTTAAAAATGATATGAATAATAATGGAAACCACTTTAGTCCCTAACCCAGCTAGTCAAATACTCAAACTAGGCATGACAATAGTGGCTAGCAATGAGACTTAAAGGTAGGCCTAAGGGAGAAAGAGGTAGAAATGGTTTTTTTGGATAGTGAAAGAAAGTTTAGAGAGTATAAATACATTATGGTGACATTATAAACACCATCTCACCTATAAGAACCCTAGGACTCCATATAGGTCTATTAGGCCTAAAGCCATTCTTGACTGACTCAAGACCTCACCTAATTCTTTGCGACAGACTTAGAAATTCCAAGAAAATTAAAGATCATGAGAAGGTGTGAGGTGATTTTACAGGTCCTATGGAGAGTTTTTTAGGTGTAGTAAAGTAATAAAATGTCAAATTTGGTCTTAAGACCCCTCTTGAGCTCCACAGTCCTAAGCAATCACCTTGAGTTACTAATCCAAATGCTCATATATTTCATAGTAAAGTGAATCAAAGCTAGTGCTCTTAGGGGAAGATGGAAGTACTTATGACATAAATATCCATGGAAGAAAGAGATAGATTAAATATCCCATATCTATGAATCATCACTAAGACTATAACTAGGTTAAGAAAGCTTGTGAAGGAATGGAGGTCTACCAACTTGCACTCTGCACTCACCATTTAAGTTACATGGGAACTAGAGTAGTTTAGGGTTTTTAGGGGGTTTATGGGATTAAAATATATGTCCATAAGTTCTGGATTGGATTTCTATACTTTATGAGCCATTGTTAAGATCATATACCTCCAAAACCCGACTTAAACCTTAAGACAGACCCGATTGGATAAAATTTGATATATTTACACTCAAATGCCCTAATTAGGACCTAAAGACACTTGGAGGTGACCTAGTCACCTAATTCAAGTATAATTATAGGTTTTCATTGCTTAGAAGGCTTAAGTCATGGTGTCTAATAATTATTTAGACCTAAAACATGCTAATCTACCTGTTTTAGATGTTTGGGATGGCCACCAAACACCTAACACTAAGCCATTAGGCCTAATTGCCTAAGTATGGCCTACTTAGTCAACAAAAAGAGGTGTAGATTGATATGGGAGACTATTTAGTAGGTCAGGTATGGTTATTACAACTTAGTAACTAATGCATTAAAGGAATCAAGTACACACCTTATGTAAATCATAGAGGATATGCAGTTGCTTAACCTAATTATGTAAGGAGAAGTGTGGGTTGCTTAGTAACATATGGTGGCCTAATTGAATCACTTTAATGTCTTATAAATATCATGAAGAAAGTATGTTTGATCATATTTGGGTATGGTCATGTTTTTAATAGGGTCAACCAAGGCAAGATTAGCCTCCACCACCCTATCTCCATGCCATAATCTCATTGAATACCACCATCCACTAGCAAAGGCAATGCATATAAGGAGGAAATTGTTATGACTACTTATAATTAATGATGGAGTGGATTAAGTTCATTCATAACCCCTCTATGCCACTTCCATGCTAATTTCCCTCTCTTTATCTTTTTATTATTCTATATATTGAGCCTCTTAAGCCATTATACACATCCCTCAACGAGGTGTGAGAAAACTCTACCTAGATTTATATCTTGTAGACCTATTGAATTAATGAATGATTATTTTAGCTTCTCTAGTACTAGTTTAGTGTGTTATTTTCTTATTGATATGCATATGTGGTAGATTTATCTCCCTTTATAGGTCCTTGTCTCACCTAGATGCTAGTAGGTGATCTATGTAAGTCACATGATGTGCAAAAGGTGTTGGTGATTGAGTTTAGAGTGGAATCTGATAGGTAAGTGTCTAGGATCAAACTTCCCTTTCATGGCCCTCATGTTCTAGCCACCTAACATAGCCTCCATGTGAAACATTATTGCATATGAGCTTAATTAGATAGTAGTTTAGTTATTTATCTAATTCATTAGTGTTTCTCAAGGTAAAAGAGAGTGGATAACTCATATTGGTTGATCACCATCCTTATATTAGGTTTCCTTTTATGCATTCCTCTATCCCTTTTTGACCAATAATCAATAGGTCTTAGTGATTTGAATGAAGTAGATGCACCAAGGGAGTTAGCCCTATAATATAGAGGTTTGGCCCAGCCATAAGTCACCCATAACTTTGGGATAATCCCATGTTACCTAAAATTTGGAGGTAGACCTAAAAAACATCCTCTTATGGTGTAGTTTGGAGTGTTAATTATTTTAGGCACACTTGGTAAGACCAACATTCAAGAAATTAGATCACTCACTTGTAGCACTTTCTCATCTCAGACAGATTAAAGCACCTTAGTAACATATTGGAAATCAAATTTCATGTTGAGAGGTGTCATAACATCATCATCTCAATGGTTAGAATAATTGTTATTAGTAGTTTACTTTTCTTTTTAGTTATATCATGATGTGTGATAGCTACATATGGAGCAAACTTCTATCATACACCTATTTATCAGTAGCCCTAACACCCATACCAGCCTTATGATGCTTATCACCAACAACATCTTCATCTTTACCATCCTTATGAGTCCCATTCACATCTTTTTTATCCCACCTATCCTCCTGATCATTCTTGGCAAGGTCATAGTACACCTAATCAGTATAATTATGTCTCAAACTAATCCATTTCGAGCCTCAAGCAAACCTTATTCGGTTATGAGAGACACATGGTAGGGATTGACACATTGAGGATTTATGGTCAAGAGATTCCTAGGAACCTTATTAAGAGAATGATATCCTCATTGTAGTAGGCCAAGAAAGAGTAGGCATCTCTTATTATAGAGGATCATTCAAGGCTCTATAGTGATATGTTGGACATAGGTGGTTTAGTTTCAAGCATAGAGGAGAGGCTATTAGTACATGAGAGGAAATAATTTCATTATCATCAGTATTATGTCCCCTCATCCATCCCATATTAGTCCTTCATTGAACTACCATTCCCTCCTCAAGATCCCAAAGCATTCCTATCATGGAGGTCCATTTAAGACAACATGTAGAGTAAAGATGAGATGTTGGTTGTCATAAGTGAGTAGTTAAATGAGAGGAATGAAGCATATGTAACCTCTCTCATAGATTCCTTTCAAGGATATTCCATTCCACTTCTTGATAAGGAGCCTATTAATGATAAATCAAGTGAAGGACGTTAAACTATGGGGGCAATTGATGAAGTTTAAGTAAACTTGAGGAAGAAATTGTTATTGGCACACCTCTTGGTATAAAGAGTCATAATTCATCCTTTAAGAATCAATAAGAATATGGCATTTAATACCTAATTAATTATATTATAGTTTCTCTTTCCCATGACATTCTTGAGGAGTGTGAAAGTGTAGCATTTATTCAACTTGCAGTAGCTACAAGATAAGGAGACTTGGAAGAGAAATAAGTTGACCAAGTCATGATGACAGATGAAGGATTTTCAAATGGTCTATTAAAATTTATAGAATATTTATTATATTTATATAATCATGACCAAGGAGATATGGTTCCTAAATCTACCTTAAATAGTATTATATCTGCTCCTACATCAACCATTGTCCAACTTCAAGAGAGCCCAAGAAAATTTAAATTATATGGCAATACATTAATGGAGTTATTTAACATCATAAGATTAGGTTATTCTCTGATTAAAGCTTGTCATGATTAGGTTCATATTGAGGAGGATGGTTCTATCAAACAAGAAGAAGGCATCCCCCCAAGCATACCTTTATAAAAATTTATCCCATTTCAAGGTGACTTATTTGAGATTTTCAAACAAGGTTATCAACTCCTCATCTTGTGTAAAAATGTCTCTTTACTCTTGAATAATAAAACTAAACCTTGTTATCTGCAAGCTTACATAAAGTAGGATTCACCCCTCTTTGAATTTAACTCCCCAAGTGGACCACAAGAGATATCTCAAATTGTCCAGCTTGATCAGGAGCAGCCCGTGACTAAGGTAGAATTGACATTATCTATACTAAATAGACAAGTGAAAGATGATTATGATATGGTTTTGGATTCACATAGATAATAAATGCACTTGATAAGGGATAAATAAATTCCAATTTCTATTTCAAGAGACTGTGAACATGCCAACATATTCAAACACAAATGGCAGTGAGCAACACTTAATTGGACTCCAGTCATCATATGGTAATATGACCTTATAGATATATAATGATCAAAATATATTACCTTTTGATCATGGAAGATAAACGAGGTCTTGTTTTAATGTGTGTCAGCACATGTCTCAAGTGTAGTTTGTTGCCTTAGTTACTTTGGAGTCTTGTCTTGTTTCTTTCCTGAGGTGTTAGGTGTTATTTATTTTGGTGTTTGTTTCTTTTAAGGTTGTTTTTTTAGTCCCTAAAGAGGATTTATAAGGTGATAGATCTTATTATTAGTATAATAAGATGGTCATCCAATTCATGATGTCATATATGATTCTTGTCATTGTCATAGAGAGTTAGGGGGTTATCTTGACTAGCAAGTTGGTCAACCTTGTGAGTCACCAAAGATGTTGACAATTTGGCCTCTGAGGCTAAATGTCAACCCTTGTAAACAAAAACTTTAATAAAAACCCTTATAATCTTTTTCAATGGTGTCTATAACTTGTCATGATCTCTTAAATGATCCTTGAAAGTCATTTTAACATTGATTAAGGTGTCATGGTTTGTGCTAGTCATTGCTTATAGAGATCATCATATGTCATAAGTTGTCTTGGGTTATTAAGTGATGTGTTACTAGTAATGGTTGTACTTAGATAAGTATATATTTTTTTAAATTGATTTTGAGGTATATAAAGTGGTTTAAGCATTGTTTGATAATATTAAGGATATTTAGTATAAGTTAAGGTAATTTGGGAAAGTTAAGGTTTCTAATTCTCATGGTTTTGGGCCTATTTTAAGCTACTTATTGTGACAAGAGTTTTTCCAACATGATATAAATGTCTCAAATCCTTTTTTTTAATTCATTACATGAGGTCTAATATGTACAAAAGGTCATTTTCTATGACATACCCATCCAGACTAGTTTCAAACATTGATTGACCCTTCAAAGTCATCAAGTGATCCTTAAAATATGCCATGTGACTCAACTTCATGTTATAACCTTTGGAAAGGAGTATGTTTAATGACACATTGTATTTTAATAGGTCTTTAAAGGGCCTCATTTATATTTTATGTCATTTTAGAATGGTTCCATATGCATAAAGGGTCCATTTTAGAGGCCAAATCCACTTCCCACTCACCAAATAGGCCCTCCACATGGGAAAGTGTGTCCTTTCAACTTCACTAGCCATACCATATATTTTAAAATTATATTTGAATTATATTTCCCTCATCTTACTGACTAATGGCATCTAAAGGTCTGAAACATGGAAAAATGTGGAAGATAAATTTTTTTGTAAGAGTTTTGCAGGTTTATATGGATCTATACGATCAATCATGTACAAAGAGAGGTCAGATATTGTAGGTGTGTTCATGTTAGATGTCTTATATAAGTTTCATGTCCAAAATATTTAAAATAGGTCAGAAACCATTCTACTTCTACATTAAACTCTTTGACAGTCATAAATAATACTACAGGTTTGTGCTCAGTCCATTTAAGAGAGAGAATATGAGGGTTAAAGATATTGTCTAGAGGAGGGAAATGCCCTTAAAATTTTGGGCATTGGTTTCAAAATTTATCCCCTCTACTTTATAAATAATGGATAAGAATTTTGGCAATCAAGATGTCTTCTTTATTTGTGTAGGGGTCAAAAATAGAAGGTTTAAGTCTACTTTTGGCCTTCTTGATGAAATGAATGGTTATGGATGCCTTATACATGTCCAAAAAATTATTATATTGTTTCCTCCACTCTTGTTTCACACGTGTGAGCCTAAATAGAAATAAAATCTTCAATGTGTCACTTATGCAGGCTGTAGGCAATGTTCTTCATATTGTAGAGCCTCTGGTGCATGAAAATGGGTGTGCATTGGTTTTAAGTTTGATGGTGAGTTATTTACATCCATTAAAGTATCCCTTTATTCCCAATCATATATGAGTTACCATTATACAAAACAATTGTCTCAAGTTTTATTCTAAGGTGACTATCTTGTGGAATCTCTTTACAAGTGAACAAGGTATCTTTATAGTGCATGTAGAGAGCCTTTAAGTTATTTGAGAGGAATACACATAAGCCCCATATTTGATAAATTATTTGTACTATTTCCTCATATTCATAATTTCCTTGTACTAAAAACCCTCTCCACCCTTATCTTACTATGCAAATATAAGTCCTCATGGTCACATTAGGGCTATGGTGTAGACCAACAAATAAAATATTGACTACTAGGATGGGACCTAGACAGTGTGAAAAGACATTGAGAAGTTTTGTAAGAGTCATGGGAGTATATAAATGAAGTATGGAGATGGATAAAATATGTTCAATCAAGGATCAACACCCATCCTTAAACCCTAAATAGACAAAACTCAATCAATACTCCGACCTCATCCACACAGGGATGTAGTGGTAGGATTAAAGAAACATTAAAGGTATGATGAGTTTGAGGGGATTCAGAGGGTTATAAAGGGAAAAACTAATTCATCAACCTATTGATGACCCAAAAATATAGTGAATCACGAAACCACCCCTCCAGTAGGCTCACATAGTCACAGCAAGATTAGTATTGAGTACCTACTAGGTTGACTGTAGGTGAAGAGCAAAGTTAGTCTAAGAAGCCCTATTTTGAGGTTACAAGGGCATAAGAGAGATAAAAGGAACACATTAACATGATAATAAAATTCAAAAATATCTATGGAGGACTTATTTAAAGGAGAAACCTCCCCTCTCCCTTTCTCACTCATAGTCCAAAAGCCCAAAATTGCATTTGCAGGCTTGAATGAAAGAGAAGGATAATTTGAGTAAAAGAATCCACTCTAAGGTGCCTTGAAGTGTGTCAAGTGAAAAATATTAACAACTTAATAATAAATATTTGAAAATCATCAACTGAAGACAATATTGTCATAAAGACACTCACCTTCTCACATAGTCCAAGCAGGCCTCACTACCACCTACAAGCAGAGTTACTAGTAAGAAAGTGAAATTGCAAGACCCTACAGATATATTGTAGTATAAAGATAAAAATGGGAGTATCTCACTTGTCCCCTAAATTAATATTAGTATTCCCCCATTTATATGTCTTATTCCTTTGAGGTAAAGGAGCCTAATGATTTAAGCAGGCCTATTAGACCTAAGTAGGCCTAAACAGTTTTGCACCTATGAATTGGGGACTTTTTGCTTATTTGAAGGTTGGTTAAGGTTTGGGACCATCTAAAGAGGTATTGATAGGATATTTAATAAGGGTTCCACTAATATATGAGAGTCTCAATTGAGGTAAAAGAGAAAACATATCCTTTAGGGTTTTACAAGCCTAACCACTCACAAACCCTAGGCTTAACTGTAGATGAGGCTTAAGAGATAGGGTTGAAGGAAGCTGAGTCCAAGAGAGTTATCAGATATTTAAGTAATTTTATAAAATTTTCCATTCCTACAAATTATATGAAGAAGAAATGAAACCACCTAATTCCTTAACCCAGCTGGCCAAATACTCAGACTAAGAATGATAATAGTGGTTGGCAATGAGACTTAAGGGTAGGCCTAAGGCAGAAAGAGGTAGAGATGGTGTTTTAGGTTGGTGAAAGCAAGTGAAAAGAGTGGAAACAAAGGGATAAATATATTATGGTGACATTAGAAACACCATCTCACCTACAAGAACCCTAGGACTCAATATAGGTCTATCAGGCCTAAAGCCATTCTTGACTAACTCAAGACCTCACCTCAATCTTGGTGATAGACTTTAACCTCCAAATAAAATTAAAGATCATGAGAAGGTGTGAGGTAATTTTATAGGTCATATGGAGAGTGTTCCAGGTAGATGAAAGCAATAAAATGTCAAATTTGGTCTTAAGACCCCTCTCAAGCTCCACAATCATAAGTAATCACCTTGAGTTACTAATCCAAATGCTCATATATTTCATAGTAAAGTGAATAAGATCTAGTGATCTTAGGGGAATATGGAAATCCTTATGACCTCAAAATCCATGAAAGAAAGAGTTATATTAAAGATCCCATCTCTATGAATCATTACTAAGACTGTAACTAGGTTCAGCAAGCTTATGAAGGAATGGAGGTCTGCCATCTTGTACTCAATACTCATCATATAAGTTTCATGGGAAAAAGAGTAGTTCAAGGATTTTAGGTGGGCTATGGGATCAAAATCCATGGCCATAAGTTTGGGACTAGAATTCTATACTTTATGAACCATCATGAAGATGGTAGACCCCCAAACCCTTGTTTAAACCCTAAGATAGACACCATTGGATAAAATTTGATATATTTACACTAAAATGCACTAAATAAGTCTTGAATACACTTGGATAACCTAGTAAACTTAGAGGGGACCTCATCCATGGCATTGGACTGTATAAACTGTTATACAAACCTATTGAAAATGGTACTTTTATAAGGTTTTAAGTAAAAAATAAGTTGTAGGGTTATTTGAGAAGCTATAAATAATTAGGAAGGTAGTTTGAGGCTTATTTCACCCCTCCAAATTACCAACCATTAAAAATTTACATGAAAACACTCCTACATATCTACACCAACTAGGCAATCCAGAAAAGCTACTAAGAGGTGACTTAGTCACCTACGTCAGGTAAAATTATAGGTGTGTAGTGCTTAAAAGGCTTAAGTCATGGTGTAGAAAAATTATTTAGACCTAAAAACTAATTTACTTATTCTAGAGGTTTTATTTAGGTTTCAGGGCCACCAAGAACCTAACACTTAGCCACTAGGCCTCATTGTCTAACTATGGCCTACTTGGTCAACAAGAAGAGGTTTAGGTTAGCATGGGAGGCTATTTAGTGAGTCATGTAAGGTTATTACACCATAGTAACTAATGCATTAAAATAATTAGGTACACACCTTATGTAAATTATGGAGGATAAGTAGTTTCTTAGCCTAGTCAACATGCAAGGAGAAGGGTGGGTTGTTTAGTAACTCATGGTGGCCTAATTGAATCACTTTAATGTCTTATAACTATCATGCAGAGAGGGTGATTGATCAAATTTGGGCACAAACATGATTTTAATAGGGTCAACCAAGGCTATATTAGTTATTAAATTATGTATTTCATGTATTTTCAAATGTTTACTAGTATATATTTTGTCTTTTAGTGAGTTTGTCTTATGTGAGGATTTATCCCACATTGGCCAGTTAGGTTAGTTCAATGTTTCAACTTGTCTATATATATAAGATATTTCTTATATTATTGACATGCTTCATTTTGAATAATATATTATTTATCTTTTTTCATATCATATTTGTAGCTTTCTTGTGTGATGTTTTGTTGCTAACACTTTGGATTCTTGGGTCGGAATGCCTTTACCATTCCTAACATGGTACCAGAGCCCTAAAAAAGTTGCAACCATCCATTAGCTTAAAATTTTTAGATAATTTTATTCCACTTCCCTTGTCGTTGCTTCTTCCCTTGTTATGGAAAGGAAGCGTAGAAGAGAGGCATGCAAGGAGATCTTAGTGCCCTTTTTCAGACTTTTTGAAGATTTTGCTTCTTATTGAAGCTACGCACTTCCCTTAGATCTGTGTATCTAGATCTACATTGAAGAGGTAGAGGAAGATTGTGTGGAGGATAAGTGTTAGAGAATAAGCTTTGTGCTATTATGATCTTTGTGTCACCTTTCCATGTATTGTCTATTTGTGTGTTCCATATCTTAAGATTGGAGTCATCTTTTGGTGTTTTGGCATCATTTGCTATCAAAATAAGGCATTTTATGCTAGAAATTCATTATTATATTCTGAGTATTGATCTAGGCATTCATTTTATTAATTACAAGGCATTGGTATGCTAAGGTGTCCCTTTTCACTTACAAGGCATTGGTATGCTAAGACCTATGTTGGAGTTTTATGTTCTTTTTTTGTCTCATATCTGCCTATGAGAGAGAAATGTTGGAGATAAATCTAAGGCATTCATCCACATAAAAGGTGTCTCAATACATTAGTTTTGGCACCTTTTTATCATTATCTTTTTCAGATCTATTTTTTAATGCAGTGTTGAAGCTTTGAAATCTTCTCATAGGCATCTCATACTCCTAATCTAGGCATTTTATTCTAATATTTTACCACTTTTGATCTAAAATATAATGTCTTAAGAGAGGCATGGTAAGAAGAAGCATTAGAATTTTGTTTCTTTTTATCTTAGATCTGCAAGTAGCATTCTTTTCTGCTATATAACAGGGTAGGCGTTAAATATTTTTCAAACTTTTTTGTTCAAGATTTTTTTTGTTCTAGAGATCATGATACCTAAATATTATGTTGGAATATAACTTGGAATTGAAATTTACAAAGGGTGTCATCTTCTATACTAAGATGCTTTGGTTAGAATGGATTTTGTTTTTGGTTGCTAAGAGATCAAAAGAGTTAAAGATATGTTGAACTAAGGCCCTTAGAGGAATCTAAGCTAAAAATAATAGTAAACTATTCTTTTTCTCTTCTCAAAATAGCTGGTTCTATTCATTTTTTAATTTCTAAGCTAATTTTTTACCTCGAGAGGAAGCACAGCTCGCTTGTGCAAGCATAGCATTAACCAGGAGGATCCTTTTCACCTCAATTGGTGTTTATAAGTTTGTGGTTTAATTTTAGTTCCAACAAGTAGTTAGATGACTATGTTCTTTTCTGATTTGGTCTCAAAAACTAGTTCATAGTATTTTTTTAATGTATTGACCCATTTTATAAGAAATCATAACACCAATAAATTTTGAGCCATAACTTAGACTTGAGTTCTATTTTTTTCAAAAGTGTATGTTTTTTTATTATCTATCAATTCGTGTCATTACTTTTTAAAAACTCACTACTTTAATAAAGTCCCAAATTGGGTGGGTCTTATAATACAATCTTTTGTGGGGTTATCTTGGAGCTAATTTTATGTACCTTTTTACATTATTTTTAATATCTGGTGATTGTTAGAATGGCTTCTAATTCTAGTGTTGACCATTATGATCCTTTGACTACACATAATTACCACACATAGATACCTTGAATGGAAACAATCATAAAGCACAAAGGATTATGATCCCTAATGAATGAAACATAACCATAGTTTACAAATGAATTTGAAAAAATTTAGCACCAATGTAAGTTTGAAGAATGTATGTGCTTGATTGGGGGATATGTGAGTGGCAGTCTTTTGTTTCATTTTCATAAGTGTGATTCTCCATTCAAAATGTGGAGTAAGTTAAAAGGTTTGTTTAGAAAATTAGATCACTTGAGAGTGATGCAGCTTGAAGTGGAGCTTACTTCACTAAATCCAGATGATTTTGCCTCCATTATAGACTACATTACTAAGTTTAAGTATTTGTTGACACAATTGAAGGGGAGTATATAAGGTAAAAGGGATGAAGTGTGTTGTGTACTTGATCTTGTCTAAGTTGAGTGGCCCATTCAAAATCTTTACTTCTAACTTTTTTTCTAGTATAGATATCTTAAGTATCGTATTCAAAATGTCAAATCTAGAGTTGTTTTGTTAGACTTACTAGGGATAAATCTAAATTGTCTCACTTTGAGTCTTCTACCTCTCAAAAAGTATTAGTTTCATCACATATTAAGACCAAGGGAAAAACTAAAATTAAGAATAATACTCCTCCACCACCTGAAAATACACCTAAGTCCAACACTAATACATCTAAACCCAAACCATCTTCTCAATCCAATAATTAGTTTAACCTATCTTGCTTCTATTATGGGGGACTAGCCATGAAGAGTCTAGGTGTTTCAAAATAATGCATGTCTTAGAGGATGCCATTAAGAAACATAATATTTATATCTCCACTCCTTCACCATCTCATGAGCATGGGAAATCACTTAATGTTGTAAGGGGTTCGTAGCTACTAGTTTTAGACATTTGGGTTCTAGATTCTAGTGATTCAAATCATATGAATTCTTTCAAGGAGTCTTTTATATCTATTGGTCTAATTTCTACTTCCAACATTGAGGTTAGAGACTCTTCCTTTATTTATGTTAATGGGAAGGGTGACATATAGCTAGATAGTGACCACATTAATGATGCATTATATGTTCTATACATCACCACCAATCTACTTTCAATGTATCAGATTTACTATTTTGGTCAGGGCAAGATAATGACTTTCCCACCATAAGGTGCCAAAGTCCAATCTTTGTTAAAGCCACACACACTTATTTCATAGATTTTTATTGATCATAGTTATTTACTTTACTATTTTGAGGGTTTTTATGATACTCCTCCTTTAAGGATGTGTTTATTTTCTCATGCAGATTCTAAGAGTCAACTTTGGCATGAGAGATTTGAACTCCTAAACTATAGATATTTGAAGGAGTTGAGCACTCATAGTATGGTAGAGGTTCTTCCTATAGTTTCATGTCTTGATGGAGTTTGCCCTAGTTGTGCATTGGGGAAACAAAACATCCTCCTAAGGGTATGTCCATGAGAGATTCTTCAACATTTGAGCTTGTGCATAGTTATTTGATAGCCCTTCTTAATCCTTTCAATAGTGTTAAGTATGAACTTACCTTAATTTATAATTTCTTGAGGCATACTTGGGTTTATTTTCTCAGTTATAAGAGTGATGTGTTTTCTCACTTCAAAGTCTTTAAGGCTTTGGTCAAGAAATAGTATTCAAATTATATCAGGAAGCTTCATAAAAATAAGGGGGAGAGTACTTAAATCAATATTTCTTTGAAATTTTGGTAGTCCATGGTATTTTTTACTAAAATTCTATTGTGCATACTCCATATCATAAGGTCTTACTAGAACAAAAGAACCAAACTCTAAAGGAGATGGCTAACTGCATGATGCATTTAAAGGAATCACCTCTTATCTATTAGGTAGAGGTAGTTAATTGTGTGAGCTAAACTTAGAATCACACACCACATCAAGCATTTGAGCATATGACTCTAGAGGAGGCTTGGTCTAGAACCAAGATGTATGTCCCATTTTCTTAATTCTTAAGGATCCTTTCTTAGGAATTTTTACCAAAGAAGAAAAGGAAACCATTGGATAAGAAGAGAAAATCTTTGATTTTTGTAGGGTATTATGAGGACATGAGAATTTATCATCTTTTAGATCATTAGACTTATGATGTTATTTTTAAAACTCATATATAATTTGATGAGCACTTCACATCTCATGACTATTCATCTTCTTCCATGTCTTCTTCTTCTTTTGATGACTCACCTCCTCTCGAGGATTCATTCTTTGAGAAGCAAGTTTAGAAGACTCATGAGGAGGTTATAGAGGATTAAGATAATATTCACACTAACGTTGCCACTATACCTACATGGGAACATACTAAAATTTTTAAGGTAACACCATTCATACAATATCTTCCACCTCATTGACATCATCATGCATATTATATATGTATTGGACTTTTGTGTGAGGTGCTCTCTAGGGATCCATAATTGTTTTCATAGGATCATGGGATATAGGAATGGGATGATGCAATGAGACATAATTATTCTTCATTGATGAAGAATTTCACTTGGGATTTGATTACTCTTCCTAATAAAAGAAAGTTAGTTAGGTGCAAGTGGATTTACCACACCAAGTATGCAACTGATGGGTTCATTGATAAGTATAAGGCATGTCTTGTTGAAAAGAGGTTCTCACATGTCAAAGGTATTAACTAATCTAAGATGTTTTCACCTCTTGCTAAGATGGATTCTATTTGCCTTATACTTTATCTTATTGCATTATAGGTTTGATCAGTATATCAGTTGGACATTAAGAGTATTTTCTTGAATAGAGACTTGCATGAGGAAATCTATATGGAGTAGTATTTTGGGTTTGTTCATGCTTCTTCTCTTTTTTTTTGAATTAGAAGGTCTATTTATGGTCTCAAATAGGCCCTCAGGTTTGGTATGAGAATATGGATTCATTTCTTCTCTCTACTAAATTTTTTTACCACCACTTGATGAGACCCATAAATTTCATGTTTTTTTCCTCATCTGTCACACTCATCCTTCTTGTTTACCATGCTTTTGAGTTACTTTCCCATAAAGTTTACATCCTTGAATAGCCATAATCCAGTAAATAGCATATGTGCTAATACTTTTTGAATAGTAATAATTGTGTATCAAAATCAAGTATATAATAGTTATCTTCTACTATAGGATGCTTTTTCTATAATATGTTTTAAGGGGATTTTGAAGTAATAGGTATATAGCACAGAACATCATGTAGCAAAATAATCTCATCACGCCTACACATCTTGTAGCCACTACATGACCAAAGCCATAGAAGAACAAGATTTGATTCCTAGTTCAACCAACTCATATAAATGACTATAACCTCCATAGATCACAATAAGGATGCGGTTGAAGATTGAAATAGCTTTGTTTGTCCTAAGTCAATATTATAGGATTCACATTAATAGTGACCTTAACAGAAGGAGTCATTTTTTGTTATCTTAAGTTGAATGTTACTTAGATTAGAATATATATTATTTTGTATAAAAAAATATACCCTAATATATATATATAGGTAACAACAGGGTTAAAAAGGTAGGAGATATTAATTAGAGAAATATCAGAAGTACATTTTGTAAAACAATTGTTATTGTAATTCTCCTACAAAAATTTATTGTAACATTTTGATTAATATCAACAATCATTTTTTATTCCATTTCATTGTTGTAAGAGGAAGGATTGAATTTTTATTCAAAAGGAGTAAGGTCCCCCTTCAAAAAATTTAAAGCAACAATCCAACATGTTAAGTATCTAAGCATGTTATTTAGTTTCTTTATGTGTTATGTATTTTATTTCTGAATTGTGTGATTTACAATCTTGCATAGAATTGTTTAAGGAAGCTTCCAATAGTGTAAACATTTAATTCATATTAATATGTTCATGTTCAATTCTAGCATTCTATTTACTACATGGCTTTAGCATCTTAAATTACAATCAGCAGAAGGTCAAATTAAAAGATTGAGTATCTACATACAGTGACATCATCCTATCAAGTTTACATCATTAGATTAACATTTAAATGAAGTAGAAGATACATATCTATGGTAACTCTCCTTGTTTATTTTTTACCAAGAGAAGAATATATGATTTTTAATCAACTGCTAGTCTTTTTTTATGCCATTGTCAAGGAAGGGTGTCACACACTTATAATCTTCAATATTGATAGCAGTTGTTTCTAGATGTTTATTGCTTTTATTTCTAGATATTTTTGTTTTTTAGATTAAATATTTATTTATTTTATAGTTTAAATTTCTATTTTTTCAAGTAAGATAGTGGAAATTTTTAAAAACCCCCATATTACTAACCCTATGCAAGCAGGGTGGGCAAAAATTAAAAAAAAAAAGAGAGAAAGAAAAGTGGTTGACATACATACAAAGTGAAGGGGACTATATAGGAATATTTTTGTCTGAATCATCAAACATTGCTAAAATATCATAAATTCATCCTATAAAAGCTAAGGAACATGAATTAATTCTTAAAGATCAATCACAGTTATCAATAAAAGAGGTAGAAAAGGAAGAAATTTTTGCTAGATTGGTAGCACAAGTTGGAAAATTTTAAGAGGTTTATACCCCTAGAGGAGACCCACATGTACCACCTTTGAGAATTCCCACCTTATCACCTCATACTCAGGAATCCAAAGTTCATTTTCCTCAATCACCCAAATTTCTTGCTAAGGAGGCATTCAAGGTTATTCTTGCTCCCAAAAGAAATACCAGGCCAATAAAATCTTCTAATTTAGAAATACTCTTTACTGAGACACAAGCTAAATCTTGTGAAACCTCTACACCATCCCCATTATATATAAAGCCATATATTTTTTTAAAAAAAGATTAAGTCTCCATCTTCTACACCCCAATAAATAAAATAATTGATAGAAATTTTAAACGGTGGGTGGTAAAAACTTTCAATCTACCAACACAAAGAGTATTCATGGAAGATCCTTAGGAAGAAAACATACCAATGAGTTCACTACCTTAGAATTTCCTATCCTTACTCCTGATGAAAATTCACCCATGAAGAATATTTATCACTCTACCCTCCCTACCTTTAGAGGAAAAGCATTTGAGGATCTAGACACATTTCTTTTAGAGTTTGACATCTTATGCCACAACTGTTATTATAATCAAGACACTCAAAAATTCAAATTGTTTCCAGTAACACTCAAAGATGTAGCACTTAAATGGTTCATTGGACTTAGAAAGGATGTCATTTCTACTTAGGAAGAAATGAAGGAGAGGTTTTTGATGAAATACCAAGACTATTGTATGGGAAAAAACTATAGGAGAGATGATATATTCTGAATGACACAATCTGATGATGAGTCATTAAAAGAATATATGGAAAGATTTTTGTTTAGATTGCAAAATTCTAAATAGACTACAATGGAGAAAGAATTGGTTAAGATGATATTCCTAAAATGAATTAAAGATGATTATCTGCAGGCACTAGATTTAATGTATGGTGGTGATGTTTCTATAGTACCCTTTAATGAATTAATAGTTCTATGTACAAACTACTCCAGATCAACCATGAACAAAAGTAGGGGCAAAACCCTTCCTATAGTAGATTTAGTAGGATTGTTTAAATGTGAAGTGAGTAACTTGCTTTAGGACATGAAGAAAGACATTATTAGCCACCTAACTACTCATCTTGATACATTACATACATGGAGAAAGTAAGAAGAAACTAAAAAATCCTTATACACCTATTTCCCTCAATATATAAAACAGAAAGTGGATTGCACATGTCATTCTACGAAAGATCAAGTAGCTAGCATAACTGAGGAGAATCCTGAAATAGTGGAGCTACATGTCATAAGAGAAGATGAGAATCAAGTGTTTTTCATGACTCAATGGAAACCATGGGTGCAAATATTAGGTATGCCATCAAACTCTATGTTTATAAATTCTCAATTCTCAAATAATCCTCAATATAGTTCTTGGATGAATATACCCAACCAAAATTGACCCAAAATAAATTGGTAGCTACCTCAAAATCAATTATAAATACAATATAATAGACAATAACCTCAACTTGAGCAAATCTAAAAATAGAAATGAATCTTTCCCTCTAATCCATGACATAACAATGGAGAGGTAATCAAGGTTTTCCTCAACAAATACAACCACAATAACAACATACCTTAATGCCAAACACTCAATAAACTATTATACCCACTCCATTACCCATCCAAACCATCTCTAATCATGTCAATAATTTGGTTTAACCAACATAATCCAATGAAATAATGTAATATCCAACATATACCTTAGATATCAATCAAGTCCAACTTCACTCAGGTTGTGTTCTTCCATAACCCACCTCACCCATAATCATAGAACATTTTGAAGAACCTACTCTAATCCATACTAATCCATAGCCACCCATGGCTAATCCTAAGCCAAGTCCACTAAAAAATCAAAAATAATCTAGAAATCCTCTTTATTGGAGAGATTGAGCATATCACATCTTGAACTAGAGCCCGAATTTGATATATTAGGATAACTCAAGAATTTGTCTGCAAAAATCTCACTCCTTCAAAAAATAAAGTATGTTCCTATCTATAATAAGATTTTTAGAGAGCTATGTTTGAAAATTTTGAGAAAAAATAAGAAGGATCCTAAAATAGTCCAAGTTATTGACCAACTAGCAGATATTATGTTGGGAAATATAATTACCCCAAAATAATTTGATCCTGGAAATCTTATAGTTAATGTTAGCATCTATGGCCAACCCATCTCTAATAATTTAATTGACTTAGGTGCATCCATCAATGTGATTGACCATGGAGACCATGTAGTAATTAAAACTTACAACTCTTCATCCAACACCCACCATCCTCTAGATGGTATATAGGTAAACTATTAAGCCTAAGGGGATTGTTCAAGACCTAGTTAACATTATGGACTCCTAGTAATATCCATCAGACTTTATTATCTTATAGCCAAAAATAAAATTGGTAGGTTATACTCTCATCTTTTTCCACCCATGGTTGGCCACCATTGATGCTTTTATTGGTTTTAGATCTAGAAAATGTCAATTTCCAATAGAAATGATACCAAAAAATTAGTTTTTTCCTAGAATGATCTCTCCCATGACTATGTTGAAATATATATAGATGATTTCACCATCTATGGATAGACATTTGAATAAATACTTACCAACTTGGATAAATTTCTTCAATGCTACCAAGACCATCAATTGTCTTTGAGTAATAAAAAGTGTTATATGCTTATGAATGAAGGGATTATGTTGGGGAATCACATATGCCCTATTGGAATTCAAGTTAACCCATCAAATATACTTATCATTAAGGATATACCTACACTAAAGAAGCAAAAAGATGATAGAAGCTTTTTCGGACATGCTAGTTATCATAGACAATTCATCAAAGACTTTAGTAAAATTACCACCCCATTGTTTGAATTGCTTACTAAAGATGTTGAATTTACATGGACTAACGATTGTCAAACTATCTTTTAGAAACTTAGAGACTTTCTCATAACTTCTATTCTGAGAGGGTCTAATTGGAAGAATCTTTTTCACATCCACACAGATGCATCTAAAACCACTTTAGGATCTATTTTTGGCCAAAAAGATGAATCTTTGAGTTATGCAATCTATTTTATTAGCAAAAATATTCAAGGGACTAAACTCAACTACACTATAATAGTTAAGGAATTTATTGATGTCATATATGCCATCAATAAATTTTCACACTACATTACAAGTTACCAAGAATTCATCCACACAAATCATGCAGCAATCAAGTATTTAATGAACAAACCTACTATAATAGGTAGGATAATTAGATTGTTGTTCTTTCTATAAGAATTAGATATTACCATTATGGATAGACTAGATAAGGATAATATAGTAGAAAATTTTCTATCTTGATTGTAAAATGATGAGCAAAGTCCTATTGTTGATGATTCCTTTCTTGATGAGAATTTGTTTGTAGTAACCATTAAATCTCCTTCGTTCAAAAATATTGATATCCTGTTGCAAGATCACTACCATAACATTTCTCACTGAGAGAAAAATAACATCTGATACAAAAAAGAAAAAATTATTCTTCAATTATAAGATATCTCTTTATCACTGGACTAAATTTAGTTATAAGAAGATATATTCAAGTAGATGAAGCTTATGACATTTGTAGAGCTTCCCAGGATGAACCTTATGGGAATCATTTTGTTGCCAAATAAACTACTATAAAATTACTTGTTGTCAAATATTATTAGCCTTCTTTTCATAAGGATAGTATGATGTTTATCTATATATTTGATCAATGTCAGTATATGGGGAAACCCACTCGCTCTGATGAAATGCCACTATAGTCATAACTAGTTCTAGAACCTTTTGGCAAATGGAGATTGGATCTAATAACAAAGAATATATACTAGTATGCACTAATTATGTCACAAAATGGGTTGAATTCAAGGCCTTAACCCATATCCAAGATGAGAAAGTAGCAAAGTTTTTATGTGAAGAAATCTTCACCCGCTATGGAGCACCAAGAGAAAGAGTCACAAACCAAGGACCATAGTTCACATCAGATCTCACAACCACCTTGATAAAATAATATGAAATTAGACACAAAAAATCTACCCCTTACCATCCTCAGTCAAATGGTCAAGTGGAATTTATAAATAGAGAATTAGAAAATATCCTCAGTAAAGATTGTCAGCTAGTATAGAAAAGATTGATCAACTCATCTTTTGGAGGTAGCTTAGGCTTATAGAATCATCTAAAAAACCACAACTGGCTTCACTCCCTATGAACTAGTTTATGGTAAAAATATTGTTCTACCCATAGAGTTTGAGCATAAAACATTAAGGACAACACTTAATTTGGGATTAGATCTTTCCCAAGCTCAATAAGACAGGATCATGTAGTTGAATGCACTTGATAAACTAATAAAGGAAGCACTTCATCACACTAAAAAGTGCAAAGGCAACGTATAAGTTGGCATGATAAGAACATCAAGATTAAGAATTTCTAACGTGGTGATTAGGCACTCCTTTTGACTCTAAATATAAGGATCATAAGGAAAAGTTGTAGTCCAGATGGCTTGGGCCTTATGAGATTGAGAATTTTTTTGACAATGGAGCTGTAAAGCTCATGACCATTGACTCTATTTTATTTTGACTACTTGTTAATGGTCGTAGGCTCAAGATGTAAAAACACTATTTTTCAAGGAAACTCTCACTCACCAATTTCTTAAAAAATAATGTCTCTTTTTCATTAAGCAAATCAACCTATTCTTGCAGCCAAAGGGTATTTTTGTCAACCCTTCTTTAATATTTTCTAAGAGTAGTAAAGCTTACTGCAACCAAGAACAAGCCATTCACAATAAGTGAAGCATAATGGAAGGGGATGAGAAGATTGACACCTAAGATCTTAAGAGATAGACCTATAATAAGAGATGACACAAACTAATGGAAGATCTAAAACCTAAAAGTGCTGAGAGAAACCATAAAAAGTAAGAAGGGCATGGTGAAAGATTAATTAACATAGAGTAGTGTGAGGATGAGAGATACAATGAAGTGATGGATCGAGCTCAACACTTGACCAATGTATAATTCACTAGGTTCCTAAAAGATTTGGTGACTGAAGTTATGTTTGATGCGCCTACCCCCTTGAACTTATAGTGCATGCTCATGTGCTAGATCCCCCACTTAAATAAGGTATAAAAGTGATAATTAACCTTATTATTGACATAGATATTAGATGTTTTTCAAACTTAGAGTGTAACTTTATGATTGAAAAAATTATTCCATACAAAGAAGTGAGTACAAATACCTCTAGATCATTGGGCACTAGCTCACCATACTAAAATGTAAGTGCAAGCATACTATCTCAATCAATGTCAACACCACAAAGTGGTTAATAACCCACAAGAAGTGATCTGGTGTTATAAGTAAGTAGTGTAGCACCATCATCATCAATGGCACTAGTAGTAATAATTGGACCAGCACATAACCTAGTGGTTATAGGTGTTAGAGGAGCACCACCAAGACAAATTCTAGAGGGACAAATGCCCTAGATACTATCTACCCCCCACAAAAAATGTATTTCTAAATGCTAATGCACTTGACAAAGTATCATGGTGTGTAAAATGTTGTAGAGTATGTGCTAAAGTGTGAACTACAATGGTGCACATGGGGCATAACCTAATCAGAGTGTAAGGCAACCTATTTTTTGACCACTCTACTTGATCATGCCCATACTTGGTATAGAAAATTTGATCCTAATCAGGATATGGTCGATTATGATACCCTAAAAAAGGCACTCCTTAATGAATTTGACATTCTAAAGTTTGAAAAATAGAGCATTGCCTTGCTTAAAAAGATTACCCAAAGACTCTCAAAAAATGTGCACATGTATGATGCAAGGTTTAAAACTCTCATATTGAATCTTCCATATGATATCCACCCTTCCTAACATGCATAGTGGTTCATTCAAGGATTTATCATGCCATTCTAAAGATCACTTTCCATTAAGACTTTTATACACCCTCATGAAGCACTTGAAGTTGTGCTCAAAGTTGAGAAAGTTAGAAGCACTGATACTAGGATAAGCCCATTTATGGACGCACATATTACATCTATGGCCTCCCAACTCCAAAATATTACCTCTATCTCATCAAAAGATATTTAAAGTGGATTATGGTGCATCGACTATAAAATAAAAGGCCATAATAAGAATAACTACCCATGAATGAATGTGCACACTTTGCTTCTAATCTATAAAGTCTATCAAGAAGTGCATAACATCCACAACTGCCCTTTGTTTTAATGCACCATCCAAGTCAACATAACCATTTATTATTAGTTATGCCATGCCTACACCTATACCACTACTGATTATTGGGTGATTGACAAGATGTATGATAACATGGAAAGAGACACATGATAGGCCACTAAAGTAGTGGGAAGGTAGACTAACCAAGGAAGTGAAGGTTTTGGTCAATAAAATATAGGATTTGGGATGCAATAAGGTGTCATAGGGTGAGGTGGAGGATAAGGTGGTGGAAGTTCCCACTGCACTCATGTTATAAGTATGGATTGACATAGCATTATTAGTGTGAATACCCTACACATCCTATGTGTGGATATTTTCAATGCTCCCATAAGGTTGAAGAGTGCCTTAACTTGTATAAAAAGTTGACCTAAGGTAGACCTAACATAGACAAGGGTGTAGGAATGATCAGATGTGAGCTAAAAATGTAAAAATGAACCCCAAAGGTGCAATTAACCTGCACATAGATATTCAAGGTATAGGTGACTACTCATAATGGATTCACCACTTAGTCGCTAGTTATGCCAATACCTGAGTTACTCTTAGAATATGGGAATAAGGGTTACATTGAGTGAATAACATGACATGAACCTAAAGTTGCACCTTAACTAGACCTAGTGCATCAAAAATATGTATTATAGTAGGCCACGAGTGTAATCCAAAACTTGTAAGGTGAGATCCATTTAATGCAACATCTAGAAGTGCAGGCTAATACCTCTCAAAAGAAGCATGATAGCTAGGAAGTTGAGATACAAGAATTAATGGAGATCATGTGCCTCTTATAAATAGAGGAAATGTTTCCCCTATTAAATAACTCATTCTTGGATCATGCGAGTTAAAATCTAGTTGAAGTCATTATGTCATGCATGGAAAGGGCACAAGAAATTGTGCATACATAGAACATTGAGTACGACCAAGAACTCCTCATGAATGCCACTATTGATAGATCATCTGTCTTTGAGTTCCTTATATATATATATAGGTACCAAGGTCAACACTTGACCAAGAATGCTTTGGAGAAAATTAGTAAGTTACCCTTAAGGCCTTCCCCTCATGTATTTTTCATGGCCAATAAGATATGGGAACCACTTATTAGAATTATGAAGAGTAAGGTTGTAGATATCATGGGCACTAAATTCTATACTAACTTTGAAGAGATTGAGTTAGAAAAATAGGACAACTATCCAGCACTTCTAGGAAGGCCATAGTGCTATGAAAACAATGCAAATATTTGCTTCAAGAAGTGTTACATAACATTTGAGAATAGAAAGGAGAGGGTAGTTATACCCCTCTCACAGGACCAAAGACCCCCTATGTCAAGAGCGTGGACCTAGGGGATGAGATCAACCACATATATAACATCACGATTCAAGGCACCAAGACTCTAAACCCTAATGATTAAGGAGTCCTCTTTTGGAAAGATAGAAAATCAACCTCAAACACCATTGACATTAATTATGACTATTGGGTCAAGGAATCATATGTGATCACTGGTCAAAGGTATTTCTTAGTGCATATGAAGGAACTAAAATCAATAAAGATATGTTGGGTCCAGATTGATCACACTTCAAAAATATGGGTCCTTTGTGCCAAGAAGAATGGAAAGAGAGTGTTTTTATTTAATAAGGATAAACCTACAATGCTCCCAATATATAAAGGGAGTAATATAGTGGGAGATTATGTCTGAGAGCTCAAATCATGCATCCCAAAATAAGTGGATATGATGGGTGCACTAGTGTATACATTGAAGAGCATTACTACTCATTGGTGGGTAGCACAAATGCCTAGCTTACCAACTTGGCAAGATGTGAAGGTAGCCATTTAAACTAGATTTGGAAAAATTAAAGAGGACCTAGACATCTCAGCCTACTCTAGTGAATCTAACCCTATAGTACATGTGCACCTTTGCAAAGAAACATGGACTATCTATTGCAAAAATTCTTCAAGGAATTTATGGGTGCACACCCTCTATAGGACCTTGACAATGTGAGCACAAGCATGGTATGTTTTCAATGAGACACATTATGATATAGACAATTGGGATTCATTTAAGGAGTGGTTTGTCCACACCTTCTCCTTTTCTTTGTAAAACCTTGAATTTATTGAACCACTATAGATAGTTTGAAGGTCAATGTTTGAGGACACTATAATATTTGAGGAGTGCCTAAAATACATGTTCAGTATAAGAGGGTTGGCACTCCCAACTTTATTTAAAGAAAAAACCCTCAATAGTGACTCTAGTGATGAGTATGATAAAACATGAAAGGTGTACAACTAGAAGACTTTGACAAGCAAAAGAAATTTAATGCACCAAGTTGAGGAATGTGCCCTAGAAGAAGACCCTACCCACCTTTAAATAGAAACAACTGATGGTGGAAAACAAGTCAAAAATTTGCATCAAGAGAAGAAAGAACCCTACTGGGTGTTGTTAAAAACCACAAAGGTAGATATCAACTCAGAATGAGAACTAAAGATTGATACTCTAGGAACCTATTGGTCTAACATAGATCTGCCACACATTGTTGATCTCTTGAATTAATTCCAAGACTTGTTCCCTTGGAACTATAGAGACATGAAAGGCACACACCCATCTATCAGGAAGATGAGCATCAAGATATTCAATGGTGCAAGGCCTATCAAAAATGATCTTACAAGATGAACCCTAATCTTTGTGCCAAGGTCAAAATAGAGATTAATGGTAGGCTAGATGCAAACATCATCTACCCTATATAAGAATCCAAATGGTTTAACCCCATTATCATTAGTATTAATAAGGATGTGTGCACCTAAATTTGTGTCCACTATAGATTGTTGAATGCCACCTATATAACTGACCCATTTCCAACTCTATTCATCGATGAAGTCTTATATGGCATCACAAGTTATGAGATATATACCTTAATTGATGGGTTCTCAAGATACCATCAATTCTAGATCAAGGAGGAGGACAATCCTAAAACCACATTTATGATATAATGGGGTTGCATCACATATAACATAATAGCCTTTGGATTAAATAATACACTAGTCATATTCTCTTGAGTGATGATTATCTCTTTTAAGGACTTCATCCAAAAATTCCTCCAAGTATACTTAGATGATTCGACTATGTATGGATTAGTGAAGGATCACTATGATAACTTATGCCTAATGTTTGAAAGGTGTACGCAATTGAAAATATATTTGAGCCTCAAGAAGTGTGTTGTTGTAACACCATTTGGTACTTTACTTAGGCACATCATCTACAAGGATGGTTTTCTTGTTGATCTAATAAATATTATAATCATCCTTTAGCTCCAAACCCCATCAACATAGAAAGATGTTTATGCCTTTCTTAGACACTATAGGTACTATAGGAAGTTTATAAGTAACTATGCCAAGATTATAGCACTACTAGAAGATCTCTTGAAAAAGGATGGCCCATTCTATTAGGGTGTAGTGCAAGAAGATGCATTTGAGATCATAAATCTCAAACTAGCAAGTGCACTGATTTTCTAGTTTTCCAATTGGATGAATCCTTTTTCTATCTATATTGATGCATCTGGTACTATGATTGGTACCATTCTATCACAAACAAGTGAAGGTAAAATGGATTAATCCATTTCTTTCATAAGTATAAAACTAACCAAGGTAGAATAGAACTACACCATAACTAAGCATGAGGCACTTTCCATGGTCTATGCCTTGTAAAAGTTTTATTAGTACTTATTGGTGACCCCCTCTACATTTTTCACTGATCATGAGGCATTTAAATACCTAGTGAATAATCCCATTTTCCATGGGCATATTTGTCGATGAATTATTTTATTTCAAGAGTTCTAGTTCTCTGTTATAGTAAAACTTGTGAAACAAAAATCGAGCCCAGACCATCTATCTCACATCAACTCTAGCATTGTGGTAGCACTTATTGAGAATGATATGCCTAACATGAAACATTACAGGGTCCATCACATCCTAGAATATTTGATATAAATCATTGCATTCCTGACATCTAGATCTACATCCCAGACTATGATGACTAAAGAAAAGAAGTGGCTCATAGTTTGCACTACCCCTGTTCAACTCATTGCTGGAGAATAGTATAAGTTGAGCCAAAATAAGGTCCTATACCAATGTTCCCTATAGCATGAATAAGACTCAGTTTGTAGGAGGCACATGAGGGGATTATTAGAGGCTATTGTGTTGGAAATGTTATGGCACATAATGTATTACAATCAGGCTTATAGTGGCCAACATTATTTCAAGATGTAAAAGAGTACACCAAGGCATGTGACATTTATTAGTGTACAAG
Source organism: Torreya grandis (assembly GCA_037957365.1). NCBI lineage: Eukaryota > Viridiplantae > Streptophyta > Pinopsida > Cupressales > Taxaceae > Torreya > Torreya grandis. The sequence continues at coordinate 4,875,759 of JARHVA010000504.1, read as the reverse complement.
AAATCCAAACCACTAGAATGATATACTCTCATCCCCATCCTTTCCCAGGCACCATTTAAAAAATGGGACATTGACTTTGTTGGACCTATTATTCTAGTTATGAGGCACATAGGTGCATGATACATTATAATGACTATAGATTACTTCATCAAGTGGGTTAAGGTAGTGCTGACTAAAGATTACATAGCTACCATAGTAGCAAGGTTTATTTGGGAGAATATCATTAGTCACTATGGATGACCACTTAGTTTGACTAGTGATTGTGGCACACACTTCATCAATGAGACCATTTAAATCCTTCTGATTGAATGCATGGTAGCACACCATAATAAAACACCTTATCATCCCCAAATTAATGGCACCATTGCGGTATTCAATAAGTAATTGGGAGCATGCCTCACAAAGATATGTGATATTGGTTGAAAATATTGGGGTGACCATGTATCAATAGTATTGTTGGTATATCACACTATATACAAGCATCTAAACAATGATACACCCTTTTAACTTGTGTTTGGCATAGAGGCAATTTTATTGATAGAGTTCATAGTGACCTCACTATGTATTGTGCATATTGGTTAATTAAAAATCAAGAGTATTTGAGTGCATGCTTGAAGAATTAGAGTGCTTAGATGAGACACACACCCAAGCAAGATGGATCCATCAAATTGAAAATACACACTAGAAGCTCTGGTATGATAAGAACATCAAGTACAAGGTACTTATTGAAGGATCACAAGTCTTTCTATATGACTCCAAGTACCTAAAGCATGCAAGTAAGATATAAATTAGGTGGATGGGACCTTATGTCATCCATAACATATTAGAGACTAGTGCATGTAAGTTATGTATGTTGATGGGTTAAATGATCCCTAGGCATTTTGAAAATAGTATATTGAAGACCTATAGTCAATAAGATGGCACTTTCACAATCAAATACTGACTTCTTAGTCATAAGTTAGTTGTTTTACATTGACCATATTAAAATTAGTGCAATTCAAATATTTCCTTATGTTTGTTGCATTTGTGTTAGGATAATAAGCTTGTAATTTTTAGGCCCATAAGAGAACTCTTTTTGTGCTTTCACACATAAATCTATTTGGGTGAGTTGAGCACAAATGCTCTCTAAGCACTTGAAGCCAAACACCTAAGTTTATGGGTGCATGAAGCTACCAAATTTAGTAAGATGTAAATATAAGTTAACCAAAAGAGTTATATAGATGTTAGTGCACAAGAAACCAAGCAAAGAGAATGAAGAATTGGAGGACCAATGCAAGAATTTATATGGGGTAGGGAAGGTTGAAGTAAGAATAGATGAATGCACAGAGAAATCAACCAAGAAAGAGAGAAATGCTAGAAAGGAAGTATAACATGAAGAGGAAATGGAACTATTAAATCATGTGCATAATAAGTACTAAAAATAGGTTGTCATAAGAATGGAAAGGGTTATGCCATGATGAATAAAGTGTAAGAGAAATATAATCAATAAATTTTCCACCCACCCAATGGTTGATAGGAAATGGCTTTTTGAATCCCCTGTCACTCTATAAAATATACCATTAAGAAAATTTAATGTGGTAATGGTGGAGGCATAAATATATGCTATAAATGAGAATGTGGTCATGTATTTTCATGAATTTCATGGGTTTAGTATATTTCAATAAATCCACGTGCCACCATGCCATTAATCACCAACTATTAATTGGGTAGTTGAAAATAAGGTATAAAGAGGTGAACGACAAATTGGACTAGGTTAAAAACCTTGAGATAATCTAAACCTAAATAGAGCCAAACTAAAGTTAAACTAGAAAAATGCTATAATGGTGAAAACTTGAGCATCCACAGCCCCAACCAAGCAAGAATGGTTGAACTAAGAAAGATATTATGTTCTACTTTGAATCAAAAAAAAGGTGAGTGGAAAAAGATTAAAAGAGAATCTGGGCAATAAGAACTCTATAGAATGTCTAGGCTAACATTAATGGTGCATGAAGATTAAGATATAAAGACACAGTCATAGTTTAAGTGACTATGAATAGGCACAAATCATGATTAAGGGATTTGGGAAGATCAACCAACCATGCTTTAATAGTAACCAATTTAGATTAGGGAAGAAAAAATTAGGTATAGGTCCATCATAGGTAAAGGATGCCAAGAAGACATAGATGGTAAAAGAAGCAAATGATATCAATAAAGAGGTGTAGCTGGTAGACGGCATTAGCATTATGGTGGTAGACCCAGAAGTAAGTTCAAATATTGCATACAAAGAGATCTAGTTCCCCCTAGAGGTCATAGTGGGGGAAAATGGGTATATTTTGCACTCATGTAGATTAAAGGATTAAAACCATCAAATCCCTAGAAACATTCAATAAATCAACCAAGATTGGGTGGTTGATATAGGAAATTAAACCAATTGGGTGTAATACTATTTGATATCTCCATATGAAACAAGTTGGTGATAACATGCATGACCTAATTATATGAGCTAACAAGTTTTGGCAAGCCAAAGAAATTGGTGCAATTCCTCCTCTCACATGTCCATGGTGATCACTTCTATTTTTTAAGGAGGTGCATGCAAATATTGATGCACCTCATCAACAAAATCATAGGGTTCATAAGTTCAAGGGTAGACATTTGCCAAATGATGGGAGATGATGTGAAAGTGGAGAGGGTTATGAAACTCTTCAGGATATATAAGACCATAGCATAAAGGTTGTGGTGAACTTGGTTAGCTCCAAGCTATGCCCTAGTAGATGGTGGTCTAACATTAGCAAGACCTACTTGTGTATCACCCACCACATGGTGCAAGGGGAAAAATTCAACATCTCCAAGTATATTACAGATGAGATTGTTAAGAAGGTGTTGGAATACCACAAGGTGCATGAAACCTTTAGGTGGGGATCCATGTTGATATTAATTATGATGGAGGAGATTGATGTGTTAGATGAGGATGATGACAACATTTGGGTGTTCCCACCCCACAATGACTCCCTAGTATTGAAGTAGATGTATTCTCTATTCAAGATATATAAGACCATAGCATAAAGGTTGTGGTGAACTTGGTTAGCTCCAAGCTATGCCCTAGTAGATGGTGGTCTAACATTATCAATACCTACTTGTGTATCACCCACCACATGGTGCAAGGGTAAAAATTCAACATCTCCAAGTATATTATAGATGAGATTATTAAGGTGTTGGAATACCACAAGGTGCATGAAACCTTTAGGTGGGGATCCATGTTGATATTAATTATGATGGAGGAGATTGATGTGTTAGATGAGGATGATGACAACATTTGGGTGTTCCCACCCCACAATGACTCCTTAGTATTGAAGTATCAAGACTTCATCTACCCACCTAAATTTTCAAAAAAAATATAAGACAAGGGTGCAAGGGTGGTGTGATCAATACATTAAGGCATTTGGGATTGAATGGTGCATCCCACATGATCTCCCCCAATATATGGTAAGAATAAAGACCTTCGTCATAATGTAACATTTATATGTAGTGTGCCTAGTAATAACAGATGGGAACTTATCCAAATGGCTAAAGTTTTTTTATGCTTTCTCTACCAACTATTTCATGGTGGTACTCAAAAGGATTCCCAACATGTAGCAGTTAGAGATCCTAGTGAAGATGATGGATCAAGAAAGGAGCAGGTTGAGGTGCTAGTATGTGCACCCTAGAGTAAAATCCACCAAAAATGAGGAGGGTGACTCTGACAAGATGGATCTTCATCCCCTCCAAAGAGAGATAATAACCAGGTGCATCTTCAATCTATGTTATGAGATGAAGCTATGCAAGAAGGTCATCATTATAGAAAAAGATGATGATTTCCCCCTCTTGATTGGTGATGAAGGGAAGCTAGTGTCAAAGATGTAGGAAAAGAACCCCCAAAATAAGTGGGGAGAGACACTTGAGGAGATCAAGGAGTGCATCAAGTTGAATATTGTCTCTAGTGAACAAGCTACACCTCCAACTCCTAAGAAGTGCATAACCTTCATGTTAGAGACTACTTCCTCCAATAAGAAGTAGAAAAAGAAAAAAACAAAGGGACTAATTATGTTCCCTATGATAACTCTAGCAAAAATGGAAAAAGAGGAGACCCTCATACTTATGGTGGAGGAAAATACCGAGGAAGAAATCACAAGGACCTATATTGTGCAGGTTGAAGAAGAAGAGGAGATAAGCACTAATGATGTGCATGAGGCCCTCCAAAGTATCACAATTATTTTACTTAAATAATTAGAGGAGCTGATGAACTCCTCATCCAAAGAAGAAACCTCCACACCACATCCATGAATAGAAGAGGAGAAGAGAAGGGTGTGGAAGAAAATGGGCTTAAGTGATGAAGAAATTGAGATGGTGTTAACACTTGAAGATAAGTGTAGACTGGCCAAAGAAAAAGTAGAGGCCAAAGAAGAGAATAAGACAAAGTAGGTTCTCACAAGTGTGAGACCAACCATTGAAGTATCCAAGAAATCACCCAGTGCCCCCACTAGGAAGGCAAATGAAGCTGCACAAGAGGCATGCTTGAGTATTAAAATGGAACCTAAAGAAAAATAAGGTGATACTAGTGCCTCAAAATAGCAAATGAAGATTTTTTATGAACCCTAATAGGAATAAGATGGCATTGGTACTGATGGGATTAACCTATAGGTAAACATTGAGAAGCCTCAATAAAAAGAAGTGGACAAAGGGTAAAATTTTGAGGAATGAACCCTTAAAGAACAAGAAAAAGATTCCTCTGAGGAAATCACCAAAGAAAGTAGTGGCTCCAGTGAAGAGGAAAGAGAAAAAATAAAGGTGGCCATCATCAAGAAGGATGACCAAGAACTAAGCATAAGAGAGAGGGCATAGAAGGGATCAGAAGATGTGTACCTTTACATGTTTGACACCATACCCCATAATCCACCATAATTAGGATGCATAAACAATGTACATTTACATTTGACTATTACATGGATGAGCCTCACATTGAGGTACCTAAAGCAACTATTTTGGGCACAAAAGAACCTAAGGAAGGGCATGACTCCCTCATCATAAACCCTCACACCACGAACTTAGTCTAATCAGTGAATGTGTTGATTAGGATGGCCACTGAGGTTGCACATCATAATATAATCAATGATGGCAAGGAAAGAAAATGGAAGCAACTCCATAAAGAAGCCTAAGATGATGTGTAGGCCACTAATTTCAAGCTACAATATCTCTATGATCATATAGAGATGGTTAAACCATCCCTTCTGCTCATCATCAATACTTTGAACCTCTCTAAGGTTGGTAAGATCTATGTTTTAGTGGATCAAATGCTCCCAAGGATGAAACTAGAGTCAACACAAGAAGAAGAAGAAGAAGATGCATGCACCATGTTATGGAAAGAGCTTATTACTATGCTCAAAGAGGTAGAAGACCTCTTTTTGAAACTATAGGAGGGCATAGATACAACTAATGCCATCTTCTTGATCTTTTCAAACAAGCATCAATCATAGATGCATGCCTCAAGTAGGTAAAAGAGGAGAGGGAAAAGTTGATGGTGTAAGTTTACTCAATGAATAAGTCATAAAATGCATAGATCATGGGAAACATCAATACACTAAGAACCCAAATCAAGGACCAAGAATAAAACCTGAAATCACTCTTCCATGCTTTACAAACTAAAGCCTATGAGCAAGGAGCAACCCTAGATAAGAGTGTGATTAAGGCTAAGTCAAATCTAGAGACCTTCAAGAAGGAGTTGTAAAATACTAACATGCTTTCACTTAGTGTGACCTCCACCAAAACATATATCACTAATAAAGAAATAAATCTTACCATAAAGACCTTTCAAGACTTAAGTGTCGAGCTTAAGGAGAGCGCACCCAAGTTTTGCACTCCAAAGACCTTAATAGTATAGTCTGAAGACAGATTATAAATTTTGTATGGGGTATTGTTGGACCCTTTATTTTGGTAAGTATATGATTAATGTTAGCATGACATCCATATTAGTGTGAGGCATCATTTTGATTGATGATGACTTTTTGGCATCTTGGCACCGGCTAGAGAGATCAACTCATAACTTGCACTAGCTGATAGGTGACTAACTAATTCCAAGATTTTTCGGGCATCTTTTAGGTTGGGTGATATATGGTGACTATATCCAAATATTCGCAAGGTGATGGATCTGGTAGAATGATCACTAAGGATCTAGATCAACACCCAACATGTGTACTCCACCCTGGTAGACACGTTTCTATAGAGCTATAAAAGGAGCTCAAACTAGTGAAGTATAGGATACAAAATTGGTGAAGTGAATCTATGGTGAATTGAAAATGCTCTATAAACATTATTATGACTACCATTATACTTAAAACTAGCTCAAATGCCATGAAGGCTTTGTTTATATATGCCTAAGCTCATTTTTGAACCTCTAGGCCGTTAAGTAGTATAAACTTAGATGTATTTCCTATTATGAACTCGGTATTACATAAATCTTTGATTAGTGGTGATGAATCTTGTATCAAATTATATTTTTTTTGGTTTATATATGTCTTGAATTATTATTTGAATGTGTAATAATTATAATGTTGTAATTTTCAATATATGTATGTTATGTTCATATGATCTCCTAGTTCATGTCGTTAATGGTGTCCCTATAATAAATGACGGTGTCAGTTATAACTTGCATAAATACTAAGTATATAAATCCCATGTGCTAAGTATTCCTACCCTTGATAAGAAGCATGAGCTTAGTATGATTACTTTAACTAAAAGCATCCCCTTAACCCTTCAAGAATTGATATGATGTTAGGCTATAGTTACATAAAGGCTTTCACCTTTATGACTTTAGGACTAGTCCACCGAAAGGCTTTCACCTATCATCCACCAAGCTTAGTCCATGAAATTATTACACCCATGAATCTACCAAAAGCCTTCTTTGAATTGACTAAGTCTCATAATTAATGTCTTATACCATGGCATAACTAGCCCAATGTAGGCCTTGATCCCTTCTCAATTATGCTTCAGGTGAGCACATAAGACCTATGCCTTATGTGAATTGATGTCAGCATAGTCGAGTATAAAATGTTGTGCAGAAGGAATATCCCATGTTTGTGCCTAAATGTAATAATCCCATAATTGACTAAGATAAATTTGTGCACACTTTTCTATAATATAATCTATTTTTGGATATATGTTTAAGTTTTGTGTAGGTGCACAATACAAACAATTTAAGTATATTGAATTTCATGTGCATTTTATTTGAGATAAAGTCCTCAATGGTGTTATTGATCTATAGTTTTATCCTATGGATGAAAAAGTTGCAGATATCTTTACAAAACTACTTAGTGCTACCAACTTTTGTCAATATTATGCAATGTTAGGCCTCTCATAATTTCCATGTAAGGGGAGTGTGAATGACAATGCCACTTCCTAATGGCCATGTGTTTTTTCTATTTCTCTATACTTTTCATTGTAAAGCATAGTAAACTTCATATAGAATTTATGTTATTTGAATAAAATTTGTGTGGAAAAGTTATTTTGTACCCTAATACATTAAAATCATACTTTGTAATGGATATCTTTATGTGATAAAAGGCTCTAAATATGCTTAGTGATTATTTTTGATAAACTATGACATGTACTCTCATGATCATGATAGCCTAAACTTACTTTCGAGTAGTTTATGGATTATAATTCCTTTTGTTTTAAAAGGTGGTGTTTGGCATGATGAAATTTTTTAAATTATTCAATTGTGTACATAGTATAATTCCTTTTTAAGGTGACTATGACATTTATTCCCACTTAGCATTAAGGGGGAGTGTTAGAGCATTTAATAATTAAGTGGTGATTTATCCACCCTTAGTTTACCTTGAGAATTAAATAATTAATTATTATTTATTTACACAAGGTGAAAATCTCATGAAAATAAATAATTAAATTATATTTGTTTAATAATTATCAATGTAATCAAATGTTCATAGAGGAAAAGATGGGACCGTTGGTTACAACAGTCATCTCCCCTCATGAATATTATAAATAGGGTTTACCCCTATTGTAAATTTATATTTTGAACATGATGATTATTATTTTTCATGAGATTTTGTGAATAATATATTTGAGGAGTGAGATTGAGAAGATTTTATGTATTGGGGAATCATTTCTACATTGAATAATCACAATGGGTTTTTTATGTCCATTAGATATTTTCTCACCTAATCTTTGTGTCACACTGTTCAATTGATTTGTGTTCCTTATGATATATATATATATATATATATATATATATATATATATATATATATATATATATATATATATATATATATATCTTTTCAAGTATACTCCTAGCCCCTTCATATTATCTTAAGTAGATGTTATAGAAACTAATGGATTGAATTGTAGCTCTTCTTACTTAGATTACTTCTATATTTCCTTGAATACAATTATCTTTGATTTTTTATTGTCTTCCTCATGTGTGCCACAAGCTTTGGTGAGCACTAAATTAGTTTGCATATTCATTTACTAGATTAGATTGCATATTTATTTAGTATATTAGCTTACTTTTATCACAATCATAAGACCTATCTAGGGTTATTGTGTGATGGCATTTGACTAGAGGACTTGTAAACCTCTCATTTGCCATTGTTAATATACACCTTAGTTTAGGTTTAGTAAATCCATCATTGGTCATGACCATGATATAAAAAAGTATTGATAAGCAAATTATTAGTTGATTACCTTCTCTAATCTTGGATATTACTAAGTAGGATAAGTTGTAGATTTGTCTTATTTTTCTTGCATACGATATCCATTATATATCCATGCCTAAAATCTCATGCTTGCATGACATCTTGAAACCATAAAAATATAACATCCAACTTAGAAAAATTATGGAAATATAACAAAATAAATAGAGACAAATTTAATATTTAACCCAATATTAGGGAGAGGTCTGTAATTGAATAGAAAATTATGTAAATAATTTTGTAATCAAGTAGATAGATCCAAAAAAAAATTGGACAAGTCCACAAAGAGTCTAAATAATACCATATCCAAATGGACAAGTCTAGTGGAAGGAGATAATTGAAATGAAAAGCTTAAAAATCATTAAAAAAATAATTTTTGAAATTTTGAAATATGTGAAAATTATGGGTATTCACAGCATACCCATGTCAAAGCATCCTCAAATTGTAGGATGGCCTCCACTTGTTTGAATTGGGACAGTCCAAGATCTCATTTCTACATCATCATTCTCAACCAGAGCTCAAAATCACAAATTATAAATATGCAAATGAACTACAAATTTATTTTGAACCAACCTATTTATATGGGTTGACTTTTATTTTTAAAAACTTTACAATTAATCCCTATTAAATATGTGTGATCAATATCTCGAGTGATACTTATCAAAATTACTCCTTTTTTTATATGTTGAAATATATGAAATGTGTTCTTCTACATGGTAATATTTCCATCAACCCTACCATCCATTTTGAAAATGCCAAATTTAGCACTTATTTTCCCATAGATTATACAACATTTTTCTTACTATCTCCAGATTATTTCTCCAAAAATATTGCCTTAAAAAATAATTATATGATACCCATCAAACACATTTATCATATTACAAAGATAAATTTACAAATTTTTAAAAGTGGTCAAATTCAATTGTGTCAAATTGATCAAAATTCAAAAGTAATTTAATCTAACAATTTACAAATTACTCAAACTTATTTTAAACACACATTTTATTTTGATACAATGCATTTGATACTCTCATAAACTGTATTGAAATGGGGCATACATAGGGCTTATTATAGAATAAAATCCTATGTATAAAATATTAATAGGATCACTCAATGTTGGAACATTTCACATGGTTTAGAATGGTCCAAATTATTTGCACATTAGATATTTGTGACGGGCATTCTATATATTTTTTACAATTTATACATGGTGGAACTAATTGATGGAACCTCAAAATGTGCCTATTGAACTAAATACACTCAAAATCCCAGAGAGAGTTAAGGGGATTTTGCCCTCTCATTTTAGGACTATTGTTGATTCAATTCAGGGCACAAGTTATATATATTAGGTTACATTGTGTATTTTACTTGTAATGAGTCTCTGAAAGATTCACTACTACTACCAGAAGCTTGACATTATTTAAACACACTTCCCAACCTGAGAATTTAATTTCCATAGTTTATTAGTACAAAGATTTTGATTTAAGGTGTTGATTAAAGAAACAAAAAAAGAAGGGGAAATGATAAGGTAGAAAGACAAGGTTTATTGGGTGAGTATAGAGACACGATGCCTAAGACCAAGTATGAGTCTAGCTACAGTATTACCATTGTATGTTGAGTTTTACATCAACTCAAACTTCAGCCATAAAAGGAAGGGAGTCAAAGGAAACATCATGGGCTTAGTTCTTATAATTTTATTCCATGGATAAACACCTATAAGATTTTTTTAATACACACAAGCTCAAAATTATTTTAAAAATAATATAAAATTCATTAATTAATTATAATATCATATAGCTCATCCTAATTAGACACATGTATTGAAAAAAGACTCATATCATAGTATTTTACATCAATATCCTCCATTTTCACCACAAATATTGAAAGACATCCATAAAGTAGACACCAAAAAATATAATGAAAACTAACACAAAGTAAAATTATCATTGTATTAATTCCTTCTGCCTTATATTACAAAAATTCCAAACTTGAAACAATATTACAAAGTAGTATTTATATAAAAGAGAAAAGATCTACCACCTATTTGCATGGAATCCCATTCCAAGTCATAATGGATAAGTTGTTACAATATTATAGTGACATGCCCCAAAAGAGACAAAATAAGAGAGAGACCTAGAAAACATGACACCTACTTTCCCACTTGGGAACATGAGAGAAATGGTGGGATCATTAGTTACTACTTAGAGGGGGACCACTTGCCAATTACATTTGGGTTCCCTGTCTAGTTATCAATGCCTGCATAATGTGATTTTTTTTATTTATCAAGTTTGGGCAGGTTGATAGGTGGTTCCTTGAATAAAACCTCAGTTTATATCAAAAAAATTACATGTGCCCTTTTAGGGGCCTCCAAAGACACTTGATTGTATTGACTTGGTTGATAATGGTTTTAGATTGTGTGCACATATCCATAATTACATGGGTTCCATATTTATTGGACTTTTCCACCTTCCTCCTCATGGTTGTAAATTGATAGAGGTGGACTTCAAAATCATATGTGTTAATAAAAGTGCCATCATGATGGAAGAGAACAATTATTCTCACCCCATTGAATTATGCAAAGATTTGGTCTTTAATTTTCTCCAAGGGCCCAATGGTTGACTAAATGTCCCTAAGTCAATCCTCAAGTAAAGTTCACATGTTCCCTAAAAAAGTTTGATATAAGTTGAGATCCATGAGGGGTATGGTTTTTATCTCAAGGAACATCCCCTTATTTATGATCAATATAATTTTATTATACTTTTTTTAATCCTTATAATCTAGTCTAAGTGTTTTTGTGCTCTTTAGATTAGCACATTACTCCTTAAAATATTTACAACCACCTCCCCCTAGGTTGAAAATAATTTTGAAAGTGTGATCTCCACCTTCCCAATTAGACCCACTCAGAATGAGATATTGACATGAGACTTTAAAGTCTTCACTTTATCTTTGAGGTCCTCCATGATATTTTATACTAATTCATTCATGGCTTACACCATAGATATTGGGTCCTCTACAATTTTCTCCTCTCTAGTCAGGGTCCTTTCCTTTGTGAGAGAAAAGAGGTCATGTTTTTTTGTCTATACAATAGCATGTCCATATTTCATGAAGTTTTGGGTCATCACCCTCTTCATCTTCATATAATATCTATGAAATTGGATATAAATGTTTGGATCCCTATGATAGACCATCTTAGGTGTCTGTGATCTTTGAGATCTTGAGGGACTAATCCAGTCTTGTCCATCTATTGATCATAGGGCTATTGAATATGAGGTAGTAGATGAAGTGGATGGTGGAGGCATGGGTGGAGGTGGTAATAATGGATGAGGGGCATGAACTAGGAGAGGTTCCCTTATAGTTTCTCAGCTATGAAAACTAAGAGAGGTTGCACATTTCTGCCTTGAGGTGCCTAAGGTGGGGGATAAAGGCTCTAAGGAAGCTATAGTTTGAGTTTGATGGGAACTATGTTGAAACTTGAGTTTCTAGAGAAATGAAGGGCATAAATAACATGAGTTTGGCTTACCTGTGAGGTCCCTATAGGTAAATTTGGTGTAGAATTTGGAGTGGACTCTATAGGAATCCCTTTCAAGATCAATGGGAGAGCCTCCTACTAGTAATTGGGAATTTAGCATAAAGCTTTGGATAACTTAGCCTCTCCTCTAACATGGGTCTAGTTTTACTTATTATTCCCTGTGGATTTGCATTACTTTAAACTTGGTGATCACCTCAGCATTATTAGTGGGGTTGAGATGGAAAGTGTCATCTAAATGGATATCATGGTGGTAATTGGTATTTAACCTATCCTAGTAATGTTCTATATGATCCTTCACCTTTTTATGAGGATCCCATTACTTATCATCAAGAATGGGGGGATTAAATGAGTCTTTATGCATATACATGGCATAAATGGTAGGTAAGCTTTTATACTCATGGTTCCCTATGATGAAGGGGAGTGGGAGATAGGCATTTTATCTCTTATTGAGGTAGAGACCAACTATACCATTGACAAGTTAGAAAGTGATCTCATGTTCTACCATCTGTTTGAGGATAATGTAAGGTATATTGAAGGGAGATCCCTGGATGCCTTCTACCCTAATGACCATGTGGTTTTAGTAGTACCATTAGGTGCCTATGGCTAGGATGGATGCCCTCATCTCCCTTCATAATCTTGTTATGGGATTATCATTGATGATTAGTACAAAAGGGAATAGAAATGGTTGAAGATGTCCCTGATGTGATGCCTAAAGTGGTGGATATATAATTTTCATAAGACCCCATGAACATGGGAACCTACAAGCCTCCACTAAGGGAATGTAGTGCTTATAAAATTTATGGTGGCATAGGTAGTGTTAACCAAATAATACATCATGTATAAGTCTCCCCTAGTATGAACCCTAGGGACCTATTGATATAGGTTAAGGGTACTAAGATCCCAAGAGCCAAAATTTTATTACCCTCTTAGATGATGTTAAGTAGAAGTACCTAATACTTGTTCACATTAACAATATCATTTGCTTGTATAAATGGATGAGCAACAATATGTTGACTCAAACCACTTATCTAAAATGACTTATGGTGTAAGAGTAGAGAGCTTCCTTGTTGACTCAGTGATTAGTATCCTCAGCCCAATTCTTTAGAGTTTTATAGATTTCATGTGTCTTCATCCACCTTTTAGTAACCTCCTTATCATAGGATATGTCAAACTCCATGAGATTATAGTATCTCTTGAAATCAATCCCTGAGATATTTACAATTCAAAGTTTTGTCCTAGGAGAGTGGATATTATCATTAGTGAATTTGGATGTCCTCAGCATGCTAGAAAAAATATTTTTGTAGGGGAAAACCTCAGGTTTAGTCGAATTCATATGGAGGACTAAAATTCTAAATGTAATGAGCTCATTGGAAAATTCAACATCATCATCCTCGATCTCGTCATTGTTGCTAAGTAGTTATATGTCTTCAATTACCTTAAATATCTCATTATAGTGCTTATACCATGTGATCCCTTGGAGGAACGTGGTATCCCTAAACTATACTCTAGCTTAGGGTTGGATGTATAATTTTCCATTGATGCCTCCTTAATTTCACTAAACTTTCATAGTTCTCTTGTAGCCTACTCTCTTGCATATGGGATTTATTCATATGTTTTTCCTTGGGATCTCTTGAGGATGCTCAAGTAGAGGACTCTTATAAATTTAGATCACATAGAATAGATAATTACGAGCTCAATTTAGCTAGGACTTTAATGGGATTTGAAATATTACCACAATAATGGCATTGAGAGCTCATGGTGCCATGCAAGTTGATCTCCTAGTTGATGGAATGATTTTGACTTAGCCATTTTTATTTTTTTCTTAGATTAAGTTTATGAAATATGATTTAACTATATAAATTGGTGATGATGGGACCTATCTAGGTGTCAAAACATGATCTACCTAAATGGCCCAATTAATGCAAAGTATGGTAGGCATGCACCTAATTCTGGCCCTTGTGGCACCTAGTATGCATTTGAATTTGACCAAGTGTCACTTGTATTATGGTGTTCCCAAGTGGTGATGTTATTGATTTATTGCAACATAAAAAAATTATGTGTATATAATGGCACATGGTTCATATTTGTTAGATCAATACTCTCGATCCATACCATTCTCTGACATATTTAGTCCTTAACTATACAAACTATCTCTTAGGTATACAAAATTACACATGACATGTCTTAATTAGATTAAAACTCTCAAACTATACCATTATTTGATAACTCTATGACCTAACTACACAAATTATCTCCTAGGTGCATGTAAGCACATGTGTTGCATCTTGATTAAATCAGGACTCCTAGATCATATCATTATCTAATAGTTACAAGACCTGACTATGAAAATTATCTCCTAGATATATGAAATTACACGTAGCACATCCTAATTAGATCAGGATTCTTAGACCATACCATTTTATAATTGATCTAGGACCTATAAAATGTATAGAAATACTAAGTCATTATAAAATGCTTTGCAAACTATCTACCAAGTGTACAAAACTACATGTGACGCATCTTAATCAGATCAAGACTCCCAAACCATACCATATTTTAACAACTTTGAGACCTGCAAAACATATAAAAATACTAAGTCATTACAAAGTATTTCATAAATGAAGGGTTGCTTACTTATCATAAATAGCCACTGGGATGGTGCCAAATGAACTCTGGGAGGTTGAGTCAGGAACACTAGGATGTTAACTATTTTCGGAATGAAAATGTTAATACCCAAAAAAGAAACTAAGCAAATTAATATTTTATATGCATGATAGTGTTGACTTTTTTGAATCAAAATCTTGTGAAATATATAAATATAAACAAAGGGGGGCTCTATCAAGTATTGCATAAATCTTAAATATTTAAACTCTATTGGTGTTCACTTATAGGGATCAGGCTTGAGATTTTGGAGCATGATGAGGTTCAGATTGGGATCAATAAAGGACAAATTTTTCAATATTTATGGCTTATGAGGGGGTTCCCTTTTCTTCTATGAAAAAAGATGTGTTAGGCACAACAAATGGCATTTATGTGGGGAAAAGGTTGTCTAAAAACCCAAAATTTTAGATCCTCACATTAAACCAATAAGATAGAAAATGAAAACCATGTTAAACCAAATTAAAGAAGAAATGGAGTACTTAGGTATACTTCATCACATAACATATTGGGTTATAGATCCTATAAGAGGTCATTTTATGTGAAAAAATGATTCATTGCCTATCATCTACTTTTTGAATTCATGACAAAATTTGAAAGTAATTGAGGTGTTCATAACTTCTAAAAGGTAATGCTTTTATAGATATTGGTCAAGGAAGGGAAAGCATGGGCATTGATTTGTTTTTATCTGGGTGTACATAGTCCTGATAGAGATACCTCTAGTTCCACTCCAGGCCTTACTCCATTTCCAACCAATCCAAAAATCTAGTGATGGAGGTTGCCGAAATCACCCTTTCTTAGGAAGAAACCTTATAATTTTCTTGAGATTCTCAGACTTCCCTTTATTCTAATATTTTGTTCTATTTCTGATCCAAGAGGTTTTGGAACCAATGTAGCCAAGTTAAATGATTAATTTAGTTAATTCTTACCACCAAAGGGGACTCTTTATTTTTTTATTTTTTCAAGATGACTTATTACAATATTTATTGTGCAATCTTGACCTATTGTTAGTAATAAAATTGTTTTTAATTACTTAATTTTGAATAAATGACTTAATTATTGTTGGATACTACAAAGATTTGCCATGTTGATCAAATGTTTAAAAATGAAGACAAATGTTTTTGGTTCTTGTTCCCTAAACTATGTTTCCAATGCTTCATCAAACATTTGAGGGGGGGGAATCAAGGGATGTATGGACCTAGGTCACATAGACTCAGGGTTAGAGAAATAATTACTTGGAAACAAGGTTGTAGGAAGGCCCTCAAAGAAAATCACATAAAAATGAACATACAAAACAACTAAATAAATAACAAACACACCAATAAATACCGAAAGTAAACACACAACCAGAATTAAAATACTTTAAGACTATGTTACTCCTAAACTACACTTACAGCTACCTTGAGATGAATGTGGATGGTGTAGTTGAGAATTAATTATTTAAAAAATATCCATTCATAGGCAGAGAGATTTTATTTCTTTTTATATCCCTCAGTATAAAAAGCATTTTTCTTAGTAACTCAACAATTTGATACAGGCCAATTCATAGTGGATCTAATTTGGAATGTTGCCCTTTATTTTCATGAGGCTTGTTTCATAATAGGACTAAATCAGATACTATAAATGATTTTACCTTTGCTTCTTACCAAACCACCTATTGAGGGTGTATTGATTTTTTTTGAAACTTTGAAGTGCCTCTTCTCATGCATCTTCCATTTGAACAATGTCCAGTAACCTTGAATTTACTTTTTTAATATTCTCCATATATTCCTACATGAACTTGTATGTAGGTAACCTGAGGTTCATTGAGAATATTAGATCCAAACCACATACCAGTAAGAAAGATTAAATTTTGATGGTTCCTTTGTATCTAATGTGATCAACCCAAAGTACATACTCTAGTAAAGAATGTTCAATCTCTAGGTTATTTTTTAGTCAACTTCTTGATTGTATTCATCAAATTTTTATTAGTGAAATCACCTAGCCCATTCCCTTGTCGATAAATTTGATGAGAATTTAAAGGTGATATTGTTTTCATAGACCCACTTGCTAAGTTGTGTTGATTGGAAAATAGGGCCATTGTCTTAGACCAATGAGACTAGTATGTCAAACTATGTGGTTATATTTTCTTCAATGAACTTTATTATTTCCCTAGTAGTGTTATTCTTTATGGCTATGGCTTTTGTCCATATTGTATACTAATCAGTTTTAGTAAGTATGAATTTATATCCAAATAAAGAGTTGGGATTGTTGACCCAGATGAAATTAAATCCCTATTGAGAAAATGGATGTTCTTCTATGATGGGTTGGAGTGGTATTACCATGTGAATTTCCCTCTTAGAAAAGGTTTGACATTCATGACAAGTCTAGACAAGGTTATATGTGTATTTGAATATGGTGGTTTAATAATACTTAGTTTAAATAATTTTGTGAGCCATTATTATTCCCAAGGAGTGGTCACTACCCAACTTTTCATGGAAGCTGGTCATAACTTCATTGGCCTCTTCTTTTGGTAAACTTCACAAATATATACATTCATAGTTATTTCAATACAACACTACCTTTTTTAGCATATAATGAGTTGTCTTTAGTTTGAGACATCTTCTTTATGCTTTTTTTAGTCCCAAAGGAGGATTATCATAAAGTATATAATGAATGATTGCATCATACTAGTTTTGGATAGTCATTTATAATTGATTCAGCTACACCACAGTGATCCTAGGGTCAATCTATGTGATTAATTGAGTAAGGACTTGACCTCTTACCATTATAGTAGGTTTAATTTCCATGTTTTAATCTCTTATCTTGGACATCCATCAGCCTTTACATTCCCCCAATTCATTTTTCCCTAACATGAGCTTTATGGTTAGGTCAATGACAATGGCATGCACCTTGTTTCTAGGGATATAATTTGAAACTTCTTCACATCCTACTAAATATCTAAGGTGGATTATTTCAATTATACATCTTTAAAATTCATAATTATGAAAGTTATAGGATGTTATTCTTCACTAATTTTTGACTAATCACAATAGTTATGCTATGTCTAGAGGCAAAGGAATAGAGGTGGAAATCATTTTTGTAGGCTAGGCAGATTAGGACTAGTATTTGCATGATGTCATTAGTGATTTCCTAAAAGGAATCTTTAGTTGGGTGTGTCCTCTCCAAGTTATCTTCATGTTTCAACATAATGTTTAAAGGTTTAACAATATAATCAAAATTAGATATAAACTTGCATACAAAATTAATTTTGTCAAATCATGACATTAGGTATTTCTTATTATTAGTGAAAGGTATCTTAGAAATTACACTAGCCCCTTTAGGATAAATAAATATACCTTATTTAGTGATAATTTCATTTATGAGCTTACCTTTCATGATGCCAAAGACACTTTTCTTTGGGTTAAGGGAGATACCATATGTTCTGCATCTCTCAAATATTTTCTTAAAGTGGTGATTGTTATCAGACTTATGTTTTAATAAGATAGATCATCCATGTAGATTATTATGCATTTACAAATTAAGCCATCAAAGGTGAAATCCATAGCTCTCTAGAAAGTGGATCCAACATTAATGAGGCCAAATGGTATCCTTTTGTAGGTGAAGGTGCCCTAATTCTTGTAAAGGTAGTCTTGACTCTATCTTCTTGGTTTATTAAGATTTGGTTATACCCTAAGAATCCATCTAGAAAGGACATCATTTAAGAGGAACTTACCATTTTAATCACTCATAAAAGGAGGGAAAAGGATAATTATCTTTTTTCGAGGTCCAGTTCAGGTTCCTAAATTTGATGCATAGTCTAATTTCTCCAATTTTCTTTTGAATAGGAACTAGGTTGGCGTCCCAAGTAGAATGGTAGACTGGGAAAATAATCTCAATTGAGAGTAATTTATGAACTTTCTTATGAAAAATGGGCTCTAAGATAAGGTTTATAGACTATTATCTTTGCTTAAATGGCTTGTGTCCTTGTTTAAGTAGGATAGTGTGTGTTATTACATTGGCATCAAAGACCTTAAGGTATTTGTACATCTAAAAATAATATCTCTATATAGTAGAAGCAACCTCTTGAGCTATCTTATTTGAATTGCAAAACCAATGTTGGCATCCTTGTGTTAATCAGTTGATCTAAGGTTGGTTGTGTGAACTAGGAATTTGACTAAGAAGATGAGATTAGTAAGGTGTTAGTGAATACAACCAAACCAAAAACACACTAAGCTAACATCTTTATGCCTAGTTACTAGTGTGAGCTTAGTGTAAAAAACAAATGACAAACACAACTAAAAAGTAAAGAAAAGCATAAGAATTCATTCACCTTCCTTGGATGTTCCAAATACTTTTGTATTAGTGGCTTTCTCGATGTTATACTCATGAAATCTTTGGTAATGGAAGCTTGTCTACCTCCATCTCTCATTGGCACCTTTGGCTTATAGCTTGGCTTGACTTGGAATCAATCTGGCATGGTAACACTAGTTGCATGAAGCTTTGTAATAAATTTTGCATTATAACTTTACATAATCATATATTTTTGAAGATATTTGAGCATAATAACTTTACACCAAAATAGCTTAGAAATGATGTTCATGGCCTCTCTATTTATAGATTTTTGAGATTAATCAAAATCAACCTAAACCATCCATCTCAGGATTGAGATGTGTGCTAAGGATTAATCCAATTTTAAAATTAAAATTGATAAATAAGCTCATTAATATTTAGGATAGAGGAACAATTAAAGTCATGAAGGGCATTGATGAGGCATGGGAGCATAAATTTTGATATTTATGGCATTTATGGCTTAGGGATGTCTTCCCAAAAAATGAGGTCATCTGATGATGCAGATATTCAATATTCATTTTCAAAACAAATTTTCAACAAGTTTTCATGGAATTATTGATTAGGCCTTGATTTGGGTTAATTATATCTTTAGCATGTTTAAGCACTTTGTGCACAAATTACTCAAATTGATCAGAATACCTTGTTATGAGTCAAAAATTTGACTAGATTGGAATTGGAAGGTAATGTTAGATGTGTTGGATCCATTATCATATTTATGATGTTACCAACAAAAAATAATGAAATCAAATGTCTTGTGTAAGAGATTTGATAGGAAAGATCAATCCAAAGCACCTAGGTACAAAATTGGCATTTTGATTCAGAATGATCGAATCAAAGTTAGTTGGCTAATATCTTGTATTGCCCCATTTAGGGATATTCTAGCCAAAATTGGCATTTAAATCTATCAATTTCAAATATTTTAATGTGTTTTAGTGTTTTTAGGCCAAATTGTGCATTTTAGGTAAAAATTGGTCAAAACCTTGATTGGAGGTTATTGGCAGCCAGATTTAAGTGTCTATAGTTTGCCCCTATTTGGGAAGATGTTGTAAACCATAGGCAAAGCAATGTCTTCTCAAATAATGATAAATGGTCTATATGCCAAAAAGAAGATGATGGTTGAATAACAAAGCTCTAAATGGTTTTTGGGAAGCCTATGATGATGCCCCCTCGAAGGAGTCGCTGTCACAATTTTTGATAGATGGGCCCTCAAAAAGAAACAAGAAGAAAGGTGGAATTAATCTATGGTTGAGATTAATCTAAATAATAAAATGCTTGCATGTATTGATGTAAAAAAGATGTTGATTTTTTCAAAGGCAGTTATAATCAGGAATAAAAGTCAAAATAATAATTTATCCATAGGTGGTTATAATCATTAAGTAGACTTGGATTGGCTAAAATTGATGGTACCCCAATTAGGGATGATTAACAAGCATAACTCAAGGATATAAATAGGAATATAGATTAAAAATTAGTGGGTGCAAAGTGATGAAAGAGATGGATAGAGGAATGAGATTGATCAATAGAATGATTTAGTTGTACCTATCAATGAGGAGATACTCATCCTGATCAACAATGATACAACTAAAATAGGCAATGGATTAATTTTATTAAGGGTGGGATGGAAGGGTTTGTCAAGGTACCAAGAAGAAACTTATATAGCTCTATTGATTTTAGACCTTTTTGAAGCTGATTTTTATTATAGTATGTGATGGTAGGCATCATGATAGAACACCATAAAGACTTGGCCAAAAAAGTATAAGGAATGACTCCCGATATCCAATAAACACTCAAAAATAAAACACTAATGATAAAATACATGATGACAATGTTAACATATGAATATGGATGGACTCAATAATAATATTTTCAAAGAATCACCCAATGAACACATATAGACTGAGTCAAGACAACAATGCTAAAAGCAAACAAATAGGCAAGCAAACAAACAAACAAATAATTTTAAATAAATAAACAAAAAAGCCTAAAATAAACACATAAATAAACCAAAATATTAAAATAAAGCATCTTAATAATGACCATGCCCCAGTAAGGCGGATCAAGGATAATTGACTAGGATTATACAGGATAAATGTTTTTAGATTTTTGGAAAAAAAAATTCAAGGTATATTAACTCATTATATAATGATAAGATACCTACTCGCAAAATTATGAGAGTATTCAGCTTAGCTTGTTTTCAAAATGATGAGAGTGTATGAAAAGTGGGATTGAGGTGACCTCAACATAAATTAAGCATGACCTACATAGTCCTAAAATGACCTCAAGTCAGAGTAATTCCATCCATACAAAAGGTGAGGAAAAACCAACTAGGTCCCAACAAGTTCTCAAAACCAACAAATGGCCAATCAAATAAAAATAGTAATGGCAAGGTGATGTAGTAATGCATGATAAATAAGTGTTGCCCCTAGTTTACCCATAGGTAGTTATAACTAGGATATAATAGCATAGGTCAATGATACTAATTTTCTCATAGGTGGTTATAATTAGTAGCAAGACTAGTGAAACACTAATTTTCTCATAGACAATTATAATCAAGCTCACATAAACAAGCTTGATAGGATGAAATATATCTTGCCAGATCAATTGTCACACCACTTTCATAGACTATCATTATAAACATAGATTTGATTGATTATTGAAACGTGATCAGAATCCCCCCACAAAATGTGTGGAAAGAACCAAAGAAACCAAGATCAAAATAAGATTGGGTAGGATGAGTAAAAATAGGCTTTGGCTTAGATAGGAATGGAATGGTTAGATGACATGGTTTTTCTTAGGATAATGATGGTTTTTGATAGATTGGATACAATAGTAAGAGGATTGCCCCCAAATGATAAGGTAAATGGTTGGGATCTACAATAATGGTAAATAGGCATATGTAACAATGGTAATGGCATGACAATGTGAAATGGTATGGTATATGTTTTTGGCCTAGGTATGGGTTTTCATTTTATTATTCCTACTAATGGGGAGATGTACATCATAATCAACAAATGATACAAATAGAATACTTGATCATGTGAATTATTAACCCACCTTGTCTAATAGCTACTCTATCAAAAATGGCCTGTAGATTTGGTTGTTAAGAATTATTTTATGATCTTTATTAGTCATTGATTTTGATTCCTTTAAGCTTCGAGACAAGGTATCTTTATAGCCTCTAAAAATGAAAGTGTAGCTGTGGATGGTAAATAAGGACAAATAATGGATAGTAGGTATGATTATGAAATGTAATGGTACATGATAATAGAATGTGGAATGGTTAGGAAACAAATGATGATTGGGACATTCAATCACATGTAATGTTGTTGATGTTAGATTCAACATAACTTTGGTTGTGGCAGGGCCGAAGTCTTATTCTCTTAATAGGACCACTAGATTTTTCTATTTTTTGACTTTGAGAGTAGTTACCATTTGATTAGGCTATATATTGGAAGCTATATTGATTTGATCTTTAATTTTGTCTTCATCAAGTAGTGAAAAACTTTTTTGCTCAGCTATTAGTGCCTCAAAGAAGTTTTTACCAATGAAGTTGTTTTGATTGTCCCATAGCACCTCCAAGAAAGTTTTACTAAGGAATGTTGACTTTTGACTTTGATTGTCTTCTAACACCTCTAAAAAGGTTTCACTATAAGATGCTAAGTTTTGTCTTTGATTGTCCTCTAGTGCCTCTAAAAAGTTTCACTAAGAGAGTATTCCTTTACTACATGAATGTGGTCTTGGCCTCCTTGATCTTCTTCAACTGCTATGTCATCATAGATGCAATTCAACAAAGTGTGATTCTTTCGATCTCAATCAACACTTGTGGGAAATGGAATGTCAATGATATGGCTATTTTGGTTTATGGTAATGGCCTATATAATAGTAATGGAATGGGGAAAGGCTACACAATCCTCTTAGAAGATATTAAAATAAATTTTGTTAAATCTAAAGTACTCATCCTCAAAAATTGTAGAAGGATCATAAATGTATTTAAATTAATCTACAAGGAATGAGTAACCAATGTTGCAATAGCCACGAACATATTTTTTTTTGAATCTGATTCTAACTCAAGGGACTCTAAATCTGATGTTGAAACTAATGTTGATTCAGATTTTGATGGAAAATCCAATGTCAATTCAAGAATAGAACCTGACTCTAACTCTAATTCTTCATCTGATGGGTACTCTATTATAATTATGTCTTATTGAATATTTGGTTTTGGATAAGTAATAGCTTGTGATGGCATAATGGGCTCCACAAAAACTAGTTTGTCAGAGTGGGACTCCTCTAGGATGGGTAAAAGGTTAAGAGATAACTCCTTAGAGACTGGATATCAATAAGAGGGTCTTGAAAAATAGGCACATGGTTGAGGTAATGATTTTTCCAAAAGTGGTTATAATCATTAAGAAGTGACTCAACAAAAATTGGCTCATCAGTGTGAGACTCTTTGACAACTAGTATAAGATCAATAGGTGATTCATCACAAGCTAACTTATCATAAGTGGTTGGTTCAACAAAAACATCTTAGATTGGTTGGTTATCTAGGATTTTGTTTCTAATGAGTTATAAAATACCAGTTTTAAACATGACTTGGTATTTAAAGGATTGGATCAGTTGAGATTTGGATGGGATTTGTATTGGATGAAGAATGACTTGTGGTTGGATAATGGTAAGGCATTATGAATCATGATTTATCACATTATCCAAAGGATGAAGTCCTAAAATGGTAATGATAGGGCATTGTGGGGCCTGATTGCTCACACAAGTCAAAGGACTAGGTCTTGGAATGATGAAGGGGCATTGTGGAGTTCAATTTCTCACACAAACCAAAGGATGAAGTCTTGGTATGTAAATAGTGTAACATTATGGTCCTATAATATAAATGGTATGATGTGGTGGATCTTGGTTACTTGCATAAGCCAAAGCATCCAAGTTTTCCTCATAAACCATATCCTTCTAGTCATGAGTTAGCTCATGAACTAGTTCTTGACTGTGTTTCACATACTGATTATTGTCAAGAGGGTATGGATCCATATCCCAAACAACATTATCTATAGTTGGGTCTTCAAAGTCCTCACAAGCCTCTTCATGCCAATCCATGTCTCAAGTTGGATCATGTGGATTTTGACTATGTTTTCCATATGGAGTATTGTATAGAGAATAATAAAACTCCTTAGAAAATATTTCTCTATAGGGGTTCCTAGTGGGATTTTATGCGACCATTCTATCATAATCTAGATTATACATGACTCGACCATAAGTGTAACTAGACATATCCACATAAATGATGAAAGATCTAAAATAAAAAGGCTTAGAGTTCTAAAAACTCTAAAAGACTATTCAAAGGATAAATGGTTCAAACTTGGTCTAACTTGGTCAAAGGGGTGGAGATGTATCTCCAATATGGTTTGAAATTGGATCTGTATCTCTATAATATTTTATGATAAGACTTGGCATAAAATAGTCTAACATTAAATGTCTAATGTCAAATGTCATACACATAAAATCCAAGCATCTGAATAAAAACTAGCATGCTAAATGTCAAGGTCAAAGTGTTCTCAACAAGGTCTAAACTAGGAAAAGAAAAAGTTGAGTTACTAAGTCTTTTATCCAAACATAGAGTCAAAAGCTAAGCTCAAACAAATAGGCATACACTAGGACTTTTGGCCAAATGGTGTCAAAATATAGAGTTAAAACAAAGGTATGATGTGGTTTGATTTAATCTAACAAGTTTGGAAACAATTTTGACATAGACTTGGCACACGAAATCAAACATAAACATGGTCAGTTGGCATAAGGCATGAGGCAAAATGCTTTTGGAAAAAAGTTGTGTTCTTCCAAATAAAGGCACAAAAAATGATCATGATAGGAATTAAACAAACAAACCATCAATAGTTTTCAAATTTAGGTAATTGATTAACCAAAATTATACAACCTAAAAGAGAAATATCTATGTATTAGCCCTATGAATTGAGGCTTAAATAGAAATCAATCAATGTTTGGATCCAAAATTAACAAGGTTAATTGAAAACTCAACTTTGAAAACTATGATTTGACCAAACAAGCTAGACAATATTGGATAACATGATGGCATAAGACAAAGGTCCAAATGGTATACATGACATGGTTTGAAACAATGGTTTCTGATACAAGATAAACTAGTCTTGAAACATTGAGCAGCCTAACGACGTAAGCATTCTCAAATGATGTGATCTATGTTATGATTCAAAAGACTAAAAGACAAAATGGTTTAATATGATTTTGGTAGAATAACACTACCCTATTTAACTCAAATGACACACACACAAACAAGTTTAGCAAAAAATTTAAGGCACAAGTGTGGTGTAAAATGGCCAGCATAACACCTCTTTAGAAAAAGAGTGACGTATAGACAAATTGATTTTAACATAACTTATGAACAAACAAACAAGTTTTAGTCTCAAAACATACCAAAAAAAATGAACAAAATACACTAAGTATAATCATATAAATCCTAACAAGGGTATGGTAATGTGGGTTTGACTAAACAAGCAAGCTTTTGAACATTTCTAGGGAAATCAATTTCACAATGAGTTTCACATCAAATGATGCAAAAGGCAAGCACAAAAATTGGGTGACCACAGCATTGGCTAGTCATAAAAAGGTCTAATCTTTTTTACAACCACTACATTCTATTGTTCACTCAGTGTAGTGTGATGTCCAAATACAGATACGTCATATGTGAAACTCAAAAGGAGTAAGTGAAGTCAATGTCTGAAGATGAAACATCGGGTCAAAGCTTCCCTAAAGAACTCACAGGAGGTAATTACATCCCCCTCATAGGTCAAGTTTACATAAAAATAAAGAAATCATAAAATACAAAGACTTTAGGGTCATTTTCAAGGTCACCTAAATTTTGATGAGTTTTTAGGGAGTGCTTTATAGACATTCTTTTTAAGCCTTGGGCTAGGAAATTTGCAATAGGAATAGTGCTTTTGATTTCAAGGGTTCCCTAAAGGAGAAAAATGTAAGAGGATACATGCAACATTCCTCTCTTTTCCAAACAAAATATAATCTAAACAACTAAGTAAATACAAGAAAACTTGGAAACGTGAGTTCATTTTTAAGCCCAAATTTGAAAAATAAGGTGGTGTTCATTTGACCCCTTGGTCTTAGTTATAATTTTGAAAATTAATATTAAAACACTTATATAAGCACCTTAAATGTTACTTTAAGCACCAAAATAATATTCTTAATTCATTTTAAAATCATTCCAAAGATGTCTTAATAACATGTTTTAATAATTTCCAAGTCCGTTGGTTACCTATCTACCCTTAAGGCATCACCCCAAAAGCAAATATGTTAGATTAGAAACATTTTAAACATATTTTCAAAATTTTATGAAAAATATATGAAACTTGAAGCTAAACTAATGTCAAATTATAAAAATTTAGGAGAAAGCATATGGTTTTAAAAAAAACATACAAAATAGAGTCTGTATGACCCCAAACCAAGCATTTTAGAATGCCCTATTAGCTCTCAGGTTTTGTGTTTTTAAGAAAAACACATTGATCAATGTCAGTTATACAACTGATGATGGTTACACTTAATAATTGATAATGGTTATCTAATTGACATCAATAATACCAATAGTGACTGATGATGGCTATGCCAATTGATGATGGTTTTACTAATTAACATCAGTTACTATGTAAACCCGTGACAAATAAAAATGGCAAAACAAAGTTATAAAATCAAATTACAAGAGTTTTAATGATCTAAATAAAGATTAGTATGGTGTTAGTGAATATTTTTAGAACTAAGAATTTGACTAAGAAGAGAAGATTAGTATGGTGTTAGTGAATGAAACCAAATCAAAAACTCACTAAGCTAACATCTTTATGCCTAGTTACTAGGGTGAGCATAGTAACAAAAACAAATGACAAACACAACTAAAAAGTAAGTAAAAATGTAAAAATAATTTCACCTTCCTTAGATGCTCTAAATGCCTTTGTAGCAGTGGCTTGCTCAGCTTTGTGCTTATGAAGTCCTTGGTAATGGAAGCTTATCTACCTCCATCTCTCCTTGACACCTTTGGCTTATGGCTTGGCTTGGCTTGAAATCAATTTGGCATGGTAACACTAGTTGTATGAAGCTTTGTAATAAATTATGCATTATAAATTTGTATAATCATGTGTTTTTGAATATATTTGAGCATAATAACTTTGCACCAAAATAGCTTAGAAATGATGTTCATGGACTCTCTATTTATAGATTTTTGAGATTGATCAAAATCAACCTGAACCATCCATCTCAGGATTGAGATGTGTGGCTAAAGAATAATCTAATTTTGTAATTAAAATTGATAAATAGACTCATTAATATTTGGGATAGAGGAGAAATTAAGAGGCATGGAGGGTTTTGATGAGGTATGGGAGGCATGAATCTTGATTTTTGTGGCATTTATGGCCTAAGGATGTCTTCCCAAGAAATGAGGTCACCTGATAAGGCAGATATTCAATATTTATTTTTAAAATAATTTTTCAACAAGTTTCTATGAAATTATTAATTAGGCCTTGATTTGGGTTAATTAGCTCTTGAGCATGTTTAAGCACTTTATGCACAAATTATTCAAATTGATCAAAATGCCTTATTATTAGTCTAAAATTTGACTGGATTAGAATTATAAGGCAATCTAAAATGTGTTGGATCTATTATCCCATTTAGGATGTTACAAAAAAAAATTAAGTCACATGTATTGTGTAATATATTTGATAGAAAAGATCAATCCATAGCACTTAGGTGTAAAATTGGCATTTTGACTAAAAATCATCTGATCAAATTTAGCTAGCCCATAAATTGCATTGCCCCATTTAGGGATACCCTAGCTCAAATTGGCATTTAAATATGTCAATTTTAAATATTTTAATGTGCTTTAGTTTTTTTAGGCCAAATTATGCATTTTAGATGAAAATTGGTCAAATCCCTTATTGGAAGTTATTGGTAGCTAGATTTAGGTATTTACAGGTTGTGTGTAATCATAGGGTGACACAAGTTGGTTTATCTGGTTTGTGTGTGGACCCATCCAGGTCAAACACTCTTTTGAGTGAGATTATACCCTTTTTTATATGATTTTACCTTAAATATATGATACCTTCCTCATCGTAATCCTCATTAATGAATTTGTATTTATCTTTTTCATTTGTAATTTGAGCACTAAAGACTCAAAAAATGTTTATAAAGTCTAATATGTGATAATCATCATCAAAAACCTAAAAAATTTAAATGTTGTCTAGGACTAAGGGGCATGGTATGAGTTATATGGAAAATCATTGAAACCCTAAGTCATAAAAAGGAGTTATATTTGTAGCAAAAAGTAATAAGTAATTAGCAACCTAGTTCTCTTCTCTAGGGATGGGGATGACATTGAAATCGTTAAACATTTCAATTAGATCCCATGCTTGATGTTCATGTTTTTGTAAGACAACTTACATTAAAACTTACTTCTAACTTGGTTGACCACTAATTCAAAGTCCTCAAACACTCTTATATATTCACCCTTATGCTTTATGGTAAAATACAGGCCTGGGATTAAGGCCTCATATTCTACAAGGTTGTTTGTATAGTAGCCAAGTGTTGTTTCCATTATAAGTTGATTAAAAAAATCCTAGCTCCAAAACCTTACTTGGAATAGGTCTTGTAAGAGTATAAGGACCATAAACCTAATGATTCTAGATCTTTGTTAGTCTTACCCTCTGCATGTTTTGTGAACAGAGTGTAAATGCCAATGTCAAAAGATATTATGTTTATTTTTCATTTATGGAAATATATTTCATCATCATGTGATTCATATAAGGTTATCTATAGATAGAATTTGGTTGGCTACACCTCTCTAATGTAGTCACATGTGTAACAATTCTATGTTCATATACCCATTTAAAGGTTTTGATCAATCCTTGATGAGTAACATCCCATATTCTCAATGATATCCACTACCTAAATATCCTTGAATTACTAGACTCTAAGTTTAGATTCCAATTTCATATGTACGTTCAAGATTTCACCTAACACCTTGACCTCAAATGTATCTATTTGAACTGCTTTTTTATCATATGAGTAAGCATGACATTTTTCAAGGCTCCAGAAATAACCTAGGCAGTTATGTAAGTTCTTGTTAAACAGTCATACCATAAGGAGGAAAGGAGGAACCTCAAATTCATTCTTGTGTATTAGCATATTGGTGTGTGCAATATTTTACTTAGGTTGGGTCAACTTTTCTATTAAATACTTTAGGAGGAGATCATGTTGCCCAATGATTTAGGCCAAATCATGCAACATGACATTCATTTTTATATTTTTCATATCCTCTACTATGTTGTATCTAGTTCCACTAATAACAAGTTGTATTTATGTTGAAGATTTGGGTTCATTGTCCTTTAGAGGTGGGGGATAATTTCTATTTTTAGGATCAGGAGGTGTCACACTATTATTCAGAGGATTAGATGTAGTAAGGGGTTATTGTTATGTCCAAATCCTAAGAGCATAGTTATTTAATTGATACTATTGAGAATCATGTACCTCATACAGAACTTCTTTGGTCTTGTTGTCTTCTTGAATATGTAAATATAGGTTTTCTATTACCATGGCAATGCTTGGAGGTTTTGATATACTGAGGGTATTAAAAGGGTTGGAAAAATTTTAGTGGTTAGCAACTACTAACTCATATCCTTCCATCTCTTTCTAGAGGATGTCAAATGCATTACATAACTCAATGTAATCTAACTCTTCATGTTGGGAAACACCATGCACTTGAAACCAGTTTGGCAAGGTCATCTCACATATATTGAGATCAAGTAGTTTGTTAGGTGAAGGTTATGATTGGTTATTATAAAATTTAAATGGATGGTTTTATATTTGGTAGGTAAAAATTTTATTGATTTTTCCCCTCTAGATGTAGACACTATTTATGAATTATATATCACCTCAATCTTGTATACTTGGTAAATACATATCATGGATATACCTTTAATTTTTAGACCTTCCTATTTCTAAAAGGCTCACATACACTATCTCTATGCCAAATTACTTATTTCTTAGTTTGACCAATGTTATTCTAATGACTCAGACCTTTTATCATACTCAAAATTTTATAAACCTACTTATATTATATTTCTACAAGTTTTGGACTTGTGTTTATTTTCTAGCTACCCAAATAATTTCATCCCAATCAAATGCCTATGTTAACATAAATTTCCTACCCCAACCCAAGTGTCTAATGACCTAATGTCATTAAAATTTCAAATGAAACATATCCTTATGGTCAGCCTAAGATTTTTAATATGATATATTCTTCAAAAATAACCCTCATTCATTCCTCACCTAACACAAACCTAGCAACTCACAAGGCAAAATACCAAAAGCATTCAAATGAGCAAAGCTTACATATTTTATCTTATTTCCAAATCAATCATAAGGATAGAACATCCATAGTTTTGAAGTACTAAAAGAGCATCCCATGAGCCATATTTTTTAATTTACAAGTTAGGTCACTTTATATACTTATGTATCACACAGTGCATCTTTATGCACACACAGACCCAAAAATAAGGGATAACTACATGAGTTTAAGGCCCTCTTATAAGTAGTGGTTATATATGCATCACCCACTGATGCAGGGGTATTTGAAGTCAAATCTACATCATGATCCCACTAACCCATATTTCCCATAACCACTATGAAGATGAATAACTAGGATTTTATTATTTGACAACGAACGACAACCCATGATCTATATTTGAGCATACCAAAGTGAAGGTGACATAGAACCCAAAATATCCTAGGTAATTACAACTAGATCCATGAGGTATTTCATATTGGATACTTACATCTAAGTTAGACAAAAGTGTTGATGTAATAGTCTAAGGTCAATACAAGTGTCTAAGGCCATAGATGTATAATTTCTACAATTAGACAACTGGTCTAGATGCTAGATCTAGTTTATTTCTATCCTTTTCCAAATCAGATTTGAATGCACACAATAATATATCTAAGTATTTTTTTTTCATTATCATTGTAATATATATCATAGTTGTGTATATACGGATTATAAATATGATTAGATCAAGCATTAGTCATGAAAAACACAATAAATGCATAAGAACATAATAATCTAAGATAACCTATTTAATGGGGTGTGAAAATAACAATTAAGATCAAATAAAAAAATTAAATACAAGTTACCTTTCCAAGGTCTTCCCATCACACAAATGTAGCTCAAAATGTGATTCTTCCCTTGATTTGGTGCTCAATACTTCAAGAATCATGCAACGCCAAGCTTCTCCATCATCTCAAAAATAACAACTAAGCTAGGCTCATGATATGAAATCAAGGTAATTCCTATCAATGAAGCTATCTTATTACAAATAAATCATTATCAAACTATACTCAAATAGCTTGTATAAAGAATCTTGAATTATAAGTTTACACAAATGAAGCTTAATCAAAGTGGTTTTGGCCCTCCTAATTATAGATTTTCCAAATTGATCAAGATCAACCATGACCATCCATATTGAGATCAAGATGTATGGTCATGAATTAATCTAATTCTATAAATAATATCCATAAATATTCTCATAAATATTTGAGAGGAAAGGGCATTAAAGAGGCATGGGAAGCCATAATCTTGATATTTATTGTATTTATGACTTATGGATACCACCCCATTGATCATGTCATTTGATGATGCAGTTAATAAGAATCAATTTCCAATAAATAAATATTTAATAATTTCTATGAAATTTTTACTTAAGCTCATAGTTTGCTTTAATTTGCCTAAATAAAATGAATCAAATTTTAGTGTAATTCTTTAAAAATTAGTTGCACTTCATTAATCAAACTGGTCATAGATTCATATTACTGAGTCATAATTTGATTGGAGAAAAATTAGAAGGCAATGTTAGTTGTGTATGGACTATTATCACATTTATGATGTTGTCAACACAAAATAATACATGCACATGTCATGTGATTTTGAATTAGAAGAAAAGAGTGATTCAGAGCACCAAAATAAATTTTCATCATTTTGACTCGAAAGGAATTGATCAAAGTTAATAATCACATAAAATACATTTCCCCATTTAAGGATACATTAGACTAAATTGGCATTTTCATATTATAATTTTAAACTATTTATCACCTTTTAAGTTATTTTGGCACAAATTATGCATTTTCACAAATTTGAGTAAGATTGATAATTTTAACATAATGGTTTTAGGAATTAGATGTCTATATTTTACCTTTTTTTTAGAAGGTATAGCAAGACATTCAAGTGAAGAAACTTTTTTTTTTTAAAAGAGTTGTCCAGAATAAATTAGAAATAAAATGACCCATGATGCCCCCTCAAAAAGACATACAAGGATGAAAGAGAAGGATGAATTCCCAAAAAGAGAAAAAAAGTGAGATTAACCCATGGAATATAGATTAAATCCAAATGAGCTAATGCTTGAACTCATTGATTCAATCAATGATTAAAATATAATTAGATAAAATGGGCCCTAAGGATAGGTGGAATGGGAAGGATACAATTCAAAAATATAAGTGACACACTTTGAACATGCCTAAAATTAGGATGCAAGTTGTGCGCTACAGAACTGATCAAACCCAAGACAAGTTGCAAACTAAAATATTGCTAGAAGAAGGGAAAAAATCCATAGAGATTGGAATTAGAAGAAAAGGAGAAATGTGTCTCCAAAAATAAGAAATAATAATGTACCCTTGTAGAGAAAATTCAATCATGTGATAAAGCAATTTTGCCCTAGTAGGGCTGATTTTGATCATAGATAAAGAATGGTTTGCCCCTGTAGGGCTGATTTAGATTTGTGACTGGTTCAAATGTTGGTGCCCCTATAGGAAAAAAATTTAATCAATAACTCAATAATATAACCTATTATATAAATTAAATATGAGAGGGCATAACCATAGATGTGATGGTATAATTATTACAAAAGCCACAAAAAATCAAACATATGAGGATAAACAAAGTGATGAAAGAGATGAATAAAAGAGTAAAAGTGGCTAAGATAACCCAAGATACATCATGTATCCAAGCACTACCTACATAGTCCAAATGGATCTCAAGTCAATGTAGTTCACCCAAAAATTAGATAGAATAGAATGATGGATGAAGAAAATTGGCTAGTGTGCAATTAGATTCATGATAAATGCCAAGAGATGCACATCTTACATATATACAGGTACATGATAAGACATTGGTACCTAGTTTCATTGTTGTTCTTGATAGTTGTTCATCAACGTTACATTGGCATTAAGACTTGGAACCAAAGCACATAGTGCTTGCTATAGAAAAAATGAAATTATGCATCACAAGTATGAATAACCTATAATGACATTGGATTTCAATTGCATTAAGCTAGTTTAAATGTGAATACTTATAACTAAGGATAATGATAAGAACTACCAATACCAGAGTTACAACCATTGACATTTAAATAAAAATCAAAGATAAAGAAAAATAAAACAAATATATACCTAACCTAAAATCAAGATATGAACAATCAAGATTTAATTAGGAACAAGAATGTGAAAAATAAAGTAAGATCATCTTAACAACATAAAATCAAGATATGAATAATCAAGACCTATATGGACCATCAAGATGTACTTGAAAAAATAAAATAAAAGAACAAGACCAAAAAGAAAAATAAAAGACCAAGAAGGAACAAGAAGAAAAAACCAAAGGAAATAATAAACAAATGAGGAGAAAAGAATAAAGCACAACAAAATACTAATGAAAATCAAATAAATACATACAAATTAAAACAATGTTAGTACAGTTTGAAAATAATTGTTCATGCACATGTAGTGGAGGTGTTACTTTCTACAACAGTGTAACAAGAATAAGGACACAAAGTTGGTTCCAAGTGATAAGGAAACAACATAGAATAAATGGTGGAATAGAATAAAAGGAAGAGGGTAGTTGAGCTAACTCTAGATGTATAAGACAAATAGATGTTACCTATATAG
The DNA here is from genome assembly GCA_037957365.1 of Torreya grandis. NCBI lineage: Eukaryota > Viridiplantae > Streptophyta > Pinopsida > Cupressales > Taxaceae > Torreya > Torreya grandis. The sequence goes on along the minus strand of JARHVA010000504.1, from coordinate 4,841,496 downwards.
TTCCATGGACACAAGGTCCAACATGAACTTCAAGATAATTATAGTTATCCAAAGAAGTGGAATAGAATAAAAAGTGATGATAAGAAACATGATTCATGTTTTAAAATAAATGGGAAGATGGGAATGGTCTTGTAAAATAGCAAGCCATTAGGATAAATGAGAATGGTCTTGTAAAATGGAAAGCGTGTGGAAAAATTACTTACAAAATGGCAAGATCATGGAGATTAAAATATACAAAAATGTAAGACAATGTTTTTTATTCTTTTATGGATCATTTTATAATTTTTTTGTGTTTTTGTTCTTTAAAATATGTACAAATGTCCAAGGGAACTACCTAGTCAAGGAGATGTTCATCCAAGAGTAGGAGTTATAATAATAGTTAAGCTGCATGCAATGGCACATGCTCATAAATTAGCAAGATTGAGATCCTTATTAAGAAACAATGTTTAAAAAATGGCAACAAAATAATATAATAGTATGTAGTATGGGATTTCCCTGAAGAACCATCCAATAGGCAAAGATTATGAACTAAAGATGCATCTATGTTCACTTGTCTGTAGAAGAAGTTGTAAAATATTGTCTATGTTGAATTGAGTTATAGAATTGGCATTGATTATGTTCATGATGATTATGATTCATAATCAAGATCATAATTGGTCAAGGGATAAAATATGTTTAGGTTAAAACATCCCAAAACATGAAAATAATGTAGTTCTCAAAGAGATGATCTAGAATGAATAGGGTCCAAAAGAGGACGGTCCACAGTGGGATAAAAATTTGTTCAAAGTACCAACAGTCCAAATCTTTCACTGTCTAGAGCCTGAAAATAATATGGTTTTGTAAAGAATGGTCCAAGTTAGGTCACAATAAAGAATATGGTCCAACATGTGACGGTCCAAGATATAGTAGTAAGATAAAATTACTTCAACACAAGTTGCCCCCAAGTAAGGGGTCTTATAGACAATGGTTCAAAGTTGTCAATAATAGAACCTCTTAAGGTGCACAATGTTCATGGGATTTGGAATTTCTTCACTATTTGGAGTAGCCAGTCAATATGCCCCTGATCCATAGTTTTCCATGATAACATATGGTCCCAACCAATTAGTTGGAACTTGCATTTTTTTTTTCAACATTTGTGTTCTTCTAATTCTATTTCAAGACCAAATCACTAATCTCAAAATCCTGAGGGAGAATGCATTTATTGTAGCTTTTTCATAATCTATTATGATAGGCTTGTAAGTTTTCTAAGGCTACCAAACACTTACCATCAAGAAGTTTTAGTTCTTGCAACCTTGAGACTCTATATTCTTCATATCTTCAATACGCTCCAAAGATATTCACAATGTTGGTAGCTCAATCTCAATCAGGATAATAGATTTTATGTCATAAACAAGGGACTATGGATTTGATCCTGTAGGTGTTTAATGATTGGTTAGATAAACCCAGAGGGTAGGAAATATTTTCAAGTGCTAATTATGGCTAGTGTTATTGGCAATCTTCTTTAAAATGGATACAATGGTCTTGTTTGATGCCTTGGATTGTCCGTTGCCTTGTAGGTTATATGGTATGGATTTATTATGATTTATTTTGAAGTTTTCACAAAGGTTTTCAATCTATTTGTTTATAAGGATCAACCATTATTGGATATAATATGTGTTGGGATGTCATATCGACAGATGATATGGTAATGAATGAATTTGGCTATTTGCTTCTTAGTAACATAAGTGAGAGGAATGGCCTCAATCCACTTATTAAAGTACTCTTTAGTAGTTAAAATGTGCTTATGGCTATCTAAAAATGTTGGGTTTTTTTCCCAATGAGATCAAGGCCCCAAGTAGAAAATGGCTATGGTGTCATGATCAACTGTAGTGGTAAGGAAGGTGTGTGTATCAAATTTCCATGTTGATAAAGAAAACACTTCCTTACATAATTGTAAGCATCTATCTCCATTTTTAGACAATAATAACCTATTTTTAGGTGTTTTTTAGGTAAGACTACACCAATGGTGTGGGACCCACATATTCCTTCATGAACCTCCCTAAGCGCTAGCTTAGATTCTCCCAAATATAAATAATGAAGTAACATTCCATCATATCCTTTGTGATAAAGCATGTTTCTAAGGAGGGTATAATAAGATAGATAGTGAAAGAATAGTTTTTGTTAGTTTTTAGACAAGTCAGGTGGAAAAACATGATCATGGAAATAATTATAATAATCTTGATACCGAGGCAGTTCAGTGGGGGATAGAGACCAACAATGGTGCATACCCTTTTTGAATTTGGTATAATATGTACAATTTGTATAAGACTCTCAATCATAAATTAATACTCTTTAGCACTACTATCAATCTATATCATGGACCCAATTATTGACATTATATCGGTAGATCTATTGTTGGCCCCTGGTACTTGTTCAAACTATAGATATTTAAAATGAACCTTGAAATTATCCCTAATTTGCTTGTAGGGTATAATTTTTTCATCTTTATTTTGATTCTAATCACTAGTTTGATTGATGATTAATTGAGAATCACCATAGACCATTAAGTATTGAATATCCCACTATATGGCAAGATGCAATCCTATAATAAGTGCATCATACTCGACCATATTATTAGTATAATTAAAATTGATGTGGAACACTTTGGGAATAAAATCCCCTTGTGGTGTAATCAATAGTATGAAAACTCTTGATCCATGAGAAGTGAAGGAACCATCAAAATAGAGCTTCCATTATTCAGGTTCATGCGACACTTCTTCTACTGTCGTGATAGAATCATCTGAAAAGTTGAATTTGAGTGGTTGAGTGTCTATAATAAGGGCTTTTACAAGTTGATTAGTAATAACTTACCCCTTAATGGATTTTTTATTTTGATACTCAACATAAAATTCACTTAGGATCATGATCCATTTAGCCATACGTCCTATGAGAGTTGCTTTGGATAATATAAATTTGAGAGGATCCACTTTAGTGATGATAATTATTTTATTGTTTAGCATATAATGTCATAACTTTTTAGAAGCAAACATCATATATAAACACATATTCTCAATAGTCATATAATTATGTTCATAATCCATAAGTGTGTAGCTTAAATAATAGACTGCATGTTCTTTACCTTGATCATCATGTTGGGATAAAAGTGCCCCCAGTGCATGCTCAATTGTTGATATGCAAATAAATAGTGGTTGTCTTGGTGTTGTGAATCTAAAAACTAATGGGTTTGACAAATATGTCTTGAGATTCAAAAATATTAACTAACAGTCTTCATCCCATTCAACCAAGGCCCCTTTCTTCAAAATATGTGTAAATGGTTGGCACTTATCTACCAGTTGAAAAATGAACCTATGAATAGATTGGATCTTTCCTTGTAGGCTTTAAAGTTGTTTAATATTTGAAGGTGGAGGCATTTCAATAATATCCTTAACCTTAGTATGGTTAAATTTGATCCCTCTTTATGATACAATAAACCCTATCAAGTTTCCATAAGTGACACCAAAGACACACTTCTTAAGATTTAGGCAAACGTTATATTCATGAAGCCTCTCAAAGATTTTTTGTGAAACATCAAGATGTCCAACACATGTTCTTAATTTTACTAATATGTCATCAACATATTTCTCAATAATATCATGCATCATGTCATGAAATATGACAGTTATGGCATACTAATATGTGGCTCTAGTGTTCTTCAATCCAAATGGCATGACTTGGTAACAAAATGTTCCCCATGGGGTGGTGAACACAGTCTTGTGTTGATATTCTTAGGCTATCTTGATATGATTTTATCCATAAAACCCATCCATGAAGGATATCATCTCATACCCAACCATAAAATTAATTGTCCTTTCAATGTTGGGTAGAGAAGAATCATCTTTAGGGCATGCTTTGTTAATAGCCCTGAAATCTATACAAACTCATATACCCTATGGATTTTTGTTGACTGGAACTATATCTCATAACCATTTGGAATATTCTAGTGGTTTGATGAAGCCTACACCTAATAACTTCTCCAATTTAGATTTCACCAAAAGTGATGCATGGATGCATCTTTCTCGATTTCTATTTAAATGGTTTGGTATATGGATAAATAACAAGTCGATGTCTGTATATGCCCATGCAAAAATATCAATGAAATCCATCAAAATGGATATAATGTGTTCACATTTTGCTTCATTAAGGGAAGCTCTAAGATAAAAACATTTGGGATTATCATATGTTCCTAGGTTTACTTCAATAGTGTTCTCCACAAGAAGTGTAGAGCTATATTCAAGAGTAGTAGGTAATGTGTGATCATTATCATCTTCTACTACTATAGTTTATTTCTATTTCTCCCAAAGATTTGGATAATGTGATGAATTTGAATCTACCATCTCATGTAATGGCCAAGTAGCTAAAATTCTAAGAAACTCAAGAGTGAGATGCTCAAACATTTGTTGTTGTTTTGAAGAGATGCTTGTACTAGCTATAGAGCTAGGACATGATGAACCTTGAGGATCCTTTAGGGATGAGCAAACTTTCTCATCCAAGAGTGCCTAAAATAAGTTTTCACTTGAGGGCTTGTCTTTTTATTTACTTTTTCCCTAATCAATGAGTGCCTCAAAGAGGTTTTCACTCGAATATCTTGATGTTTTATCTTTATTATGACAAAAAAAAATACCTGATCCCCAAAGTAGGTAGAAGGATCTAATGAAAAATCAAATCTTTATTTGTGATCACTAATGGAAAATCCATATCTTAGGCCCATGTATTTTGTAATTGATTCTTCATTCTAGAATTGATCAAGGCATATGATTGAATTTTGCTAGTCCCAATCAATGAGTTCAGGATGGTAAATGCATAGGGAACAATGGCGTGTTAAGGTCATAATGGCATTTTTATCAAATAAATCTGAGTCAAAAATCTCATAAAAATGCTATAATTTAATTTTACATTATTGCTAGGAGTCTCATCACTAGTCGATTCAGAAGAATCACTATCAAAATTCATGAGGTCACCCCTAGGCAATATAAATCTAAGATCATGAATTATCCATGATCCAATTAGGAACAGAATATTTTGGATTCTAAAATAAATTATTAATGTCCTCAAAATATAACCAATCTCCTTTAGTGAAAGCCTCTCGATCCTATTTTGGTGAAGTGGCAATTACAAATACCATAGGTGCTTTTCATTATTCTTTCTTCTATTACCAGATCAAGTTGGGTCTATTAAGACTTTTTGAATTTTTGGGTTTACCAAATGTTTTGGGAGACTTTGCAAACTTAGCAATATGGAAGGCATCCTTAAGACAGTATGTGGATTTTCCCACATATTTAAAAACAACGTATTTTTCAAGAGTTATGAGAAATGGATCAACCAAATTGGATGCAAGGTAACTAGGGTTGATATAATTGGATGGTGGTGGATCTAAAACTATCTCCTTGCTCTTCTTTATAACAAATTCTGAATCTAGAAAATAGTTATAATTTTAAAACTTAGCCTCAAGTTGTTTATAATATTGATAAGCCTATAGATTGGTGGAAATAGTAACCTCAATCCCATCAAGGGGAAACATAAGGCACTGATGCAAGGTAGATGAAATGGCTTGTACTTCATGGATCTAAAGATTACTAAGAAGTATGTTATAAGGCAATTCAATATCCATAATGTGTAATAATGTGTGGTAGGAAATAGACCCAATAATGATCAATAAATAAATGATACCACAAGACTCCCTCTCAACATTTCCATAAGCCTTTATGGTGGTCATCTTTGGCTGAATGTCTTTTACAGTGTATCCCAATCTCTATACCAGTTTGAGGGATACTATGTTCATCCCTAAACTATTATCTATAAGAACATGATTGATCTTATGGTTTTCAATGATGACCTTAATATACAGTGGGTTATTATGGCTTGGACCTAGGGTGGACCTGTCTTTTTTATCAAATATAAGTTTTCAAAATAAAGATAAATGCCCTACTAATTTTTGGAACTATTTAGGATTGATATCTTGGGAAATAGTTGATTGTCATAAAAGGTCATTCAAATTAGTTTTATGGACTTCAGACATATATTAGAAATCTAAAATAGAAATTTGTGCATGGGTTTTACTCAATTATACCAATAAATTATAAGGCTTTTCAATGTTAGGATGAGATGGCTTGGCCTTGGCTAGCATATTATTCATCTTTAGATCTAAAGGCACAATATTCATGTTGGGTTCAGTGGAAGAAGAGGGCAAAGGGCCTGGAAGGGTAACTCATGAGCATCTAGTTGCGATTGCATAATCTAGAGGTGTCAAAGAGCCATTATAATTAGAGGATGAAAACAAATGACCTTAAATGGTGACTCATGGGAGTCTAGTTGTATTGGAGTAATTTTGAGTCGATGAGGAGCCATAATATTTAGAATAAGGGTATTGTCCAGAAATAGTAACCCATGCAAATGGAGTCATAATAGAATTTCATGAACTAAACACGGTGTTACTAGAGGGAGAGGGTGTTGAACCTATAATAATGTCTCAAGTACTACAAGGAGTATGGGATGGTTTACAATATTTAATGATAATAATGGCAATGTGGGTTATAGAAATGCATCCCATAGAGTTATTATAGTCATAAGACATATTGTTATAACTTAGGTTATTAGCATGGGTATTATGATCCTGATTATGATCATGTTGATTATGATTTTGACCTTGATGTTGATTTTGATTATGTCATTGATTCTATCCTTGGTTTTGATTGTTCTTTAGTGGTTGTTGATTATGTCAAAGAAATGGATCTTGGTAATTTTTCATATCTTGATTAGTGCCCTATGGAGCAAGCCTGGTCTCAAATTTTCTAATCTCAATCGAATCTTCAATAAGGTGTCATAATTGGATGTAATGATAGGCACTGTGACCAAAAAAATTATGGAATTTGCACCATTCATTTTCCTTGTACCAATATGGCTTTAGTTGATCTATAGGAAATATCATTGGTATGGGCCATATAATCAAGTTAGCTACTATGATATTTTATAATATTGTCTCAATAATCTCTCCCAATTTTCTAAAGACTCTAAATTAATTATGGAATGTCCTCCATGGAGGCACTCTTTACAAATTAGCTAGTAGATTAGGGAGAGCTAATTGTATATTTGGAGATGGCAGAGCCTCCACCATTTGTATGTGTCTTATTTCAGTCACTCTATTCCCTACCATGTTTTTGTTTTTGTTGAAACCCTTAGGTTTCTCTTACATAACCTTTTGAGCTGGTTATTGGGTTTGATTTTATGTTTGACCCTGTATGTAAATCTTAACAAGGCCTTTTGTAATAATTGCCTTCTTAATCTGCACCCCTTTGTCTATGATTTCTTCAAATGTGGCCATAGATTATGTACCACCTCAAGGTGTAAGTTCTATTTAAATATGTCTGCCAACTATTTGTCTAAAAACTTATGTTGAAAATAACTAGCTAATGCTCTTTACCTTTATAGATATGCTATGAAGCTTTCTCCATCACATTGTTTGGATTTTCACAAGTTAACAATGGTTAATTCATGTTCAATGTTGTATAAGAAGTGGTTGATGAATTTTTTAGATAAGTCATTCCAATCCACAACCAATCCCTTGGGTAATTTAAGTATCCAATCTAGAGCTTGTACCAATAAACCTCATGGAAACAAATGAATCAAACAAATTCTATTGTAAGCAACCTCTTGGCATAACACAAAGAAAGCCTTAATGTGTTCACAATGGTCTCCCTTTCCTTGGTAGTTTTCAAATTTAGGTCCCTCAAATTGAGATAAAAAGGGGACTTGGAGAATACTCAAATCAAATGGATATAGACATATCTCATCAAATTTTTACTTCTTGATTCTATTTTCAATCTCCATTCATGATACAATCTCTTTCATAGAGTTTCACTCTTGCATGTTTGGTGCATTTATGGGTGGAACATAATTTTATTAGGGTGGTATGTTCCCCTAATATTGGCATGTTATGTGCTCTTGTTGCATGGATTTTTTAGGGATGTACACCCTATGGTCCTCAACTTTATTTTGGTTCGCTCCTTGAGTCAAGTAAGTGAGCCATTGATTTCTTGAAACCTGTTACCTTGAATTATGTGTTCTATTGATTTTGGGGAGTCCATGGTCTATTCACTAATGTACATTTTGGTTGATATGAACTAGCCAAATGGTTTTGTATAATTTCTTCAATGCATATTTAATTTTTTGGTCTTTGGTTCTATGAACAAACAAGACGTTCCTGATGATTGAAAAATGTATGCTCTGTGTCTAATAAAACACGTTGCAGAACCTGTTGGGATTTAGATTTTTCAATTGATACATTTTGATCCATTGTTGTTATGTTCTCAACTAGATTTTATGTTGGTTCAACCACATTCCCTTGTTCCTTGGAAGCATTGTTGTGGATTGAAGTGGAAATTAGAGAGTCTGTCAAGTCCATGATAAGTTGTTTTACATATCATTGACTTATATTTTTTATCTTGGTGAGAAGATATTGATAATTTGGTTTTGACTCTATAAGTATTTCTTTACCTTTTCTATAAGAAGGTATGTATTTTGTGCAATGTTCATGAAGGATTGTTATCATTATTTTTCTCCTTCTATAACTAAGGTATGTAATTATTCCATAGGAAAGTCTGAGGGTAGTCTAGCACTAGATTTAATCAACCATAGGAGTGCTTCATCCTTATCCTATTAAGGTTGATATTCCAAAAAGTCTTCCTTAGATCTTATAGTTGTGGAAATGTCTTCAAAGACCATAAAATTGTCTTGACCATCATAAAAGTGTTCATCCTCATAGCTAGGGCCATAAGAGACCCCACTACGAGTGTACCTTTGATTCATGTGTAAAATATTATTCTCTATGTTTGTTAATATTTGGAAAATGTTTTGTAAATGTTCAAACAAGGTATGTGTTTTGATCTTCTCTAAAAAAATGGCAAGGTACAAAAGAGACTATAATAAGAGGGAGGTGGCATAGTACCGTACAATTAGAAGAATGTGTTCATGAATTACTCAACCTTTGGTAAGATTAAAATCATATAAATTAGAAGAAGGTATGATAACTCAAAGACCTAAGTGTAAATTAGTATACCAAAGTAGGTTTAGAGATAAATCAATACTGTAAAAGCTTGTTCAACTTCAATGAGTTACTACTAGTAAATTAGAAGAAATCCCTTTGGATTAAAAAAGGTGATAATGTAAACCATGAAACTCAAGATGTAAAAATATGCAAGAATTCCTAAGTATAAAACTAGAACCAAATGGGTAGCACATGCCACCACATGGTAATAGGAGGTAGAATAAAATGTGTTACATAAATTAGAGTGTAATATAAATGAAAGATGACCTAAGTTCACAATGATCAAATGATGATGAGTCTATAAATGGCCATCAATCCAAATGGGAAATAGAACCCAAGTTATTCAAGTCAAGTGCAAATGGTAAAACCAATTAACATGTTAACCTAGAACTTAGAAAGGTGAAATTATAAATTTTAATTATTAATAAAAGACTTAAAGATTTTTGGAAAGTGGTTTAGACTCAAATGGGCTACATAACTACATTTTTTAGATAATGCAAACATAGTGTTTTAAGATGATAATTTGAACAAGGTAAAGATGATTTGGATTTGACCAGTGTAACACCTCCTTGTTCAATAAATGGTAGACAAAAAATGTGTTTGGTTATGATGTGTTATTTATAAATAAGTTTTAGCCTAAAATCATGAATAATTAAGTAAAGACTAAAAATACCAAATACAACTAAATAAATCATCCTAAGCCCTAAACTGATAAAGTTGCATTGTATTATTGAAATCCATCTATATATGTGCTCTTGGGAGGATTTATAATTGTTAATCCAAAAATAAAAGTGCATAATTTGGTAGGGTATTTTACAACCCCTTCTTCCAAGATATTATACAGTGGCATGGACCTTTTGGTTACTCACCATACATCAACAATACTCCATAGTAAGTGGGGTTATCTAAAACTTAAAATTTGTGACTATCTAGATGGTCCCAAGCATGGCTAACGCTAGAGATGCAACATGTCAATTAGATTTGCATCAATCAGCTTATTTTGAAAATATTTTATTCTTTGCACAACCACTACATCCATCAATTATTTAGTGTAGTGCAATGTCTTAATCGATCATATGTTTTAAGATGAATTATCACTAACAGAGTTTGTTTAACCTCTCAAGCAAGCATCCCAATGGGTTTTCATTAATTTTTATACCCTTCCTATAGAGAGGGGTTAAAGATAATATTGAGAGATGAAACCTCAGGTCAAAGCTTCCCTAAAGAACTCGTAAAGAGGTTATGAACTCCCCTCCACAAGCTAAATTATAGAGAATAAAATGATCTAAGTGAAAAAGATTTAGAGATTATTTTTAGATCATCCAAACCATATGAGTTTTGGGAAGAGCCTAGACAACTTCTTTTCATGCCTTGGAAAAAGGCACAATCGCAATAAAAAGGCACATTTGGTCACCAAAGTTTCTTATAGGGAACGGGGGGAGAACATACATGCACTCTTTATTTTTCTCAAATAACATATAAGTAATAGATTATTTGTATAAAAAATAATTTAAAAAAATTAAAATTTAGGTAAGTGTAATTTTTAAGCACCAAATTTGAAATGTTGAGTTAAGTTCTTGGCCCCTTGGCTTTAGTTTGCAAAAACTTTGAAAAACTTCACAAAAACATTTAACCAAACCATCTAAGTTATTTTTAAACACCAAAGGGAAGGTTAAAGACTTAAATCATCTTTCAAATTTTGATCACTTTTTCATGTGAGTCCTACAAGGTTAGAGAGTTTCCCCTAGTTAGAATCACAATTGATAATGAAATAAGCAATTTTGGAATTTTTGCTCTTGGGTTCTCTATTTTTTACACATAGAGATCGACATTGGTCAATAGTGACTAATGTCAATTACATTAAGACCAATTTTGGTCATAAACATAACCATTTTTAATCAAAAATGACCAATAACAGTCACCTGTGAACCCTTAAGTAAAAAATATTTTGACAAAAAAAATTGGTAGCCTAAGTTAGGATAAAATCTCTAAAAGAAAACTTCTGGATCAAGAATAAATGTTCAGACCAGAGACTTATAAACTTAAATTGAAAACTATAACTTTGAATACAGCTCTAAAATGCAAATTGTTAGTTGTGTTTTCCCTAAAATCCAACTATTTCCAATTAGCCTTGACTGATGTTAGTTACACAAAACTAAAAACGATCACTGTGTGACCTATGTATCAACAAAAAACATCAAAAACATGAGCAAATGAAGCTAAAAATTGATTATTAAATATTTTTGACTTTTTAATTTTTTTAAAAATGTCAAAGTCTCTCCCTTGCTTGAATTGGATGCATGGTCCCATCGGGCATGCCAATATGTAGAGATGTATTACAAAGATAGCTAGATTAAGTATTACTCATGAAAAATACAATAAATACATAAAAACATAACAATCTAGGCCAACCTATTAAATAGGGTGTGCAAATGATAATTAAGAGCAAATAAAAGAAATCAAACATAAGTTACATTTCCAAGAGATTTTCATCACATAAATGGGGCTTAAATGTGATTTTTCCCTTAATTTAATGCTCAAGTCTTCAACAATGGTATAAGGCCAAGCTCTTCCACCATCTCAAGAACACCAACTAAGTTAAGCTCATGATATGAAATAAAAGTTATGCCTATCAATGAAGCTATTCTATTGAAAATAAAGCATTATCAAACTACACTCAAATTTCTTGTAGAGAGAATATTGCATTATAAGTTTACACAAATGAAGCTTAATCAAAGAGGTCTTGGCCCTCCTATTTATAGATTTTCTAAAATTGATCAAGATCAACCATGACTATCCATATTGAGATCAATATGTGTGGCCATGATTTAATCTAATTATGTAAATAATATTTATAAATATCTTCATAAATATTTGGGATGAAGGGGCATTAAAGAGGTATAAAAAATCATAATCTTGATATTTGTTACATTTATAGCTTATATATGCCACTCCATTGATCATGTCATTTGATGATGCAGTTAATAGGAATCAATTTATAATAAATAAATATTCAATAACTTTCATGAAATTTTTATTTAAGCTCATAATTTGGTTTCATTTGTCTAAATAAGATTAATCAAATTTTAGTGTAATTCTTTATAAATTAATTGAAATTCAGTAATCAAGCTAGTCAAAAAGTCATATTATCGAGTTATAATTTGAGAAGAATTATAAGGTGATGTTAGTTGTGTATGAACTTTCATTTCATTTAATATGTTTTTGACATAAAATAACACATGCACATGTTATGTGCTTCTAAATTAGAAAAAAAGAGTGATCTAGAGCACCAAAATGCATTTTCATCATTTTCACTTGAAATGATTTGATCAACATTAATAATCACATAAAATGCATTTCCTCATTTAAAGATACATTAGCATAAATTGGCACTTGTATATGATAATATCAAATTATTTAGCATATTTTAAGTGATTTTGGCCTAAATTGTGCATTTTCACAAATTTGAGTAAGATTGATAATTTCAACATAATGGTGTTAGGAATTGGATATCTATAAGTTATACTTTCTATTTTTAGCATATCTTAGTATATAAATTTAGACTATTGTTTATCTAATATTATAAATAAATTATCTTGTTATAGAAATAGTTTATTAACCTTATACCCTTGGCTATCTCTATCACATTAACCATATATTTCCTAATCTATATTTTAGGGTTAAAATTTTGGTGAACCCAACCTTTGTGTTTTTCTAATTTTTTTAATCTCTAAATTATTATAATTTATTTCAAAATTCAAAATTTATTTTCATAATATCATGTTCAATATGGATAACAAATAACTTCTTCCTCCTCTTAACCCTAATCAGGGTAATATCTATTATCCCTTTATCCATACTATCACTCTTTCAATGGGTAGGCTAGATGTGTATGTATGCATATTTAATCCAAAGCACCTAGATTTTATGCTTTTAGATCCCTAAAATATCAAATTACAAATATTACCAAGTTAATAAAAGAGTTAAAAAATAATATTACATACATACATAATCTAAACTATGCTAGTGTTAATCATGTGTTTGCATCTTCATCTAGCAACATTTCTTATCCAAATAAAAAATTATAACAAAAGACATATAAAATGAGTGATTGAAAAAGTGTTAAAATGGTTACTAAGAGACCAAGTGAAATCTTAAAATAAATGATACAAGACAAAGTGATCAAATTACCTCCTCTGCTTCCTATCAGAAAATCAAAATATTATTGTGCATATCATAGAATGCATGGACACCAAAATTGTTTTACATTAAAGAATAAAATAAAGAATATAGTGGTGATCATATAATTGATACATCACTCAATTAAACCACTCACATTATGATTACTCCTAAAACAGAAGTGTCAAAATAGCAAATATGGTTACCAAAAGATAATTCAAAAAAAGATAAGGATCAAAAGAATAAATAAATAAAATACCATTACCAGATGCTCCAAAATTATAAAATAATACACAATTACAAAAGGAACCAATGATATTAAAACCACAAAAAAAAACCATGTGAGATCCCTTTGTTGATCAATATCAAGCAACAAAAGGGCACAATTCAATATGATTAGGACAATGGTGATATTATTCCCAATACCAATATGGCAGATGAACAATTGAGAAAATTTTGCTTTGATCCACTTGATACCTTACCACATGATATATTTATACCTACAATACATGGTACATATCTATTGAATCCATCTCCATAAATTACATAAATAAATACAGATAAAGGCAAGGTAAACCATATAGCTCAATATTTCATAAGCTATTAACATCTGAGGTGTACACAAATACAAGTAATTGCATATCAATAAAGTTGAAGGACATAGAAAATATTGAAAAATATAAACCAAATACATATTAGAATAACATTTTATTCAAATCTAGCATCATTAGAGAGCAAGATGCACAGTATATTAATCAATGCATCCTCTTGATATAAAAACATGATACACCTTCTAATTTTGCTATGTATACATATAGCACATCTGATTTAAGATAGGCTAAACATTTAACACTAATAAAATATTCTCATTTTATTCTTGAAATCATTTGGTAGCTTATACAATCTCCAAAATACCAAAAATAACAAAAAAAATAAAACACTTCAAAATTCAAATTATTTTTAGCATTTACATGTTCTATGTGCTCTTTGACATCTATGATGTTGGTTCCATGTTGATAGATGGCATATCAGTACTTTCTATATACATATTTTTTACACATAATTTGAGTGTGATACAATCATACACAGATACATAATCTATTCTTATACGGATGTTGGGCCTTCCTTATACTCATGGTATATAGACATTGGGGGTATCCAAATCCTTGATCTTGATAAACACATGGGTTATATTATTCTATGATCACTTTTCATTGTCATGTTTGAGATTATAGACTTACATATGCCTTTATCCATTTTTATATCTTTCTTAGTGTAATTGATATGTTATCTACTTAACATTCTTTACTGACAAATATATCTAAATACTAGTATGATATGTTTATTCAGGTTGCTTATGTTCTGTGATTTTATCTTATGCACTTCGTTAAGTGTCTTGTCTTTATTATGGATCATTTTAATATGTTTTATTTTTGGTGGCCCTCGTGCCTTTGTTTGTCTCTTTGATATTTGAATATATCTTTGCTTGTTGTATGGACATTTGAACATGTCATTCTTACTTTTTTTGATATTTGACTAAGTCATGTCCTTTCGATTATGCAGTATTTAAATATGCCCCTTGTTTGAGGTATTTTTATACCATTGTATTTTGATTTTATTTTGAGTGCCCTTTTGTTAATGCTTGATTTCTTATTGATCATGTATTGTTACTATCTAGACATTGCCATGATATATATCATGTATCTTAAGACTTGATGTGATCACATTTTGCATGCTTCAATGATATATCTACCTAGACATGTTTCTCCCATATCATACATGATACACTCATAGTTTACATGGTTATCTTATCTTTTTGAATTAAGGTAACTACCAGTTTCTCCTTTCCTTCACCTTAAAAGGGGGATGGGGGGAAGGGGCAATATTAGTGGGAGCATGTCATAGGGACATGGATACCACATTTTTCATACTTTAAATATTTAAATATATAGTGGGGGCATGTTTTGGAAATATTTTATTCACACTCATACTAATTATCAGTTTTAGATATATAGTGAAGACATGTTTTGAAAACATGTTCTCTACACCTACACTAGTTTTTAATTTTAGATTATAGTCGAGGCATATTTTGAAAACATGTTCTATACACTTATACCAATTTTTAGTTTCATATTATAGTGAAGTCAAGTTATTTAAATATGTTTTCTACACTTATATTATTTTCAAATTGATCAAAATTAACAGTTATATGATTCAGATACATAGTTGTGATAAAATTTTATACGTTGGTACCATTGTTATACCTAAGTTTAAACATAAGACATACATAAGGTGTACATTATGTGCAAATGGCACCTAAATTTTCAAATCAAATCAGCTTTCATATTTTAAACACTTATATAAATTCTAGCTCACTAGCTTGGACTATTATGGATTATATTGAGTCAATCTAATACAATAGTTTGCTCACTTTTTGGTATGGTTGAGGTGATTAAATTACTAAATATTATCAAGTTTATAGGTTGGACTTGATTAAATCATCCAATTTCACCATATTTATAATGTGATTTCACTTGGTTCACTCATGTTCACCAGATTATAAGTATGTTTGGGTTGTACGGTTGAACTAATCTCAACTATCGAGTGGTAAATCACATTTTTATATAAAGTTGAGGCCATGTATCCTCCAATATTTCTATATTTATGCACTTTACACATTTATATTTGTCTTAATTTCAACTCTAATGGTTCATAATGATACATATTTTCAAATCAAATTATCAAAAGGCAAGGTGTTTGCATCAATACATAAGTGTACTCTCAAACCTTGCTCTTTTTAATTTGAATCATTTTAATGCTTTTAATTTTAAATTATATGAACTGATTATATAATGTAACATTCTCTTAGTTATAGTTCAGTCACTAATAAATCACTCGAGTTAGATTCACATAAAGGCAAGTTGGTTATACACCCCCAGGTATGCAATTCTTTCCATTTAAACTAAAAATTTCATTACTATATTAAAGGGGGGATGTGGACATTATTTTTAAATTATATAGCACTTCAATTTGGTACACTTGAAAAATACATATCACAGATGTATTTTTATTTTCTATATCTTTCCACTACTTAAACGCTCGTATACACTACCTCTCTATGCCAAATTATGTACCTCTTAGTTTGACCAATGTTATTCTGATGACTCAAACCTTCTATCATGCTCAAAATGTTATAAGACTATGTATCTTATGTTTATACAAGTTTTGTACTTATGTCTATTTTCTAGTTACTCAAGCTCTTGCATCTCAATTAAACACCTACGTTGACACAAGTGTCCTACCCCAATACTAGTGTTTAGTGCCCTAAAGTCATATAATTTAAAAATGAAACATATCCCTATGGTTAGCCTAAATGCTTTAATGTGATATATTCTCTAAAATGATTGATTTACATACAATATTAATCTTCATTCATTCTTCACATAGCACGTACCTAACAACACACAAGGCGAAATACTAAAAGCATTCAATCAAGCATTTAAGTAATCAAAGATTACCTATTTTCTTCTATTTTCATATCAATCAAAGGGATAGAACATATACAAGTGTGAAGTACTGAAGGAACATTCCATAACCCATATTTTCTAAGTTACAAGCTAAATCACTCTCTGTACTTATTTATCACATATTGTATCCTTATGCACATACAAGCTCACATGTAGGGAAGAACTACATGAGTCTAAGGCCCTCTTCATAGTAGTGGCTATGCAGGTAGCACCCTTTGGGGTTAGATCAATACCATGATTCCACTAACTCATTTTTCTCAAACCTTTATGAAGATGAAGAATTAAGGTTTTACTATTTTATAAGAAGTGAAAGTGTATGATCTAGATCTGATCAGATCAAAGTGAAGGTGACACAAAACCTAGAATATCCCAAGTGATCGCATCTAGATCCATTAGGTATTTTTTACTAGAAACATACGTCCATATTAGATAGAAGTGTTGATGAAATAGTTTGAGATCAATGCAAGTGTCTGAGGAAACAAGGGTATTATGTTTAAAATTAAATGAATTATCTATAATCTAGATCTAATTTATTTCTAGCATGTTTCATATTAAGTTTGAATGCACATAGTAATCTTGTTAAGTATTTTATTTTTATTATCATTACAATGTCTAGCATAGTTATACTTTATATATATAGCATATATTTGTATATAAATTTAAAATATTATTTATCTAAGTTTGCAAATAAATTGGATTGTTATAAAGATATTTTATTACCTTTATGCACTAGGCTATCTCTATCCCTTTTAACCCTAGATTCCCTAATCTAGATTTTAGGGTTAAACACCAACATTCTCAATTTACCTTCAAAGGCATAAAAAGTCAATTTTTGAGCTCTTGTACCATGTATTGTATAGTATCTAACTTGTTATTTGTATACTCTTGAGGTATACTTTTGATGTTCTTTACAAGATGGAACAATACTTGGCTATGTGCTTGACGTACCACTTCACCATAGACTGGGCCAAAGAAGCTTAATTTTTACTTAGGTTTAGCATATCTTAATGGAATTTGGTTGATCATTGGTATAAGATGTGGAATTAGTACTATTTTCACTTGGATTCACACCCTTGAGGAGATACCTAAATCTCCTCATCCAAGTGGCACCATGGAGACATTTCTCTTGATATGGATGATAATATTGAGAAATAAACCTCTAGATAATGGGCTAGCTCCCCTTAATGCACCTTTAAAACTCTCTCTCTAACTTAATAATTTGGATATGAAAATTTATTAAGAGAAATAACTAAGATAACAAAAGGGTGATGCACCAATGTATAGTATCCTCTCAATTGACTGAAACCACTACTTAAAGACAAACAAGGTGTTTCTCACACCAAACTCACAACTTAAGATTCATTGCTACATCAATGTTTCATATGCTAGATTCAAGAAGGTATACAATTCTTGGGAAAGAAATGAATGATTCCAAGGAGGGATAAAATCATGAACCACTTCTAAGATATCTTTACACTTTAGAAAAGAATACTAGTAAAGACCTGTAATAATATCTTTTTTGCAAATTGGCAGGCCATCAAGAGTACAAGCTAGAAAGATGATCCTTCACTAGACTATACCAATAAGATTCAAGTCATTACTCAATATTGAATAATATGAGTGGAAACAAAACTTGTATATTTATTCAAGAGTTCTTCAAGTACAAATTTGGCCAGAGTTTTCCCAATAACCAACGGAGGCTACTCAAAGAGCTGAAAGAATGCATGTATATAGCTTTTGAGAAAGGAATTGGGTAAGGAAAGTCCAAAGGTCACTCAGACATGTGTCACCTTGAGAATATCAATTAAAATTACGTGTGAAAGAGGGGTGATGTGATTCATTCCATGTTAGGAGGTCTACTTGTCCAAAAAAAGTCATAAGAATGGTGAAAAGTGGCATAAAACCTTCAAAATTGGCATAGGAAACTACCTTTGTCAAAGACCATCCATGAATGTTTGAAACTGAAAATAAGAGAGTCGACACATAGCACTATTCAAAGAAAATGAAACACATTACGATATTTATCAAATGTTCTTCCTAACTACTAACCATTCTCTAGACACCTGTGTTTGTCAATTTCATGGAAGCTCTTTGATTTGGTCAACTGTCAGCAATGACCCAAACCATCGACCTATCTATTTTGTTTTTGTTTTTTTTACACTAGATGCTCAAGATCCTACCAATTTATACTTCCACATTTTCTCTCAGGTTCCCACCAAGATTTTTTGACTCTAATGGATATTTTCTATAGTTTAAAGTTGGTTTTTGCAAGGCCATCACCTTCCTTATTCTTTAAAAACATTTTCCTCAAACTTAAGTTTCTTTCAAACTTTTTGGTGAACATATCCTTCAGACTTTCTCCTAAAGAAAGCATTCAGACAATCTTTCTGAAATAAATATTTTGGGCTTTCTTGAGCTTAATTTTTGTGGACTTTTTGACTTGATTAATTCCTTTGAATAAAAAGTTTAAAAGAATTACACCTTAGTTCTTTTCAATGCAAACAGTTTTCTCAAAAAAAAATTGTGGACAATTTTTTTTGAAAGAATTCCTTCGGTTTTTTTATTTGGTCCTTCAAAAATATTGAAAGTGTCCTTTTGGCTTTGTGTTTGGTTTGCTAAGGTGTGGAGCCTAAAAGCTTCACATATGAGCGCATTTGACAGTTTCAAATTTACACAGTCACCGGCATCAGTCAAGAGTGACCGATGTCGGTCAAGTGCAGTTGAAGAGACATCGGCGTCGGCAGAAGATCGGCCGACGTCAGTCACAAGCAAGTAGGTAGGAACCGGCATCAGTTACCTATGCGTCCAGAATGTCATTTTTGAGGACAGAACCGGGTGTTTGCATGATGAGTTTAAGTCTTAGTCTTAAGTTCGCATTTCTATTATTAGTAAGATTGTTTTTAGAGCCCTTATTCAAGAGGCTTAGCTGTTGGTTGTAAGTGCATGCTCAAGTCTCCTAATTCTATATGTAGAATTAGATCTTAGCTTAGTGATTATTGTAGTAGTTTATTGTATGTGAATGTTGAAGAACAGTACAGAGTTGTATCAATCTAGGTTGTTGGAGTTGATTATACTTAAGAGAGAGAGAGCTCTTGAAGGATAGAGATCTAGAGAGAGATCTTGTGCATCTGAGAGAGGTGTGGAAGAAAGAAGTTTCTTCAATTGTATTCTTTTTGTAAAGAGTTTAATACAAATTTTTAGGGCAGTTTCTTGTATCTCTTATTTTTTACTATTATCTGATTCTAGTTACTTATCTATCTAATTTAATTCTGCGGTTTATTGCTTTCATAAGTGTAATCATATTGTTGGTTGATCCCTAACAAGTGGTATCAGAGCCTTGGTTGTAGGTTTAGAGTTTGATATCCAATAATTGGTATCAAAGCTCAGGTTCACTAACAGGTGGTTCAAATCTGTGTAGTTTGTATTGATTACAGGTTGCTCATAGGAGTTTCTGTAGAGATTTTTGTTTGAGTGGAAAAAGCAATGGCAGATGAAAGTAAACTGAGAATAGAGAAGTTCAATGGCAAAAACTATCAACATTGGAGAATGCAGATAGATGACTATTTGTATCAGAAAGATCTATACTTACCATTAGGTGGGATTGCAAAGAAGCCCACAGACATGGAGGATGAAGAATGGGAAGTTCTTGACAGAAAGGCTCTGGGGACTATAAGACTGAGTCTAGCATTTACTGTGATATCTAATTTATCACAGGCAAAAATAATGGTATAGTTGATGACTACTTTAGCAAATTTATACGAAAAACCCTCAGCTTCTAATAAGATATATCTTATGAAGCAGTTATTTAATTTGCATATGCAGGAAGGTGGATCTGTATCTAATCACCTGAATGATTTCCACGGTATTGTAAATCAATTAAGTTCAATCAAAATTGTATTTGATGATGAAATAAAAGCTCTTTTAATATTATGTTCTTTGCCTGAAAGTTGGCATAGCTTAGTAATGGCCGTTAGCAATACTGCATCTGCATCAAATATTTTAAAAGTAGAGGATGTTGTTAGTGTTATCTTGAATGAGAAAATTCATAGGAAAAACACTGAAGAGACATCTGGGAATGCTTTAAGTTTTGAGAGCAGAGGAAGGCAAAAAGAAAAGAGCAAGAAAGGGAGATCAAGATCTAAGTCCAAAGGGAGAGGTAGATCTAAATCCAGAAATAACAGGAAGCCACAATGTTAGAATTATAAAAAAATGGGGCACATAAGCAGAAATTGTTGGTCAAAGCCTAAGGAGGACAATCAGCACACAAAAAAAAAGAAGCAAAGGTTGCAGGTATTGCACAAGATGCTTTAATATTTTCTTTGAATAATAATATAGAATCTAGGGTATTAGATTCTGGTGCATCTTTTCATGCTACCCCTAATAAAGAACATTTATGTGACTATATTCATGGAGATTTTGAAATAGTGTATCTAAGGGATGATGAGCTTTGTACAATTATTGGCAAAGGTAAAGTGCAGCTAAAAATGCAGAATGGCAACACATGAGTGTTGAGAGATGTGATGCATGTTCCTAGCTTGAAGAGAAATTTTATTTCTGTAGAAAAGTTAAGGGATGAGGTTTGTACAGTAACTCTCATAGCAAAATCTTAGAAGGTGACCAAAAGTGCACTTGTTATGGCTAGAGGTAAGAGAGTAGGTACTCTCTATTTATGTAATTGTGTTACTAACAATTCTCCTTCTATATTATCTACTTCAGATGTGGATGCAAAATTGTGGCACTCAAGGCTTGGCCACATGAGTGAGAAGGGGATGTCAATTTTTAAGTCTAAAGGTAAGCTTTCAGATTTGAAAAGCATAGATCTAGAATTTTGTGAGCACTGTGTATTTGGAAAACAAAAAAGGGTTAGTTTTTTCAAGACTGGGTCTACAAAGAAGAAGTATAAGTTGCAGCTTGTTCACACAGATGTGTGGGGACCAGCTCAGGTAGCTTCTATTGAAGGATCACAGTACTATGTTTCATTTATAGATGATGCTACAAGAAAGGTATGGATCTATTGTATTAAGAAGAAATCTGATGTATTTGAGACTTTTAAGATTTAGAAAGCTATGGTTGAGAATGAAATAGGTAAAAGATTAAAGTGCCTGAGATCTGACAATGGTAGAGAGTTTTGCAGTTATAAATTCAACTGGTATTGTTATATGCATAAAATTCGTAGGCAAAAGACGGTTCTAAGGACACCTCAACAGAATGGAATTATTGAAAGGATGAACAGAACAATCGTAGAGCATGCAACATGTATGAGATTGCATGCTAGTTTACCCTTAGAGTTTTAGGTAGACACTGTTGACACTGTAGTGTACCTGATTAATAGAGGACCCTCTACAGCTCTGGATGGTGGAATTCTAGAAGAGGCTTAGATAGGTAAAAAGGTAGATCTCTCTTTTCTCAAAGTTTTTAGTTGTGAAGCTTTTGTGCACGTAGATAAAGAAAATAGAAAGAAGCTAGATGCTAAGTCTATGAGGTGCACATTTATTGGCTATGACTCAGATGATTTTGGTTTCAGATTTTAGAATTTAGAAAGTAACAAGATAATTAGGAGCCGTGATGTTGTTTTCAATGAAAAAGTGATGTATAGTGATCAGCTGAAAAAGTTGAATCAATCTGGGCAGAGCAATGGTGAATTGGATGAGGTGACGGTCTAAAATGAGCTCATGAGAAAAAAAAATAATCACTTGCAGGAAAACACAAAGACTGACGTCGACAGGATAAGAATCGGCGTCGACAGAACAAAAATTGATGTCGGTCATACAGAGACCGATGTCGGCAAGACAGGCACCAGCGTCGGTCAAGAAGAATCGGCGTCGGCCAGTAACAGGTCTGGAGGTGACCAAGGTCGGTCAGTCAGAGAATTTGGGTGGACAGCGTGTTGTGAACGAGTCTCAGACACCCATTAGGAGGTCAAAAATGGTAAGTAAGCCTCCAATTAGATATTCTCTTTTATTATATTATTTATTGCTAACTGATGGTGGAGAACCAGAGAGTTTTGAAAAAGCAATACAGGTGGAGTCCAAGAGTTAGTAGGAGCATGGCATGGTTGAAGAGATGGAGTCCTTAAGAGAGAACCAAACATGGGATTTGGTTGAGTTGCCAGCTGGTAAGAGAACACTAAAGAATAGATGGACCTATAAGTTGAAGGAAGGTGAGAATGGACAGATGAGATATAAGGCCAGATTGGTAGTGAAAGGATTTGCACAAAATCCAGGTATTGATTTTGGTGAGATTTTTTCTCCTGTTGTTAAAATGACTTCTATATGGATTGTACTGTCTTTGGTTGATGTTGAGGATTTGCATCATGAGCAGTTAGATGTTAAAACAGCATTTCTTCATAGAGATTTGGATGAAGAAATTTATATGGAACAGTCGGAAGGATTTGAGGTCAAAGGTAAGGAGAAGTTAGTGTGCAGATTGAAGAAAAGCTTGTATGGCCTCAAGCAAGCTCTTAGACAGTGGTATTTGAAATTTGACAGGTTTATGACTGAGCATGGCTATAGTAGGTGTCAATCTGACCATTGTGTGTATTTTAAGAGATTGGATAATGGTAGATATATTATTCTATTGTTGTATGTAGATGATATGCTGGTTGCAAGATCACACATGCAGGATATCTCTGAGCTTAAGGTGAAATTAGCTCAAACTTTTGCTATGAAGGATTTGGGAGCAGCAAAGAAAATCCTTGGCATGAGCATTAAGAGAGACAGGAAAAATCACAAGTTGATATTGTCTCAAGAGGATTATGTGGACAAGGTGTTGAAACGGTTCAATATGCAGGATGTTAAACCGGTAAGCACACCTTTGGCTGGACATTTTAACTTGAGTAAAGAACAATGTCTTAATTCACATGATGAGGTAGAGTACATGAATAAGGTTCTATATTCTTCCACAGTAAGAAGTTTGATGTATGTAATGGTGTGTACTAGATCGGATATTGCCCAAGCAGTGGGTGTTGTAAGTAAGTATATGGTCAATCCAGGGAATGAACATTGGAAAGTAGTTTAGTGGATCCTTAGATATCTGAGAGGAACCAGCAGTAGGCACTTGTGCTATGAAGGTTTAGATACTTCTCTACATGGTTATGTAGATTCAGATATGGTAGGTGATTTGGATGGCACACCTTAGTTCTTTTTCAATGCAGACAGTTTTCTCAAAAAAAATTGTGGACAACTTTTTTTGAAAGAATTCCTTCAGTCTTTTTATTTGGTCCTTCAAAAATATTGAAAGTGTCCTTCTGGCTTTGTGTTTGGTTCACTTCACTGTGGAGGTCTACCCTTTAGAAACTTTACAAAGGACCATTTTTTTGAAAAAATACCCTTTAGAAGGATTGCAAAATATCCTTCAGAAAAGATGAAGTGCCTTTTAGGAAAATGAAAATGACCCCTTAAAATTTTATGAAATGGACCTTTGGAGTTCTTGTAAATGACCCTTTTGAATGGAAAATTGTCCCTTCAAAAACTTTGAACTAAGCCAAAAGTGCCATTTGAAAAAATGAAGATGACCCCTTCGGCTTTCTGAAATGGTCCCTTAGCCTAAAAAAGGTCCTTCAAGGAAATTATTGCAGACAAAATGTTTGAAATAATTCCTAACACTTAAACAAAAAACCCAAACCAAAAACTCCAAAATAATGAATACTTGTACTTTTTTTTCAAGCTTTATATAGAACATCTCCTCTAAAGGAATTCTACATAATAGAAAGACCTGAAGTTGAAGACCAAGATAAATCCAAAGTGAATGGCTGAGCTCGAATGACTAAGTCTAGAAATATTTTTGAATCAAGTCTTTGAACATGAACAATTTTGCCTGTGCTTCGGCAAAGGGCCTCAGACTTAGTACACAAGAACTTTGAACTAGGATTAGCAAACCCACATTGTTAAATTCTTCTACAACTGTTGTGCATGCAGGATCTGGCACTTTCAAAATATTCCTTAAACTCTACTCAGACCTATTAGCATGACTAAAAGAAAGTAAAATGACCTAGACAACAAACTAATCAAAGCTAACAGCATTCATATTATGTTGAATAAACCTGAGATCACACTATGACATGATATTTACCCCTAAAATATCTAAAGGCCAAATTTTCAAATAGAGGTGCCTAATTTTGACCTGAAGGGCCAAAATTTGGTCAACAAATTGGTGACTCATAGGGGTAGTATGCCCACTATACTAACCAAATTAGTAGCCTAAATAATTCATTAGGCATGGATCCATCTAAAGACATGTACATTGACCCTGAATAACACACTAGATCAAAAAGAAAACTCACACCATAAAACACAACACACAAAAAGAATAATATAAAAATAAGACATAAAGCAAAGACACAAGATAACTCACATGTGTGTAAGCACTTAGGGAACACAAGGAAAGTAAGAAACTATGTACAAAGAAAGATGAGAACCTTAGTAACAATGCTTTAGATATATCCCAATGACTAGGATATGTAACTCTTCTCCATTCAACTTTGAGAGTTGGAAGGCATTGTGTTATTTGCATTATGTGATCACATATGGGCCACTCCACAAAGCATCAAACTTTGTGTGTCTTCCCAGTTTAGCCCTATCTTCATCTCATTTTACAATGATATCTCCCTCCTTGAAGCTCCTCAACCTAGATTTCTTATTGAAATACTTCTTTGTTTGCTCTTGGTGAGTTGTCATGGTGTGCATAGCTTGATTATTTGTCTCCTCAAGCTCCATATACACACATAACCTAACTTTTATGATATCATTCTCCATCAATTATAGCTGATAGGTAAGATCTAAAGCTATTAACTCAAGTGAGATAGGAAGTATATCTTTCCTTTCATAGACAAGTGTATATGGTGAGTTTCCAATTACTCTCTACGAGGTGATCCTATTAGCACAAAGGGTTGTCTTCAACTTGGTATGCCAATTCCTTTAATTTTCCTCTATTTTTTTCTTTATGATCCTTATTATATTCTTATTTTTTGACTCATCTAGTCCATTCCCTTGGGGGTAGTAGTTGGATGAGGTACTAAGATAGATACCTTGCTTTAAAGCCCATTCACTTATTCTTATTCCTAGGAAAGCCAATGCATTATTAGAGATTATTATTGAAGGGGCTCCAAATCTTGTTACTATACCTTCATAGAAGTTTAGGACTAAGTTTTAATTTACCTCCTTAAGAGCTACAACCTTGACCTATTTCATAAAATTATTAGTGGCTATCAATACCCACTTATGACTAGCACTAGAAGGTGGATTAATTAGGCCTATGAAATTCAAACTCCATTACATGAAGGGTTGCTCAACTTGGATTGGATGAAGAGGCAAGGCAGCTAGATTTTGTTTGTCATAAAAAAGAGAACTCTTTTGGCAATTCGTTACCCAATAATGAGTGTCCTTAAACAAGCTAAGCCAACAGTAACCAGCCCTCATAATCTTAACAGTTGTGGTTCTTGGAGTAAAGTGACCACTAGCTAGTCCATCATGGAATTCAAACAATACTTTGTCAATCTGATTCAAATCAATACACCTCAAAAACACACCTAAAAATTATGTTCTAAATATCACTCCATCAACATGTACATAAGGAATGGATTGTATCCTAAAGTACCTTCTCTTGGCCCTATCAAGACCTTATGGATGCTCACCAGTTTGAAGGAAATATATCATGTCTTGTGTCCAAATTATCATAGATGAAGGTAAAACTAATATAGATTTATAATGAAGTACCAAAACTTCTTCTTTTTTTCTTTGAAGTCTGAAACAAGATGCTCACACAGTCCTTTTCCTTTAACTAACTTGATATTTTTGATCTCCACATCATATTCCATCACCCTTGTGATCCATCTTTCCCTCTTTTCATTCAAATCTCTATTAAATAGAAAGTCTTTTACACTAGGATGAGGCACAAAAATTTGAATCTTGTTTTTAGATAACATATGCCCAAACTTCTTTAAACTCCTTATAACTAAAATCACTTGTTTCTCAACATATGTGTATCTTGTTTCATAGCCTTCTAAAACTTGACTGAAGAAGGCAATAGACTGTTCAAAATTTTCATCAGTAGATTGAGTAATCATGTTAGATATTACCTTATCTTTCCCAAAGGTATACAAATTAAAATATTTAAATAATTTAGGACTTGCAAGGGTAGGAGTTGGGCAATGGCTTGTTTGATCTCCTCAAAAAAAAATGATCCTTCTCGTCCAAGTGAAAACTTCATCTTTTCTTAGCATGGAGTTCAAGGGCTTAACCAAGTTATCAAAATCAAGAATGAATCTCCTTATTAAATTTATCTTTCCAAAGAAACTTTGAAAACCTTTATTATGTTTAGGCAAAGGTAACGCCAAGATGGCACTTACCCTTTTAGGATCAATAGACAGACATTTTTTGGAAATAATATGGCCTAAAAGTTTGTCTTCATGAACAGAAAAAACACACTTATTTGGGTTTATAGAGATCCCAAACTCTCTACACCTCTTAAAAATCTACCTTAGGGGGTTCAAGTGCTATTTTTCATCTTTGAAAAAAATTGTTATGTCATCAAGATACACCAACATAATGTCATTGATTATTCCTTGAAAAGTCATATCTATTACACATTGAAAAGTAGCTCCAGCATAAGGAAACCCAAAATTAATTTTTATATAAGAATATGTACCCCATTTAGTATTAAAGGCTATCTTATATTGGTCACTTTCCTTCACCAAATTTTGATTATACCCAAAATACACATTGAGGAGAGAAAACCTCTCGCTACCAACCACAACTTGCAAGATTTATTCCATGGAAGGGAGTGGGTAATGATCCTTCAAAGACACTCTATTCAAGTCCCTAAATCAACACACAACCTTATATCTCCATTCCTTTTTCTAACAAGAACTAGGTTTGCCAACCAAGATGAATGCTTAACGAGAAATATGATTTTGGACTCAATCAGTTTGGTGAGTTCTTTCCTCATGAGAGGCTCAATATTGGGATTAATTGGCCTTTACCTTTACTGAATAGGCTTAGAATTATCATCTAACTCTATAGTATTTTGAGCTATATTCATATCAAAACTTTTTAAATCACTATACTTCCATGCAAAGACATAAAAAAATCATTTGCATAACTCAATGAAAGCATGCTTCTCTTCGCTAGTACATACCTTCCCAAGTGAAAGTAATTTATTTTTGAAGATATAAACCTTCTCATGGTTTTCCTACTTGGTATATATGTTTACCTTCTCTTTATTCAACTGGTCATCATCATTGAATATGATCTCAAGAGTGACTAGGCCTTTAGGGAATTTATTAGACTTCAACTGCACAATCTACCCTCCATATTGTTGTTGTAGTTTAGACTGATTCTTAGAAGAAAACTTGGATTATTCTTGTATAAAAAGTGTTATTTGTTGGTCACTATCAAAAACCTACCAATTAGTTACATTATCTAGTATGGAGGGCCTAACAATCACTTTTAGATAAGGTTGGTTCTTATCTTTTTTTATCCCTTTCAGAACATCAAACTGAGCTCCAATTGCTGCCAACCTATCAGCATGCTTGTTATCTTCTCTTTAAATAGAATTTATGTTTAAGGCTTTGAAATCTTCCATAATATCCCACACTCTATGCTTATAGGACTTAAGCAAAGAGTTTTTTGTCAAATTTTACCCTCTAACTTGATTGATAACAAGTTTGATATCACCAAACACTTGTAATTCCTTGTTGCCTCTTTTCCTTTCCCACTTGAGTCCTTGAATGAGGGACTCATATTTGGCTACATTAAAATTATAAGAGAACTAAAATCTTAAGGTTGAAAAATACATTTCCTTTGAAGGTGAAACCAACATTACTCCACCACCAGCCCCAATCTTGCTTCTAGACCCATCAAAGAAGAGCTGCCATAAGCCATTCACATCTTCACTTGAATTCATAAAATTAGGAATTAAAGAGTCCTTATCATGCATATAATATACCCCAATACCATATTCTTCAATAAAATAGTAAGGATCATGTTCATAGTGTTCATTTTCTGACTCATCTAAGAATAAATCAGAAACTCTCTCAAAGGAAGATGATGGAGATTAGTCAATGTGAATATCCTCTTCATCAATGATGGCATAGTTAAATTTTGATACCTTAAGTGAGTATGGTTCAAAGTGATCTCTATTAATTTTTTTTGAATCAATATTCACCTTAATTCCATATTTTGTTCTAAACACCTTTTAACACCAATTAGCTACCAAGTATTCACCCATCTTGGATGTAAAGTCTCTTCACAAGCAAAGAGAAAAATAGGGAGGTAAATATACCACCACCACATCATGAGGAATTAAAAAATTAGTAAAAAGATGAAGGATCAAATTCAAACCTTTAACTACCTCTAAAGTCTTGGTTGGTGATCCATCCAATTGTAAAACTCCTTTAGTCATTGGCTCATACTTGAGGCCTAGCTTATATGCTATGCATTTGGGTATAACTAATGTGTTTTCTCCACTATATATGATGAAATTATGAACCAAGAAATCACAAATTATGAGATATAGGTAAAAAGTAGGAGTCTTCTCATCTTTTTTTACTTGACCATCTATAGATTGAGCTCTATTGACTAAAACCACATTGTCATTTCTAGATAGGCTAGCTTGTTTACCCAATCCATGTAATTCCTTTTGTAGTATATATTTTTACCCTAGTAATGTTAGCTAATATAATAATGATATGTTCATATGTATTTTTTCATCTATTTTACAACATTAATGGAAGTATTACTCACCTTAGGAGACTCTTTAGGAGCACTAGCACCTTGTGATGTAGCTTGTGGAGATGGAGGCATATGAGTTAGCTTCATGCTTTGAAATATCTGATTTTATTGTGTTTTAGAAGATTAATTAGGCCCACTTCCCATATAAGATTATTTAGGGGTAAAAATATGTCCTTTATTGGTTCGTTTAGTCTCCTCAATATCCCTCCTTTTGGACCTAGTATTAGAGGCAACACTACTATTTTGATTGCTTGCATTCCCCACGTAATTAATAGCACAAAACTCATCCTCAAAAAGATTTATTAGGGTAGAATTAGTATGATGTTATCCATTTTCCACCCCACCTTTCATGGATCCTTTTAAATTTGAATCTTGGAAAGATTGGTTGCCTTGCATTATCATGCCTTGATTGTGTATTTCATTTGCATAAGTCACTTATTCTTGACCATGTTTAAAAGATGGATAGTTGGGTTATTCTTGGACCAATTTTTTTGAGTGGGGACAAGGGATTTGGAAGATGAGGGAGAATTAGGATTATATATTTGATAAGGCTTGACATGGGTGATTTGGCCTTGTCCTTTTGCATTATTTTGGAAAGGAGGTCTACTTGTTTGCCCAAACTGATTATATGTCTGATATGGCCTATAACCTTGAGTTTGTTGTCTTTTGAGGGAAACTAATTCATTTTTAACACTTTGAATCAAAATTTTAACTTATTGGATTTCATTTGAAGGAGTAATGTAAGACCTTTCTTGGTTAGGCAAAGGAGCTAAAGTGGGTAATGCACATTGACTAGGAGATTGCAAATCAGGGAATAGAGGCATTGGAGGTCTAGGGGCTATTTTTCCTACTTGGACAAGGAAATTCTCACCATTTATAGCTATTTAATATGCAACAATCAATGTTTTTCCACCCATAGATTGAATTATCATGGCAATGTCATTATTTAATGCCTTTAGGTAATACAAAAATGCATAGTTTGGGGTAGGTCTCACAAGGACTGGGTCTTATCCCATGTTTTTTGGAACCTAGTATTAAAATATTACATGAATTCATGAGGTTCCCTCTTAATGGTATTCAATTTCTCAGATAGAGATAGGTAGTCACTCTTTTCACCAAACTTATTATTCAATAAATCCCATGAGCTATTGAAATTATGAGCTAAGGTACCATACCAATCCAACACTTTGCCTTTGAAGGATAAAGCCAAAAATATAATAGCCACATTATCTTAGGTAATGTTTTGGATATTAAAAAAAAAATCTATGTTTCTAATATGCTCGATGATAGTAATAGGACCATCCCCACTAAAATATGGAGCACCCTTGATGGTTACTCCTAGAATTTGATCATGTTGGGCAAGATTTAAGGGAGATGACCTAGTGAAAGGGACAAAAGGTTGTCTCATAGACATATTAGGAATATCACTATAGACATCAAGAATAGTATGAAACATAAATTTGGAAGGTTTAAACACAAACTCTAGCTTATAAGGATGAGTGTTTACAAAACTAAACCTTTTGGTGGAATATGGAGGTAGTTGCACAAATTCAAAAGGTGTCTCTTTAACAGTAGATCTAGTGGTCACCTTTGGCATGGTAAAATAGGATGATCATCAACCAAAGACTTTGAATTATTTAATAGATTTGCTAGGTACTAAATGTAGATGCTTATTTCATCTTTAACTATGCCAAAACCAACACCAACCTTGAACAATCTTTTAGGACTTAGCACTCCCACCAGGCATGCCAAAAATTGTTGACACTTGGATTCGCACCCTTGAGGAGATACCTAAATATCCTCATCCAAGTGTCACCATGGAGACATTTCTCTTGTTTTGGGTGATAATATTGAGAAATGAATCTCTAGATAAGGGGCTAGCTCTTCTTGATGCACATTTAAAGCTCTCTCTAACATAACAATTTGGATATGAAAAGAGATTAAGAGAAACAACTAAAACAATGAAAGGGTGATGCACCAATGTATAATTTCCTCTCAATTGACTGAAACCACTACTTAAATATAAACAAGATGTTTCTCACATAAGACTCACAACTTAGGATTCATTGTTAAATCAATGATTCATATGCTAGATTCAATAAGGTATATGATTCTTGGGAATGGAATAAATGATTCCAAGGAGGGATACAATCATGAACCACTTCTAAGATATCTCTACATTTTAGAAAAGAATACTAGCAAAGACCTATAATAATATCTTTTTTTAAATTGGCAGGCTATCAAGAGTACAAGCTAGAAAGACAATCCTTCACTAGACTATACCAACAAGATTCAAGTCATTACTCAATATTGAAGCATATGAGTGGAAAAAACACTTGTATATTTCTTCAAGATTTCTTCAAGTACAAATCTATCCAAAGTTTTCTCAATAACTAATAGAGGTTGCTCAAAGAGCTAAAAGAATGCATATATAGGTTTTGAGAAAGAAATCAAGTAAGGGAAGTCTAAAGAGGGGTGAAAGAGGGGTGAGGTGAATCATGCCATGTCAAGAGGTCTACTTGTCCAAAAAAAGTCGTAAGAATGGTGAAAAATGGCATAAAACATTTAGAGTTGGCACAAGAAATTGCCTCCATCAAAGAGCATCCGTAAACGTTTGAAACTAAAAATAGGAGAGTCAACATATAGCACTATTTGATGGAAGTAGAATTAATTATGATAGTTAGCAAATGTTCCTCCTAACTTCTAGCCATCCTCTAAACACCTGTGTTTATCAATTTCATGGAAGCTATTTGATTTGGTCAACTGCCAACAATGCCCTGAACTGTCAACCTATCTATTTTTTGCTTGTTTTGTCTATGTCTGTTTCTATACAATTTTTGCTTTCACATTCAAAAAGGAAATGAGAAACTAAGATAAGTGGTCTAGGGCTTGTACATACCTGGATAAAGTCTTGTGCACCAAATTTAGATGATAGAAGGAACTCTTCTTTAGTTGTGGAGGATGACACCTGTAACAAAAAGAGACTAAAACACAGAAGTTGTTAGATGGCTAGAAAGTGGACTGCCAAGCGAAGGCTTGGTCTTCAAAGTGCAAAGACTTCTCAGGAGATGACAGTCTACTGTTAAAAAGTAGAATATTAACAGAAATAAAAATGATAAAAACAAAAATAAAGAAATAAAAGCAAATGCATACATGTTTGCAGCAATCTACTTTGCACAGTCGCCGATGTCGGTGGTCCTACCAGCGTCGGTCAAAAGGTCACCGATGTCGGTTAGTATGCCAACGTCGATAGGGGCAATGGTCGAGGTCAGTTGGGGCAATGACCTAGGACAAGTTTTAGGGCTAGTTTCAAGGTAGTCTAGTCAATAGAATGGTCTGCAGAATGATTTGTGGTACTCTGAGAGTTTGTGTAGGGTGGTAAGATAGTAGATAGAATCTTTAGGAAGGACTAAGGCAGAGGATATGTTGTCATAAAAGGGGGTAAAGGGTAGGAAAAAGGCCTCTCAGCCTTTTCAATAAACAATTTAGTCAGGTCAACCAGAATGGTTTTTAGAGGGTTTGTAGGTCTCTGATAGCTTGTGCTGAGTTGATTGGATAGAGAGTATTGTCTGAAGAGAGACTAAATGGGTGTCAGAGGCAAAAAAGGGGGATAAGGGTGAGAGAAGGCTTTTCAGCCTCTCTGGGAATAACAGGTAAGGTTGTGTCAAGGATGCTTAGAATAGATAGTAGATAGAATGCTAATATATTTAAAATAACACAAATAAAAACAATACAAATACTTAGCTATGGAACGAGTTGGCAGAGGTGCAGGAGCTGGGTTTCCATTATGGCTGGTGATGGAGATATCATGCAGTCCTCAACCCTATGTGGAATGGTTGGTGCAAGATCTCAGTGCCTGAAAAGTGCTGTCAAGAATGCTGATACCTGCAAAAAAATAAGAAGTAAGAAGGCTAGAAAGCAAGAGCACGAGAATTCTATTTCGCGGGGAGAGGATTCGAGATTCGTGATTAGTCGAGTTGTGATTAGCGATTCATGATTAGCCTGAGTGAGAGGTTAGAACTCAGTTTAAGTAAACTAACGTTGGCGATCCCACTGGCGTCGGTTGATAGTTGATCGACGTCAATGGGTGCAGAATGAGTAAAAGGGCCATCAAGCCCATTCTCCATCCGCCAAATGCATAATCCGTTGGAGAATTATCAAAAGTTGGGCTAAATATGCATGAGAGTTAGTTAGGCAGTTGGAAAGGAGTAAGAATAGGTCTTGGGTGAGTCACAGGGTGGGAAATGGTCCAAGGCGAGGTGTCAGACGAGGTGTTATAGGTGATGTGTCAAAGGAGGGGTTATTAATTTAAAATAAGTTATTATTTTAAATTAGTAAGTGTATGGGTTAAGAATGGGTTAGAAATGGACCAAGGAGGAGAATGACCAAAGGTTAGACATGATTTCAGTGTCTACATTTGCCCCTTTTTGTCTTGTTGGTTGTTCTGATGAACTGCAAGACAAAAATAGGAGTTGA
Source organism: Torreya grandis (assembly GCA_037957365.1). Classification (NCBI taxonomy): domain Eukaryota; kingdom Viridiplantae; phylum Streptophyta; class Pinopsida; order Cupressales; family Taxaceae; genus Torreya; species Torreya grandis. Next base: position 4,807,507 of record JARHVA010000504.1, on the reverse strand, counting down.
TTGCCCCAGGTATAGCATGAGATTGTTTTCATCCTGTTGGTTGTTCTGGTAAACTGTAAGACAAAAATAGGAATGGGTTGCCTCAATTATGAGATAAGGTATTCCCCCTCAAAGTGAGAGTTGAGGGAAGAAAACCTAAAATTGGGTGCTGATTTGATAGATAGTGGATGAAAAATGGTGAAGATGGAGTGTGAATGTTGTAAAAATTGTGATTGCGTGTATACCACTTCACGAGATGGTCAGGTCAAATTATCATAGGTCAAGGTCGAGGAGTGCTAAAATTGAAATAACTGGGCCCCAGCATTTAGTTGTAGCTGATTGGGTTATTCAATCTAAGTTGTAGCTCCAATGGGTCGTCATGTTCCAAGTATCTCGGGCTCAGAAAGTGCTCTTAGAAAACACAAAAATGTCACAAGTAGTGGGGATCAACTTTCTCACGATCCTATACTTGTGAGGGTCAAAATATGGGTTGCAGATAATTTTGCTAACCATTCGTGAGGTAGCATACATGCAAAAACAATCAAGGCAATGTTTGTCTTGAAAGTGGTCATAGTTGAAGGAGATAGTCACGATCTCCATGGTCATTGGTCGAGGTGGATGGATGGACGAAAGAATGTGATGAAGAAAATAGCCGAACTAACCTCAGAAGACCCCATGTCAACTGAGTGCTACCTACATAGCTCCTGTCGTTAGGGCCTCAGGTATATGTAGTTCTCCCAAGAGGGAGGAAAAGGGTCGAAGTGGTTGATGGTCTTGATCAAGGTCAAGTCATGGTCAAAGGGAGGAAAGAAGGTTTGTCCATTAGAGAGACAAATAAACAAGGGTGGTCGAGCTAACCCTAGAGGACGTCATGTCAACTGAGTGCTACCTACATAGCCCTAGTCTTAGGGCCTTAGACCAATGTAGTTTAGATGAGGAGACAAAGTGGTTGATGTGATTGGTTTGGTCATGTATTGAAAGGATGAGGATAAGATGATGTTACAGCTTTTTCCATATTGTGTGATGGTGTATTCTGTAACATTGGTTGAGGGGTCTTTCATCCCTAGAAATTTTTTATATTTATGATGGATGTATGTTAAAAATGAATTGAGTCTATTTATGCGTCATCAAGTAATGGTTTATGCTTAACATAAATTGTGTGGCCAATAGTTTCCATGTGTATTGGTGTCCATAGAAACTAGTGTGAATGGTTTATGATAATGTTTTGTGGTCTGAGGTTTGGTTGGTTTGGTTTAGTGGGCAAATGATGTGGTTGAATGTGACCAAAGTGTGACAAAAAGTGAAAGACAAATTGTTCTTTCATTGACACGGACCAAAATGATAGCATAGATAGGGGTTGTTAGAATCGAGAGCCCCATTCATGCATTACATCGTTGACCATGGGTTGTGTTAGAGTGGTAATCGAATCACTTTGACATTAAAATGAGTTCAAAATCCCTTGAGTAGATGATATGAGATGGGAGGATAGGGTAACTCCTTTTTAAGTAGGGATAACTTTGTCCCTTTTTATAGGAGACCCTAAGATGACTACAAGCCAAGTCCATGACCCAATATGTTTTTTTTTTTTTTAGTAGACTGATCAATGTGGGAAGTCTACATAGAGATGTCATTGTGTTTTGTGGTCATTTGTGAAGCTGATCGATGCGAGAAGCTTCTGAGAAAGTGTTGTTTGTAGCAAGAGTTTAATCATAGCCATCCTTCGAAGGAGTGGTCTATATTTTTGCTTTATATATATATATATATATGAGGGCTTTGAATAGCTGTCCTTCAAGGGAGCAGTCTATTAGCTACAGCAATGATAGTACAGCTGTCTTTCGAGGGAGCAGTCTGCCTTTAAAATTTATGACCTTTGATATTTTGACATCAATTTATTTTTTTGACAAAATTTTGAGTCATGGACAAGACTATAGAAGTTCAAGGGCTCCATTTTATTAGGACAAAGCATTCATACTTTATAAAAGGGTTACATAGGGCTTGCTTTAGGGAAACAGGGTTGAAAAAAATAAAGATTAAGAGGACAAGGGTTGCTCAAGGGATGAGCTCAAGTTAAATGTCACATGAGTAAGTACTTGACTAACAGCAGAATAGTCACAGATGCAAGGCATTAAGGGGCTCAGGTTCTGGTTGACCTTCAAGAGAAGACAGACGATAAATCTGTGATCCATACTTGTGCGTGATGATGTAAGGTTCAAGCCAATTAGGAGCAAATTTGCCTCATTTACTCCTTTCCATATTAGTCATGTGTTGGTTCTCTTTGAGGACAAGGTCTCCGATGATGAAAAAATATTTTTCTCTCAAATTTTTGTTATAGGCTCGTTTGATGCGATTTTGATAGACATTGAGATGGTTGAGGGCAGCAAGACAATGTTCACTGAGTAACTCAAGTTGAGCTAATCGATCTTGACGAAAATCATCGTTAGAAAGAATGTCATGCAGAGAGATGGGAAGAGATGAGATCTGTACTTTGAGAGGTAGGATAGCCTGTGTTTTGTATACTTAAGAGAAAGGAGTAGCACCCATAGAGATTCGGATGCTAGTGTGGTAGGCCCACAAAGCGAAGGGAATGTGAATGTGTTAATCCCTTCCAGTGTCGTTGACCACCTTCATGATAATTTTAGTTAAGATTTTGTTGGAAGCCTTAGCCTGCCCATTTGCTTATGGGTAGTAAGGCGAAAAAAAATTGAGTTTGATGCCAAAGGAGTCACAAAGGTTTTGGACAGTTTTGTTTTTGAATGACTTGCTGTTATCGATAATGATTTTGTGAGGTACATCGAAATGATAGATGATGTGGGTGTTGATGAAGTCGATAATTTTGTCAGCTTTTATGGAGATGAGAGGAATAGCTTCCACCCATTTAGTGAAATACTCGGTGGCGGTGATGATGGACTGATGACGAAGATACGAATGAGGGTTAATCTCGCTGATGAGATCTAAGCCCCACTGTGAAAAAGGCTAGAAATCTTGAGCAACTTATAGGGCGTAGTTAAGGAGATGAAGCAAGTTAGCATGGTGCTGACACTTGATGCAATGCCGAACATAGTCGCTACAGTCTTGATGAAGAGTGGGCCAATAATAGCCCAAGCGAAGGATGCGCTTGGCAACTGAATTACCACTGAAGTGTCTGCCACAAATCCCATCATGGACCTGTGTAATAGCATGAGAGGCTTCAGTGAAAGTTAGACAGCGAAGAAGAAGGCCGTCGAAACCTCTTTTATAGAGAAGGCCCCCTAGCATGGTATAGCGAGCTATGCATTTGATGAAAGCCCACCGTGCATTGCTAGAGAGGTTGGTAGGAATGATAGAATGAGCCAAGTAGTCCACAAGTTGTTTATACCACACATTTTGTGGACTAGAGTCTATGGTGTTGATGAGGTTGATATCAGTGGAAATGTATGAAGGCAACGGCACACGATGTATCATGATGTAAATTCTTGATGAAAATGATGAAGAAGAAATATGCGAGGCGAGGTAAGCCATGGTGTCAGCAAACTTATTTGTAGATTGAGAAACAGTCTGCATGAAGTAATGGTCGAAAGATACTAGAAGGGTATCAACATGGTGCTTGTACCTTTGCAAAATTTCATTTTTACAAAGATATGAACCATTGATTTGATTGATGACAAGTTGTGAGTTGCTAAAGATATTGATGGTCTTGATGCTTAAAGAAAGGGCAGTTTGAAGTCCCAAAATTAAGGCTTCATATTCAGCCATATTATTGGTACATTCAAAGTCGAGTTTGAAAGACAGGGGCATTGGCTCACCCTCGTGTGGGATGAGGATGACCCCCACACTCCCACCAACTTGACATTTGGAGCCGTCAAAGAACATCGTCATTTGGTATAATATGTCATCAGTTGAGAGAGTGGCGATAGCTTCATCGGGAAACTTGCACTAAGAAGGTTGATTGTAAGGAAGAGGGGCATCTGCCAGTTGGTCAGTGATTGTTTGCCCCTTTATAGATTTTTGTTAGATGAATTTTAAGTCAAACTCAGTAAGAAGCATGAGCCAACGAGCCATACGCTAGTTTTGGTATGGCTTGGAATGCATGTATTTAAGAGGGTCAGTGTGAGTGATGACAAAGATTTTGTGATTGAGAAGATAGTGGCGGAGCTTGGTAGCGGCAAAGACTAATGTCAAACAGAGTTTCTCGGTATGAGTATACCGAGTTTCATATTCGACAAGTGTTCGGCTTATGTAGTAGACTGCTTGCTCACGGTGTTGCTCATCTCGGTGCGCGATCATGGCACCTAACGAATGGTTGGTTGCTGAGATGTAGAGGTAGAATGGTTGGTCATTTTTAGGTAGAATGAGGATTGGTAGAGAGACCAGATAGTCTTTAAGGGCTTCAAAAGCCTCTTGACAGTCCTCATCCCATTTAAAGAAGACGTCCTTCTTGAGGAGATGATGAAAGGGTTGACAGCGGTCAGAAAGCTGCGAGATGAAGTAGCGGATGGACTGGAGCTTTCCTTGCACACTGCGAAGCTGCTTGAGATTGGTTGGAGGTGGCATCTCGAGGATAGCGCAAATTTTGGCAGGATCTATTTCAATGCCACGGAGAGAAACAATGAACCCCAGAAGTTTTCTTGAGAGGATCCCAAAGATGCATTTCTTGGGGTTATGGCAGACATTATACTGAAAAAGGTGAGAGAAGATGATCTTGAGGATAGTTAAATGGTCATGACGAAGCTTAAACTTGCCAAGCAGGTCATCCACATAGTCCTCCATGATTTTATGGAGGAGATCGTGGAAAATGTAAGTCATGGCATGTTGATATGTGGTGCCTGCGTTCTTGAGACTAAAAGGCATGACCCAATAGCAGAAAGTCCCCCATGGGGTGATGAAGGTAGTCTTATGCTAATCTTTTAGTGCAATCAAGATTTGGTTATATCTTAAAAACCCGTCCATGAGTGATAACATCTCATGACCGGCTGTGAGATCAACAAGTTGGTCAATGTTGAGAAGAGGAAAGTCATCTTTGGGATAGGCCAGGTTGAGGTCACAATAGTTCGTGCAAATTTGGATCCCCCAGTTGCTTTGGTAATAGGGACAATGTTAGATACCCACTGCAGATAATCAATGGGTTGGATGAAAGAGACAGAGAGAAGATGTTGAAGCTCCTCTTTGACAAGGAGTGCAACGTGAGGATGCATTTTGTAAAGCTTTTGCCTAACAGGCTTAGCCTTTGGGTTTGTGACAATGTTATGGATGACAATTTTAGGGTCGATACCAGGCATGTCACCGTAGGTCCAAGCAAAAGCCTTACTATTATCTGAAAGAAATGTGGTATAGTCGATCTGCTCTTGGACGTCCAAAGATTGACTAATCTTTAAGACGTGAGAAACATCAGAAGATGGAAGGTTAATGTCAATGGTCGATTCATTTAACATAACCTATATTTTATAAAGAAGGGAGCGCTGAATGAAAGAGTCATCGACACCCATGTAGGTGAGAATGGCATCATCGTCTATGCAGTGGACAGTGTTGATGGTTGTTGATTCATTGTCTATCATGTTGAAATAAACGAGAGGGAGAGACCTGGAGACCTTGTTGAGTTGATAGGTTAGGGGTTCCAAGCGGATGGTGTCTATGCAAAAAAAAAATTAGGAGGGATGGAAACCACCAACTCCGTGGGTGAAGGGGGAAGAATAGGCGAGCCTGAAGGAGAGTGGTCAATGGTGGGTTCGGGACAAAGGTTTGCATAAGCCTCGGTGGGTTCTCAAAAACCCAAACCATATCATTTCTTGGCATTGTCATCACTAAGTGGTTTGATGGGCTGATGGGAGCCTTATTTGTAGCGCCCAAAGCCAAAACCCTTCCATGCACACCTATAAAGGTAGGTGTGAGCAAAGGCAGGGTTGCCAAAAAAAGAGAGAAGTCTAATGTGAATGGTTGAGGTGAGGAGAGAGAATTCTTGTTAGTAGGAGCTTGATCCAACCTCCCATAGACAAGATTGTTTCAAAGGCTAAGAGGACCATAAGAAACGACTATTCTGATCCAATGGTCATAGCTTGGACTTTGATGAAGCTGTTCATACTCTTGCAGAGTTTGGAACATGTCTAGCATAAGTAAGCGATATTTTTCCAAGTGAAAGTCATTGAAAGATATCTTCCATGGGGTCCTTGGTTATCACTTGAGAAGGTGATGTGAGGGCAACCGCCGTTTGCATACTGGTTGAAGCTTTCGCGAATGGAGGCGGTGTTTGGGTTGTTGTCTTGAGAGGAATGAGAACGTCATTTGGTCGATAGGTCATGTTACAAGTATTGAAAGGGGATGGGTCGGTAGGAATGACATGGACTTGTCCGTCGTGTTCAAATTTAACACAACAGTGAAGTGTAGAAGGGACGCAAGCCATGGCACAGATCTAGGGTCATCTTAATAGCATGTTATATTGGAATTATCCCTCGATGATGTAGAAGAGCTCTGAAATTGTGCGTGGGCCAACGCGAATATGGAAGATGACGGTGCCAATAGTGTTAGCAGTGGTGTCATTAAAGGATCAAAAGATTGCATCAGTTTTTGATACGCAATTTTTAAGGAGGGCCAGTTGCTCAAAAGTGTGGGTAGAAATGATATTAATGATGGCACCCCCATCAATCATAACTCGCTTAATACAGGTTCGATCAACGTAGACTGTTATGAAAACAACAGCGTCCTAATCTTCTAAGGTAGAGGTAGAAATTTTAGAATCATTGAAAGTGATAGAGGCGACAGGGGATAAAGAATAGACCAGGGTAGCTAGTGGTTGGGGGTCTTCGAGTTGGACCTCTGCTACCTGTAAAGCTCTGATTAGAGCTTGACGATGCTGGGGTGAGCTTTAGATGAGGTCATACAAGGTCATCTTCACGGGCATTTGGTGAAGTTGCTTTAACATAGAGTCATGGATTGCTCTTGAAGAAAAGGGTTGGGATGCACCCAGGATGCAAATCTTGGGCTTTGATGGTTGAGGTGGCTGGACAAAAAGGTAGGTCCAAGGAATAACAGCTTTTTCTTTTGCCTTATCCTTTTGTGACTTAGTGGTTATGTGGATGGCATTAATTTCGAAGAGAGGAGGTGAAGGAGATGGAGGGATCATACTTTTTTGATGAGATGTCGATGTCGATGAAGAGGTTTGAGGGATATGGGAAGGTGTCGGAGGTCTATTGACAGTGTCCTTAAGAAGAAGAGTGTTTTTCTCCATGTATTAGTGAATGACCACTTTGAGGGCACAGCAATCCTCGATATCATGTCCTGGCGTACGATGATATAAGAAAATCTTAGTATCATCGAACCATGAAGGTTTTGACTCGAGGGGTTGGAATGGCTTGATAGGCAGAAGGGTTATGCTAGAGGTTTGCAAAAGTTAGCGCAATATCAAAGCGTATGAGCCCACTAAAGGGTTCTTGCTTGTTGATGTGTGAGCTACTGATGACTTTTGCTTGGGGGGTGTCGAAAGAGTCTTCCGTACCACCTTTTGAGTTGGTGGTGTGGCCACATGTAGAGACAACACTTTCTTTGTGAAAGGTGCCAAATTTTTTAGAGAGGGTAGGCTTGTGGTAGGCAAAGAAAGTAGTGGAGGTAACTTATTTTGGTTAGGGGTCGGAGTAGGGAGCACTCCTATTAGGGTAGAAGGATGAGGGCCCAAAATGGAGGGTGATGGTGATGGTGGAGGAGGGGTTCACTGATGTGGCTTAGCAGTCTTCTTTGGTTTGGTTTGAGGACTACTATTGGGTGAGGCCTGGTTCAAGTCTACTTTCACTTGCGGGTGAGTGAGGTTAGTGATGGGGCAAACACCAAATGACTTGATGGGTTTTGATATGGTGGATGAGGGTTTATGTTCTGATGTTGATGGTTGATGTTTTAAAGGTTTAGAAGTGGCAGTCTGGTCTGTGTTAAAGACTTTGGGGGATTTTGTCACAAGAGAGTCGGTGGCATGAGATGAGACAGGCTGGGTAGGATGAGGAGCTTTGAATCACTCTCATAATGCCTGATGTTCCACTTGCCTCAATTGGAGAAGTCCTAGTTTCTCTACTAATCGAGAGAATGGTTGGGAAGATGTAGGATAAGGCTTTGGTCCTTCAGAAGATGTGGATGGTTGTGGGGCCAAAAATGTGTTAGGTGTGGCAGTCTTGGACCCAAGGTGTGGGGGAGTTATAATTGAATTGTCATTGGTCGAAGAAGATGGAGAGACAGGGTCTTCTCTTGGTGGAGAAGGAACTGGAGAATGTGGCTCCTCAAAAGGGTAGAGGGCAGGGATGATTGTGCCTTCTACGTGCGGTTGAAGAGTAGGAAGGGTAGGGTCCTCCATTGGTAGGAGAAATGATGAAGGTGAGGCTGGTGGTGTTGGTATGGCCAAGGCATCCTCCAATATAAGGGAAGTTGATGGAGAACTAACAGGAGAAGAAGATTCATCTGCATGTGATGGATTGATGGAAAAGCTAACCTCTTGAGACTGTAAAAGAGGTTGATCAGATATAAGAGGCGAGACCATGTTAACTGTATGTATATTATGTTCCTGGCAGTCATTAGTCATGGTCTGCACATTGTTTTGGCTAGGAGGATGATTGGAAAATGGTTGTTTAAAGATGTCTATGCTTTGATTGGGTGGCGTGTTAGAGTTGTCTAAGACAAGGTCACCTTTATCAAGCATGTCCTAAATGATGTTCTTGAGAGTCTTACAGTTGCCCGTGTCATGGCCTTTAACATGATGGTAATTACAGAAGTCATTCTCCCTATACCACGCAGGGATAGCGCGTGAGGGATAGAATTGAGGAGGCAGTCAAATGTTGGGGAGATTGAGGACTCTCTGTTTGACAAGTTTATCCAGCACATATGCGTATGATTCTCTTAGTGGAGTATACTGACGTTGCACATATCTTTGTTAGAATTGTTTGGTGATGTAGTCTGATGTGGAAGGTTGAGATTGGTTATTTGTTGAAGGAGATGATCTAACAACTATAGCATTTGTTGATGCCTTAGATTTGGAATTAGAAGAAGGTTTAGAGGAAGCGTCATTGGACTTGGAGTTGGAGTTTTTACTCCGCAACTTGACTTTATTTTTCTCGACGGCACGTAGTTTAAGTTTCCTGGGCCATCGTGAAAGCCTCATCAAAGGTGCGAAATGTTTGGACCCACAAGGTAGAAGAGATGTGCTTGGCACATGCTCTTAAAAAAAGCTCAATGAGCTCAGGTTGAGGTAGGCAAAAGGAGAGCTGATTGATTAAGCCTCTCTAGTGAGCAATGAAATTAGCTATGGATTCGTCTTCAAACTACCAAATAGAATACAGATCTGTGATTGAGACCTTTTTAGTGATATTAATCAAGAAGTAGTTGAGGAAGATTTGGGCTAGCTGGGTGAATGTGAAAAGAGAATGGCTGGTGAGAGAGCTATACCAGTCGAGAGTAGCACCAGCAAGCGACATGGGGAACATGCATAACAATAATGCATCATCATGCGCTATGAGATAACAAGTATTTCTGAATGCTCGTAGATACTGTTGCAGGTCTTCCTTACTCTAGAAACGAGTAAATTTAAGAAGTTTCTACTGACTGGAATACGGCTGGATTGGGACGAAGGGATGGATGGGTTCATTGCAAATTTGCTCATATGAGAGGGCATTGCGTGAACCAGAAACAGAGGTCCTAAGACTAGACATTTTGTCCATCAAAATTTTGATTATATCAGCTGACGAATTGATGGGTGGAGCGCCCCCTAGGTTATAAGGCATTTGAAAGGTATTGAGAGGAGCGTATGACGTGGTTGGTTGCACTTGTGTAGGTGCAACATATGGGTAGCTAGTTATCAAGGCGGATGTTGAAGCCAAGGGCACTTGTGCTATGGGGTTGGTGGGCACAAATTGGATAGGCGACGTCAAAGGTAGTTGAGGGGTGGCCACACTTGTTAAAGGGTAGGCAGTTACTCTTGTGTTGATAGGTGCAAGAGTAGGAGGGATAGAGACCACTAGATTTTGGAAGGGTGTAGAATTTGGTTGAGTAGTTTGAGGTTAAGGGGGTGCTGAAACCTCAATGGAGGTAGGTCTAAAAGGAGAGGCTAAATTTTGAAGATAGGACATAGTCGAGTTATTAGTCGAGGTGTTATATTGATTGTCTATAGGTTGAATTGTGGGCGTTGTTGATATGGCTGCTATCTCGAGTAAGGAGGTTGGCATCCCATAAATTGGGTTGCTTGAAGAGTCTCGCGTTTAGCTTCTTGCGAGATAATGTTGAAGGGCCTTGACATTGAGGTCAAGGAACCTTTCAAAGTCTTGGTCCCCCTCAAGGACAGTGGGAGGTTGAGTTGGGGTCGATTGAGTAGGAGTTCGTTCAGTTTCTGAATGATACTCCATTAGAGGATTGGTTATGGACGGTGAAAACAGAAGTGATTGTTGTCTCGCATGGTCAAGAAGAGCCTTGGTTTGACTGCATGTCAAAACCATTCAAGGCAAGAAAGGGTCAGGTTTCAAAAACTATGTTTTTTCAGTCTCAAAAAACCAAAATGGGTGTTGGACAGCAAGAAAGTTGGATTTTAAGCTTGTTGTTTTGGGAAAAAAGTTTTGGACAGTGACCGACGTCGGTTGAAAAACCAATGTCGGTGAAATAGACTGCCAATGTCAGTCAGATAACTGATGCTGGCAAAGAAAGATTACCGACGGTGGTAAAACTGATGTCGGTTACTGTGTTTTTCAAAAACTCAAAAAATTTGAAAGTTTTTAGAAAAAAAGAAGAAAACGTCCTCACTAGCTCAAAAAACTAGATGGAAACAGAAAAGATGAAGAACACAAGCAAATCCTAAGCATTAAATTCCTAGGAATAAATTATTAAGATCGTGGTGGCTTATGCCTTAGAATATGTTTAGGAGATTGGCTTTTGAGATGAGTCCTAGAAGAAATAGTCTAGAGCTGGTTTCAGGTTAGTTTCAGTGCTCAAGAGTCTGTCTTAGGTTTCATACGTAGCCTGGTGCTAGGAGCTTGCTCCCCTCACTTCACGAACCCAGAGCCAAGCTAGGCCGCTTAGTCAAAATATACTTTCCCTAGAGATTATCCTCTGCCAGAGAACAGAGTGGGCTTTCCCCTTGGTAGTGAAGTCTAAGTGGGATTGCCGGGATGGGTAATGTATATGCTGGGTGATGAAATCTCAATCGGGCCTTATCTCAGGTAAGTTTTGATGTTTGATTTATGCAAGTGATTTGGTTGTGTAACATAAGTGGCCTACGATTAATTAATGATGCGGTTGTTAATTACTAGATGTGGACTAAGTATGCAGTCAAGAAGAAATGAAATGCAATGTATTTTAAGCTCAAAATTGAAGTGTGAGTTCAGATAAAAATAAGTTAAAAAAAGGTTGAAGAGTATGACTTTTAACTAGTCTAATATACAAGAATAGAAAGAACAAGAATGATTCTTTTTAATTTTTGCTAATAGTGTCTTTTGGAAGAGATAGAAGAAAGAGATGTAAGGAGAAACCTAATGCACCCTATATGAAAAGAAAGAAAAGAACCCAAAGAAAACCCTAGGGTCCCACCGAGCATGCCAGAATATTTCTATACGATTTTCGCTTTCACATTCAAAAAGAAAATGAGAAACTAAGATAAGTGGTCAAGGACTTGTACGTACCTGGATGAAGTCTTGCGCACCAAATTCAGACGATAGAAGGAACTCCTCTTTGGTTGTGGAGGATGACACCTGTAACAAAAAGAGACTAAAACACAGAAGTTGTTAGATGGCTAGAAAGTGGACTGCCAAGCGAAAGCTTGGTCCTCGAAGTGCAAAAACTTCTCGGGGGATGACAGTCCACTGTTAAAAAGCAAAATATTAACAGAAATAGAAATGATAAAAATAGAAATAAAGAAATGAAAGCAAATGCGTACCTATTTGTAGCAATCTGCTTTGCACAGTTGCCGACGTCGGTGGTCCTGCCAGCGTCGGTCAAAAGGTTACCGACGTCGGTTAGTATGCCGACGTCGATAGGGGCAATGGTCGAGGTTAGTCGGGGCAATGACTTGGGACAAGTTTCAGCACTGGTTTCAAGGCAGTCTGGTTAATAGAATGGTCTGCAAAATGGTCTGTGGTAGTCTAAGAGTTTGTGTAGGGTGGTAAGACAATAGATAGAATCTTTAGGAAGGACTAAGGCAGAGGATATGTTTTTAGAAAAGGGGGTAAAGGGTAGGAAAAAGGCCTCTCAGCCTTTTCAAAAAGCAATTTAGTCAAGTCGACCAGAATGGTCTTGGGAGGGTTTGTAGATCTCTGATAGCTTGTGCTGAGTTGATTAAACAGAGAGTATTGTCTTAAGAGAGACTAAATGGGTGTTAAAAGCAAAAAAGGGGGATAAGGGTGAGAGAAGGTTTTTCAACCTCTCTGAGAAGAACATGTAAGGTTATGTCAAGGATGCTTGGAATAGATAGTAGATAGAATGCTAATATATTTAAAATAACACTGAAATAAAAATAGTCAAATACTTAGCTGCGAAATGAGTTAGCAGAGGTGTAGGAGCTGTGTTTTTGTTGTGGCTAGTGATGGAGATATCATGCAATCCTCAACCCTGTGTGGAATGGCTGGTGTAAGATCTCAGTGCCTGGAAAGTGCTATCAAGAGTGCTGATACCTGCAAGAAAACAAGAAGCAAGAAAGTTGGAAAGCAAGAGCACGAGAATTATGTTTCACGAAGAGAGGATTCGAGATTCGTGATTAGCTGAGTTGTGATTAGCAATTCGTGATTAGCTCGAGTGAGAGGTTAGAACTCGGTTTAAGTAAATCAACGTCGGTGATCTCGTTGGCGTCGATTGATAGTTGACCGACGTCGACGGGTGTAGAACAAGTACAAGGGCCATCAAGCCCCTTCTCTATTCACCAGGTGCATAATCCGTTGGAGAATTATTGAAGTTTGGGTTAAATACACACGAAAGTTGGTTAGGCAGTTGGAAAAGAGTAAGAATAGGTCTTGGGTGAGTCACAGGGTGGGAAATGGTCTAAGGCGAGGTGTCAAACGAGGTGTTATAGGTGATATGTCAAAGGGGGGCTATTAATTTAAAATAAGTTATTATTTTAAATTAGTAAGTGTATGGGTTAGGAATGGGTTAGGAATGGACCAAGGAGAAGAATGACCAAGGGTTAGACACGATTTCGGTGTCTACAATGTCAGATGCTCAAGATCTTACCATTTGTTATTTCCACATTTTCTCTCAGGTTTTTGCCAAGATTTTTTGACTCCAATGACTATTTTTCATATTTTAAAGTTGATGTTTATGGGGCTATCACCTTCCTCATTCCTTTAAAACATTTTTCTCAAACTTAAGTTTCTTTTGGACTTTTTGGTGAACCTATCCTTTGGACTTTCTCCTAAAGAAATCATTCAGACAATATTTCTAAAATAAATCTTTTAGGATTTTTTGGGTTTAATTTCCATGGAATTTTTTACTTAAGTAATTCTTTTGGACAAAAAGTCTGAAAGAATTATGCCTTAGTTCTTTTTTAATACAGACAATTTTTCCAAACAAATTTTGTGAACATTTTTTTCTGAAATAATTCCTTCGAGCTTTTTGTTTAGTCTTTCAAAAATCTTGAAAGTGTCCTTTTGGATTTGTGTTTGGTTCACTTCGATGTGGAGGGGTACCCTTTGGAAACTTTGAAAATGACCATTTTTCCAAAAAAGTACCCTACAAAAGGATTGTAGAGTGTCCTTCAGAAAAGATGAAGTGCCCTTTGGGAAAATGAAAATGACCCTTTCAATTTTTTTGAAATGAAACTTTTGAGTTCTTGTAAATGACCCTTCCAAAAGGAAAAGTGTTCCTTCAAAAACATTGAACTGAGCCAAAGTGCCCTTTTAAAAAATGAAGATGACCCCTTTGGCTTTCTGAAATGGTCCCTTAGCTCGAAAAAGGTCCTTTGGAGAAATTATTTTGGATAAAATATTTGAAACAATTCCCAACACTTAAATAAAAAACCCAAAACAAAAACTCTGAAAGAATGAACACTTGCACTTTTGTTGTGGGCTTTGTATAAAACATCTCCTCTAAAGTAATTCTACATAATAGGAAAACCTGAAGTTGAAGACCAAGATAAACCCAAAGTGAATGGTCAAGCTCGAATGACTAAGTCTAGAAATATTTTTGAAGAAAGTCTTTGAACATGAATAACTTTACTTGTGCTTCGGCAAAGGGCCTCAGACTTAGTACACAAGAAATTTGAACTAGGATGAGCAAACCCGCATGCTTAGCTTCCTCTGTAACTATTGCATGTCCAAGATCTGGCACTTTGAAAATGTTCTTTAAGCTCTACTCAGAGCTATTAGCATGAGTCAAAGAAAGTAAAAGGACCTAGATAAAAAAAACTGATCAAAGTTAACAGCATTCATATTATATTAAATAAACCTGAGATCACACTATGACATGATATTTACCCCTAAAATATCTAAAGTCCAAATTTTCAAATAGGGGTGCCTAATTTTGACCTAAAAGGCCAAAATTTGGTCAATAGGTACAATATGATTGGTTTTGAAAATAAGATTCAAGGCTGGTAAATTTGGTAGTACATTTAGGATGGATGCCACCATTTGGCCTTGGGGGTTTAGTTGTCTATCCACCTTGATGGCTTCAGCATAGACAAGTGCAAAATTCACTATAAGGGTATTTTTGTGCAATAACATAGCATTTCAAGGGTCTAAGGCATTTTTATACATCTCTAAAGCTACTTGGGTATCTAGTCTATATAGTTTAGTGACCCGACTATGCATCTTCTGAAACCTAGCATTGAATGTCCTGATTGGCTTATTTGTTTCCCTTTTTATGCTAGAAATTATTAGCATAATACATTGGTATCAATAACTTTCTTGAATTAGGCTAGGAAAGTGTTTCTAAATTGATCCCATCTTACAAAGGAGTTCCTATGTAGGTTTTGAAACAAGTCATAAGTAGTATATATCAAGGTGAATGGGAAGAGACTACATGCTACATCTTCATGATCAACATTTAAGAGTCTGAGAGTTCTCTTATATGAAGTCACATGTTCTTCATTAGTACATCCCCCACTAGGTGTGAAATGTGGAAGATATCTCTCTAATTTTCTAGGTAAGTCATGTACAACTCTTGGCTGATATGACTAACCAAGCCATGGGTATAGGGTTGGCCATTAGTATATGTTTTTTTAGAATAGAGTGAGTGGATGAACTAGATTGGGTTATTTGATGTCTTGGTCTTCCTCTGATGGACATAATTCACCTATGAAACTATAGGGGTGATATTAACAACTGACCCAAACCAAACTTAGATCTAGTGGTATACACAGGAGGTTCCAAGTTGTTCTTGGGTCATATGGTGGTATTTAAGTAATAGTGTGTGCCCTCCTTCTTAGACCAAATTTTTCTTGTATTGAGACCTCAAAATATAACTATTTAGCTATGTACACACTCAAAATACTAGAGAGAGTTAAGGGGATTTTTCCATCTAATTTTAGGACTAATATTGATGCAGTCTAGCGTATGAGTTGTAGGTATTGGGCTCCATTATGTAGCCTTCCTAAAATAAGTCTATAAAAATTGCATTACTATTATTGTAATCTCAAAATTGTTTAAACACACTTACCAACCTAATAATCCATCATTTCACTAATATAGTGTTCATAACTTATCAATACAAGGAGTTTGATTTAGGGTGATGGTTAAAGAAACAATAAAAGAAGGGGAAAATGTAAGGTAGAAAGAGAAGTTTTATTATGTGAGTATAGATACACCAATGTCTAATGCCGAGTAAGCATATCTACAATTTTATCATTACATGTTAAGTTTTACAATAGTTTGAACTTCATTAATGCAAGGGAGGGAATCAAAGAAAATATCATGGGCTCAGTTCTTACAATTTTATTCCACATTGTTGGGTGAATATTTTGTCACCAGCTAATTGATGAGCAAAATAGGTTACTTTAACCATAGCATAGGGAGATTGGTTGGGCAGATGTGTTGGTTTACCATATCAAAAGGGGACAAATCTCTCCTCTCATCAAGGGGAGGCTCCCTTATAACTTTGAAGAGCTATATACTATATATATATACAAAAAATAACACTCAAAGGTAGGACAACACCATCCATCTCTCTTTTTTTAGAGATGATGTTCACAAACAAAGGAGAAATCTAGGTGAAAATGCTAAATGCACTTCTCTTCTTTCAGAAGTGGTCTTGCAGTAAACAGTTGGAGTTCTTTCTGATAGGTAACAAGTAACTAGTAACAAGGGTGCAATAACTAGCAGACTAAGATGTAGCACAAAGTCTCCACCTCGACTACCCAAGAGTGAGATACAAAGGATAATGGGGGTACAAATTCATCCCAAGACCCTTTACACAAGAATAAAAAATAGACAAACACACTAAAGACACTTATGGTAGCACAAAGTCTCTCCACAATTGGCTTCAAGACACCTTCCTGATTACTTCCATTAGTTTTATTTATTTCATTAAAATGGACAAGAACACATTCAAGAAATAGACATAAGAACAATCTCCTAAATGACACAAGCTATAATAGCACAAAGTCTAAAAGTAACTTGCTTTCTCATTCAAACAAAGAAATATGATCAACAATCTGAGCTCAAAGTCTTAGTAATTACCTTTCAATTTTGGCAGAGTTTTACTTCTATATCAGAGAGATCTCTTTTGCATAAAAAAGGATGTTACAATATATAGTAGCCAAGAAAAGCTTGGCACTTTATTCCATGGAACAGCCCATGCTGCATTCAATGCCTTGAATGCATTTTCAGTTTTGTCAAGGGACCATGTTAGAACAGGGCAGCTGCCTTAACTGTGGCATGTCAATTCATCTCAAATGTCTTCTCCTGGGCTTAGGTCATCTGGTATGTCACCTAATATATGCATAGCTTTCCACTTTGCCTTTACTCTAAGGGAGAAAAATAGGCCATGCCTTTAATGTTTGCAAGCTCAAATATCTACTTGGTGGATTGTTCCACCTACTAGAAATAACTCCAATGCAAATATTTTTGGTCTTTCCCTCTTTCTACTGCAATTTGAGCTCTCGAGCTATCTTTTACCTTTCTACTGGCTCTTTTCGCTCCTTCTTTCAGTGGTTCTTCCTTTTGGCCTTAAGGTCTTTGAATGCATTTAAGTCTGTGCTCAAGCCTTTAAAGATCAACAGTTATTTCATTATCATAAAGATGACGTTCGCACACCCGTCACCATTTGAAAGCCAATAGCTAGTTTATTTCCCTGAATTTGATGACTTCAGGGACGTCACCGGATGTTTGGATTCCAATGGCTAGTTCATGGTGCCCAACTTTGACATCCACGGGCCCGTCACCTCTTGGTCAATTCCTTCATATTTATTTCCTTCAAATTTCCTTTGACCGAGCTTAGTCTTTGAATCCTTTCGAAGGGAAGGTGTCCTTTCGATACTTGGGGGAGGTCCTTATTTCAGCAGCCAAGAGTCCCTCGCAAGGGCACCTGCCTTTTGGGGTCCTTTGGTGGCCTTGCTCCTAAATTCCTTCAGATAAAATGTCAGAAGGAAATGTTCTTTCGCATTTTTTCTATTTTCTTTCTCAGGCCTTTTCTTTCAAGCGAATTTCTTTGGACAAAAGTCCGAAGGAATTCCTTCAGACTTTTTGTCTGAAAGAATTCATCCTATCTCTTTTCAGTGGAAAATATTCCTAAAAGACATTGTTTTTGCCTTATGAATTTCTTCTGACAAAATGCCTGAAAGAATTCCTTCAAGCATTTTGTCTAAAGAAATTCTCCATCTCTTGCCTTGAACAAATCTAAAGGAATTCCAACTTTTCTGCCTTGTTCACTTTTCTGAAGAAAACCTTACCCTTTCGGCCTTTTACAACAGTCCATTTTGCTCATCACCTACCCTTTGCAAGGGCTTTTTGATCTCCAAAATTGCCTTTCAGAAAATTCACAAAGGTCCTTTTGGCACCTAAGTGCCCTCTACAAGGGCACTTGTCCTTTGGGATTTTGGAAAGACTCTTTTGAAATGTTTGATTGAACCGACCTTGAAAATGCCTAAGTGTTGGGAACTTGTTTCTTTTCTGCAAAGTCCGTAGAAATGAGCCTGTGGAGTTCATAGAAATCAACCTACAGAGTCCATAGAAATGAGCTTGTAGAGTCTGTATAAATAATCTTGCAAAGTCCATAGAAATGAGCATGCAGAGTCCGTAGAAATGAGCCTGCAGAGTCCGTAAAAATGAGCCTACAGAGTCCGTAGAAATAAGCCTACAGAGTCTGTAGAAATGATCCTACAGAGTCCATAGAAATGAGCCTATGGAGTCTATAGAAATGAGCCTGCTGAGTCCATAGAAATAAGCCTGCAAAGTCTGTAGAAATCAGCCTACAGAGTCCATAGAAATCAGCCTACAGAGTCCGTAGAAATAAGCCTGCAAAGTCCCTTAGTTGATAAAGTTTGAAAAATGGAGAATTTGAATGCCCAAAACAATTTTTTGAGAAGGGAAGAGATAATTTTGGCCTGTAGGACCAAAATAGTTCATATGTTGTCCCAAAAAAATGAGTGACAGATTTTGGGAACAACACATATAAACAATTATAATATTGTTGTTAATACATACAAGCTCATAATTATTTTAAAAGTAAGATAAATATAGAAATTATTATAATAGCATACAACTCATCCTAATTAGACACATGTATAATAGACATACTCATATCATAGTCTTTTACATTACTATCCTCTATTTTCACCACAAATTTTGGAAGATGTCCATAAATTAGACACAAAAAAATGTAATGAAAACTAAATGTAAAACTTTAGGTATATTAATTAATTGTGCCTTCTATTAAAAAAATGTTGACCTTGAAATAATATTACAAAGAAATATTTATATAAAATAGAAGAGATCTTACATTTATTTACATGTAATCCCGCCCCAAGACATCATGTCTAAGTTGTTACAATACTATAAATACATGCCCCAAAAGAGACAAATCAAGAAAGAAACCAGAAAACATGATGACTAATTTCCCACTTAAGACCATGAGAGAAACAATAGGGTCATTAGTTAGTGCTTGGAGAGGGACCACTTCCTAATTACATATGTGTGCCCTATTGAGCTGTCAGTGCCTACGCAATGATATCTTCTATTGCAAGCACAATTCACTAAGAGGGGGGTTGAATCATTGACATTAAAAAACTTTTAAAATTATACATTATCTTTCATTAACCATCAAATCAATGGATTGATCAATCAATGCATCAAGAACCAATCACACAAACATGAAACAGTGAGGATAACACAATATGAATGAGAAACCATTGAAGTGAAGTAAACTCCCTATGACCTTTAAATTTAGACTATAGTCCTATAAAATCTTTTAAAAAGATAAAATTTTGTTGATCACCAACTCAACTTGGAGTACCAACCATAAACTGTCAAGCACCCACTTGACCAAAGTTGTAGCAAGCACCCTCTTACCAAGAAGCTACAACTCCCTTTATGACTAAGCACCAACTCAGTCAACTCTAATTTATGACAATCATATGATTTTTTTCTCAATCATCATATGTAACTTCTTTCACCTCTTCTCCTTAATCTCAATACACACTTCACTTCGGTTACTCACTCACTCCCAAATAGGACTAAATTTCTTTGTATATATACTAGTCTCATGGTCACACACCACTTGGTCATCCACACACCTTCAAATTCTTAGGTCAAACACATAATAGGTCTTAATACATCTTATGAACATTATTCAATCATAATTTGAACCCATTTTGGTCTTCCACAACTCAATTAGGTCATACTCCTCCTTTAGGTCTCATGGAGACCTAATTGCATTAGGTCTACTCTCTTAATGCCAAAAATTGATATTTTTGGGCTCAAATGGCCTTCTATAACAATAAAAAACCATTAAACCACTTAACCAAAGAACACTTTTGACTTCTTCCATGCTTGATAGACATGTATCCTTCATTCATACCATGAAATCTCCTTTAAAACAAACTGCTCTATTAGGCTTGTGTACCTCAAAAGTTTATTTTACAATAGTGAAGCTTAAACACCCTTAATACACTCAACCATGACAAATGAAACATGAAGATAGATTCTCCATGACCTTATAGTCATCACCAAAATCTTGGAACACCTTCACTTAGGAGATAAGATCTTAAGAACATCTATGCAACTTGCTTACATAGAATTGCCAAATCACCTCAAAAACCAATCACAATGAGTTAGACTTCCAACACTTGTGTAAACACTTTTCATGACTCTTGATGCATACAAATAGTTTTATGAGATCTCTATAACATCCTTAGATAAAAAAGTTATATGGTCTAATGGCAAATATTGGTTTTCCATACCAATTTCTTGACCTTATGTCTCATAGTCCTATCTGAACTACATAGGCCATTTTATGAGCAACATTTTCACCACATACACTAACCTCCAAAGCTTCTCAAAAGCTTTATCATGACTTATAATTAATAACTAACTTCTTAATATATTTTATTGCATTTATCTATAATACAAAGACCCTCAAATCTATCTTTTCATCTCTATCAGGGTTTTACATTATATGCACCATTAGGTTTGTTTGGCTTACTTGGATGACCAATTTAAATAAATTAAAGGCTATAAACTATCCATAAAAAATCATGGACATGTAAAATTATTACCTATCTTCTTCTACCATCCATTTTCCTTTCTTGACCAATTCAATTTTTGAGAGCGGCAATAATTTCTTGATAAATGAGCTTGTATATGTATATTTTATCTTTCATCTAACTAACCACCACCACTTAGAGGTACTTGAGAGAGTTTAATACATTATACAATAGGTTATCTATGAATTTTAATCCATCCTAAGCTAATTTGAACAAAATCTTTCACATCATGTCCTCATTAGGGTTTTAGGGAGGTTTAACACAGGTTTTGGTGTTAATAATTATTCATAAAAGACTGCCACTTGAATCCAAAATTAATGCCTAGAGATCTTAGTTAGGACTATTCCCCATCTCTAATTAACATATAAAACCACCATGTAGAGGTTACACATTCTAATGAATGTCTGAAAGTGCTTCTTGGGTTCAAGACCTCATTTTGTGAGCTCGAGAAGGCCTAATATAATTATTCATGCATTTTTTCCTCAAATATTGACTTGAAAGTTTGTGATCATACTTAAAAAAAATTATCTCACCTTTTTCCATGCTTTTATATACATACTTTCCTTGAAATATGATCTTCATACCTCACAAAGCTAGGCAGGGTCTAAGAGTGGTCTGGGTGTAGAGTTATACTAAAGGTCCTACCCCTATAAGCTCACCCTAAAACTCTCATGAATACTTCTATACCTTATTCACATGATAAAACAATGCCATACAACCTTTACATGTTTTTTTCATTCAATTTATCATGCACATACCTTTTTATGTCATGACTATGCTTCTTATACACTTGACATTAATGACTTGTACCTTCCATGTTGATACAAATAATGATATCAATCATGCAAACATAAGACATTAGTTGCCTTAAAATTCTCTCTTTATCTTTCTCTCATGACAAATCTCTCTCATGACAACATTCTTCTATGCACCTTGTCACATCACACGCTTCCAACTTTCCTTAATCACCTTTGACATCAACCTTTGTAAGATGCATCTTTGACATCAATGACAATACCAACAATCTCCCCCTTTATCATTGATGGCAACCACTCTCAAAAAATTCTCTCAACGGTCTATTTCTCCATCATTATAAACTTTCTCCCCCTTTTAAATTAATGACAAAGAGGTACCTGCAACTTATTGGATCACACCTCTCAATCGCATGTTCTTGACATGACTGACATAGAATTTTAGATCAAACCCTTGATCACTCACTAGGCCACCACATATGTTCTTATCTGACATAGACCTTCTCACTAAAGAATTAGGAACTCCCCTTTTTTCTTCATAGTTTGTGCTCATCATAAGAGTCATCAAGACTCACAGACCATTCTCAACATGTATATAAGAACCTTGTTATTAGATCACACTAGTAACACAATTAGATTTTTGCTTACCTCTCAATTTTCCTATATGTATGTCATGCCTTCACAAATATTCTTGGCATTCAACACCCATTCTTGGAGCTAATGAACCACCTTGATTATCTCCCATTACCCTTGACTTGCTTAATGACTAGTAAAGGCAAGAATTACTACCATTTCTTGTCTTAGATACTCAAATATTGTCTTTAGAAGTGGCTTTGTTAGAATGTTTGCAATCTGATTATTTGTAGAAACATTCAAGTTTCACATTTTGTACACTTACCTGCTCTCTTAGGAAATGATACTTGATGGGTATGTACTTAGTTCTTGAATGCATGACAGGATTATTTGACATACTTATGGCACTTGTATTGTCACAATAGATATGACTAGGACTATCATACTCTACCTTTTAGTCTTTTAAGGTCTATCTCATCCATAGGACTTGAGTGAAACATGAATTTTTTGAAATGTATTTAACCTTAGTAATAGATAATGACAATGATGACTGCTTCTTGCTTATCTATGATACTGGACACTCTCCTAAGAAGAAAGCTCATCCACTAGTGTTTTTCCTATCATCTAGACTCCCTACCCAATCTGCATCTGTATAAGATACTAAATCAAACTCCTTATTCCTTGGATACCACAACCCAAACTACATAGTCCCCTTAAGATACCTAAGTATCCTCTTGACTTCTTGAAAATGGTTTTCTTTTGGATCTTCTTAGAATCTTCCTAGAAGACCTACTACTTGCATAATGCCAAGTCTAGAGGTAGTAATGTATAGCACACTTCTAATTATTGACCTATATGATGTTTGATTAACCTTTGGAGATTCATCCTCCTTGTTTAACTTACACCCTATGATCATAGGTGTGCTAACTACCTTGCAATCTTCCATCTCAAATTTCTTCAACGTCTCTCTTTATGTACTTATCTTGTGAAATGAATATACCTCTTTCTAATTAATTGATTTATAATCTAAGGAATAATGATAGTTCTACCAGCATGGACATATCAAACTCTTTCTTCATCACATCTACAAAGGCCTTAGTCATACTCTCACTTTTTCAACCAAATATGATGTCATCCACAGAGACAACCACTATCAACTGATGATCATTTTCTATCTTTATGTACAGATTATTGTCTACAACTCCTCTCTTGAATCCTTGTTCTAATAATTACTTGTCTAATTTGCCATACCAAAATATACGAACTTGCTTTAGACCATAAAGAACCTTTTTCAATATGTATACATAGTCCTTATTACCTAATAATGAGAAACCCTTAGGTTGCTCTATGTATACCTCCTTTTCTAAGTTCCCATCTAGAAAATTTGATTTGGCATCAATCTGATATACCTTGAACCCTTTGAATCCTACATATGCTAAAAACAATTTGATATCCTCCAATCTTGCTACTAAAGTAAAGGTCTCCTAAAAATCTACCTCTTATACTTGTACAAACCCCTTGCATACCAATCTAGCCTTGTTCCTAGTGACTTATCCATATTCATTTTACTTATTCCTAAACACCCATTTTGTGCCAATGACATTCTTGTTTTTAAGCCTGGGAACTAGTTCCCAAGTCTCATTATTTTTTATTTGGTCTAACTCCTCATTCACAGCACCTATCCAAAACTTGTTTTTGCTTACTTTTACAAGGTTCTTAGGTTCAATTTTAGATAATATATCAATATTTTATTGATTTAGGTTACTAGCTTTCTCCTTATTTTCATACCTGCATCCTTTTTGCCAATGATTTATGATTCAAGATGGCCTCTCTAAATCTATCTTAAAAGACCTTTTAAATATTATCTTTCTTTAACTTTTTCTTCTTCCTCATCTATATCTATTGTTTCTTCTTCATTCTTGAATTCCATATTCTCATATGCATCCTTTGACTAAGAGTGTGACTTCTTAGAACTTGTCTCATCAATCTTCACATTGGTGCTTTATACTATCTTCTGAAATTTCTTATTATATCATGTATAGGTTGAGATAATGATGAGTATCCTAGGAATATTCCTTCATCGAACCTTGAATCAAACTTACCTAAGTCTTCCTCATCTATTTTGATGAAGCATTTGCTTCCAAACACTCTAAAGTGTTCCACATTTGTAGGTCTATCTTTCTACAGTTCATAGGGGATTTATTACCATTAATCCATATTTCTCTTCTAGTCAAAATGTATATTGCAATGCTCACTACCTCTCTCTGGTATCCATTAGATAATCTTGATTCATTTAGCATAGTTCTTTCCATTTCTTGAAATGTTTTATTCTTTCTTTCCACTATCCCATTCTATTGAGGTGTCCTAGTTGTTGAGAACTATCTTCCTATCCCATGGACATCATAGAAGTCAAAAATTCATTGGACCAAAACTCTCCGCTATCAGATCTTGGGGATTTGATCTTTACTTTCTTTTCATTATCAACTAGAGCCTTGAATGCCTTGAACTTATCCAAAGCTTTTGACTTTTCTTTCAAAAATGTTGCCCAGATCATTCTTGTGTAGTCATCTATCAGTAACACAAAATAGCTATCTCCTTGAATGCTTTGAATTATTGTAGGTCTTTAAGGATCAGTGTGTATTAAATCTAAAGGTCTCGTAGTAGAATACTCCTTAGAATTGAACCTTCTTCTAATTTTCTTACCATGTTCACATGCCTTGCAATTCTTCTTAGACTTTTTAGTGTTGATCTTGACCAAAATATCAAATTTGATGTGGCCAAACCATCTGTTCCATATCCAACATTCATTCATATTACTCATAAATTATCTCTCTTTCTTCATCTCATTCAAGACATATAGATTATTCTTAGTCCTCTTAGCATTGGAAATTAGCCTTCCTGATTTGGTTCTTCTTATATCACACCCTCTATCATGAAAGGTCGGTGTGTTTCTTTAGTTGTACATTTTAACTTACACTAATTAAGTTATGTTTCAATCCTTCCACATATAACGCATTCTTTATTTTGGTCTTCTCATTTTCCAAACTCAAGATACCCTTGGAAACTATATTGCCAATTGTGTTATCTCCAAATCTCACTATTCCTACAATATTCTTCTTCAATGAAATGAAATTATTCTTATACCATATCATGTGTCTTGAGAAACCACTATTTATATGTCAGTCCATGCATTCATCTTAAATGTGAAAGGTAGTCTGAGCTAGCATAGATTCTTCTCCTTTAGTCTTTTTTTCCTCCTTCATCTTGTCCACAAGGTCTAACTTCTTAATCTACTTCTTAGTGGTATGACTATATACCCTTTTGTTTTGACCAATCTTTCTCATATACTTCATTTTGTAATCCCTTGTAATATGTCCTCTATGATCATAATTGTAGCATAGATTTATGATTTTATTATTGAAATGAGCATTCATCATATGCCTCCATGAGGAATTGATTCTAGCATGATGTCTAAAATCCACACATCTATGTCCATATTAATTTCATGACAAACAGTAACCATTGAAATAATTCACATACCTTATTTTTATGATAGGAATTGTCTTTTGATGACTGTTAAGTGATACATCTCTATCTTTGTTGTCTTTTGAAGTTTGACTCTCCTTGTTTTGTTTTTACCCAAAACCTGTCTTGTCACGTAGAGACCTCTAACTATTCAAAATATCACCAAAGACTTCAGTGTTATTTTTAAATTTTTTATGTTTCTTCAATTTGATTATTTTATAATCCAATTTTGCCTTCAAGGACTCCATTTTTATTATAAACTTGGTGTATTCTTCCTCCTTGGTCTTAAGACTTGTAGTGACAATCTCAATTTGAGTTTCCAACTTTTTGATGATTTTTCATGTTCATTGGTGTTGTTACTTAGTCTCTCTTCAAAGAGATTGATTTGTTCCTCATAACTCCTAACCGATGATATTAGTTTTTTATTCTTCCTTCTTTGAAACTTCAACTCCTCTAGAGCACTCACCAATTCTACTTCAAGGTTCACTTCAGCCTCTTCTTCATCTTATTCTTCATCTTTCACAATACTTTTCCCTTTTGAACAACCTTCATTGTCTATTTTTATGGCCATGAATAGAGTTTAATTGATATCATAATCAACACTATCACATATTCTTGTATCACTTATATTAGAAGAGATATTATCTTCTTTGGTATAAAAAATCCTTTTGTTCTTGAATGACCCTTTCTTGCCTTCATACTTCCTAAGGCTTTTTTTTATCTTGTCAAGCATTTAGAACTTCTTGTCTTCACCATGATGTTCATCCTGCTCTCCATGATGCTCATTCTTATCCTTGTTAGGACACTTAGATGCAAAGTGACCAATCTTACCACAGTTAAAGCACTTAAATGGCAAATTACACTTATACCTACCTAATCATTTCTTTAGTTTTCAAACAAACATGGCTTCTATTTTATCATCATCAATGTCTATATCAACATCATTCTTTACCTTTTTACCTTGTGACTTTTTCTCAACTTTGAATGTAACTTCCTTCTTGGAAGGTATTCCATCACTTGTTCTCATTTAATAGGTAGTCAAGATACCATGAAGTTCACCCATCTATAGTTTGTTGAGATATTTGATCATCTCTATAGCAAAGACTTTTAAATAAAACTTAGATGTTAGGGATCTCAATACCTTTTGTACTACTATTGATTCTTCCAACTTTTCTCCCATACCTTTGATGACATTTACCATTTCATCCACTCTTAACATATGAGATACAATGTTTTAATTCTCAGACTTTCAAACTACCTTCGGTGAGTTTGTAATTTTGCCAACTTGACTCTAGTATCTCCTTCATAGATGTTTTGAAAATTTTCCCAAATTTATTTGGTTGTTTCACAATGCATGACCTTTAAAAATTATGCCTCTAAAACACCATATAGGATGACATTCATTGCCTTTGAATTTTTTTCACTTACCTTCTTGCTTGTTGCATTAGTTGGTAGTGTAAGACGTGGAGTGGATCCATAAAAATATGATTGCCATATATCATAGCATAAGATTAGATAGGTATTTATTATGATTCTCTAAAATACATATTTATTCCCACTAAAGAGAGGAGCCTTGTTGGTTGAGAAACCTCCTTATGTTTGATGACTAGACATGTTTGTGCTTATAGGATCTCCTTTAAGTTGTTAGGCTTGCTTCAAAAGACCAGCTCTAATACCAATTATTGAAAGTAAAATTAACTAAGAGGGGGGGTTGAATCAATGACATTAAAAAACATTTACAACTATTCATTATCTTTCATTAACCATCAAAGTAATGTAATGATCAATCAATGTATCAAGAACCAATCACACAAACATGAAATAGTGAGCATAACACAATATGAGTGAAAAACCCTTTAAGGGAAGAAAACTCAATATGACCTATAAAATTGGAATATAGTCCTATAAAAATTTTACAAAACATCAAATTATTTTGAGCACCAACTCAACTTGGAGCACCAAACCCAAATTGTCAAGCACCCACTTAACCAAAGTTTTAGTAAGCACCCACTTGCTAGGAAGCTACAACTCCTTTTGTGACTAAGCACCAACTCATTAAACTTTAATTTATTAAAATCATATGATTTATTCATAAATCAACATATTATTATCAATTATTTCATATTTTCTCTTTAATCTCAATGGACACTTCACTTCGCTTACTCACTCACTCCCAAATAGACGTAAACTACCTTGAATGTATACTATCCTCATGGTCACACACCACTTGGTTGACCACACACATAAAAAATCCTAGGTAAGAAACACAATAGGTCTTAATACATCTTATTAACATGATTCAATCATAATTTTAACCCATTTTGGTTTTCCACGACTCAATTAGGTCTTACTCCCCCTTTAGGTCTCATGGAGACCTAATTGCATTAGGTTTGCCTTAATGCTAAAATTTGATCTTCTTGGTACTATATGGCCTTCTCTAACAATAAAAAACCATTAAATCACTTATCTAAATAACTCTTATAACCTCCTTCGTGCTATATTATACCAGTATAATATGTTCATACCATAAAATCTCCTTTAAAACAAACTACTCTACCTCAAAAGTTTGTCTTACAATAGTGAAGCTTAAACACCCTTAATATACTTAACCATAAAAAATGAAACATGAATAAATATTCTCCATGACCTTATAGTCATCACCAAATTCTTGGAATACCTTCACTTAGGAGATAAGATCTCAAGAACATCTTGTAACTTACTTGGAACTGCCAAATCACCTCAAAAACTAGTCATGATGAAGTAGACCTCCAATTCCTGTGTAGACACTTATCATGACTCATAATGAATAAAAACGGTTATATGATATCTCCATAACATCCTTAGATATAAAATTTAGATGGTCTAATGTCAAATATTTGTCTTGCAAACTAATTTCTTGACCTTATGTCTCACAGTCCTATCTGAACAAGATAGGTCATTTTGTGAGCAACATTTTCGCCACATACAATGACCTCAAAAGCTTTTAAAAATATTAATCATGAATTAAAATTCATAAATAACTTCATGCACTTTATTGCAACTATCTAGCGTGTACATACCTTCAAATTTATCTTTTCATCTTTGTCAAGCTTTTACATTATCTAGACCAGTATGTCTACAACTGGGTTATTTAGATGACCAATTTAGAACACTTGAAGGATATAACCTATTTATAAAACATAATGGACATGTAAAATTAGTCTCTAGCTTTTTCTACCATCCATTTTCTTTTCTTGACCAATTTTATTTTTGAGAGCTACAGTAATTTCTTGATAAATAAATCTATATATAGTTTTTCTCTCATCTGACTAAACACCACCTAGATGTACTTGGAAGAGATTACTACATGATTCAATAGCTTATCTAGTAATTTTAATCCATCTTAAGCTGATTTAAACAAAATCTTTCACATCGGGTCCGTATTAAGGTTTTAGGGAAGTTTAACACAGGTTTTGGTGTTAATGATTGTTCATAAAGGAATACCACTTAAATCTAAAACTAATGCATTGAGATATTATTTATGACCCTTACCCATCTCTTCTTAATATATCATACTCCCATGTAGAGGTTACACATGCTAATGAATGTCTGAAAGTGCTTCTCGGGTTTGAGACCTCATTCTATTAGTTTAAGAAGGCCTAAAACAAAGATTCGTGAATTTTTAATTCAAATATTGACCTAAAAAAATTTGATCATACTTAAAATAACTTATCTCATCTCTATACATGATATTATGTGTATACTTGCCTTGAAAATTGATCTTCATACCACACTAAGCCAAGCAAGCTCTAAGAGTGGTATGGTTATAGACTTAGACTAAAGTTCTTACCCCTATAGGCTCAACCTAAAACTATCATGAATGATTTTATACCTTACTCACATGATCAAAAAAAATCATACAACCTTTACATGCATGTGTTTATTCATTTAACCATGCACATACCTCTTCATGTCATGATTATGCTTCCTATGCACTTGACATCAATGACCTATACCTTCCATGTTGATACAAACAATGATATCATTCATGTAGACATAAAACATTAGTTGCCTTTAAATTCTCTCTTTCTCTTTCTCTCATGACAACATTATTCCATCCACCTTGTCACATCACACACTGCTAATTATCTTTAATCACCTTTGACATCAACCTTCACAAAATGCATCTTTGACATCAATGATAATACTCAACATATTTTTCTCTATCAAACTTGGGTAGTTTCACAATGGATTCCATGAATATAACCATAGTATACATTAAAATATTATCATGTGCCATTTTAGGGTCTTCTAGAAAAACCACTATATTGACTTGGCTGATATTAGTTATGGATTACGTGGCAAGATCTATAATAGCCTAGGTCCATCCTTATTGGTCTTTTCCACCTTATTCCTCATGTTTGTTTTAAAATATTTTAGGTTAACTCCAAACTTGTATGTGTTAATCAAAGGACCATCAAATTGAAAGAGATAAATTTTGCTCTCCTCCTTGAAGAAAGCAAGGATTTGGTCTCTAATTTTCTCCAAGGGCCCAATGGTTCCCTGAATGTCCCTAAGGCAATCCTCAAGTGAAGTTATCATGTTCCCTATAGATATTTGTATGTTATAATTTGAGATCCATGAGGGGCATGATTATGAGCTTGGGGAACATCCTCTTATTTAATTTTGTTTCCATCTTCTTGCACTTTTTGTTAATCCTTATAATATGGTCTAAGTACTATTATGTTCTTTGGACTAGAGAATTACTACCTGAAAGAGATTCAACCACCCCCCAGGTTGTAAACAATTTTTAAAGTATGGTCTCTACTTTCCCAATTAGGCGCATTGTGAATGAGCTCTTGACCTAGGACTCTAAGCTATTCAATTACTCTTTGAGTTCCTTCATGATCTTTTTGTTAATTCATTTGTAGTTTACACCACAGAGACTGGGTCCTCTAAAGTTTTCTCCTCTTCATTCAGGGTCATTTTCTTCATGAGAGATAAGAGGTCATGTTATGGCCTTCATACAATAAGTTCCTTATCCTACTTGAAGGTTTGGGTCATCACCCTCTTCATCCTCCCAGAATATATATCAAATTGTAGATGGATGTTCAGTCCCCATGTTAGACCATATCAAGTTTTTATGATCCTTGAGCTCCTGAGGGAATAATCTAGCCTTGTCCCTCTCTTGGCCCCAGGGTTGTTAAAAACGAGGTAGTAGATGAAGTGGATGGTGGAGGCATAGGTGGAGGTGGTAATAATGAAGGAGAGACATGAATTGGTATGGAAGATAGATGGGGAAGCATGGATGAAAATGGGGGAGTGGCCAAAGGTGTTTCACATGGGGAAAAATGTGATCTCAGTTGGTCTTGAGTCATATATACTTGGGGACCAATGACACTTTAGCGCTGAGTGTTCACCCTAAAATAGGAAATGGGCTTATTAAAACCAACTCCTAGGGAACTAGGTATGAGGGAGAAGGAGGCCCAAGATGATGTTGCAATTGTAGGAATAGGTTACATTGATGTCTTGGGGGAAATAAACCTTAGGTGCTTGGTAGGATTATGTTTAGGGTTGGTTTGTTACAATGTCACGCTTAGATGAGTAGAACTAGATTGACCCTAAGGTGCAAAGATGTGTATGGTGTATAACTAGATGACATAAGTTGGTGGGTTGCCTATGTTTATTGTAATTGAACTTGTTGGAGAATTGGAGGTTATAAAATTAGGGGAGACCTACACATTTTGGATCAAAGGAATTATAGTGGCAATTAGATCAGTGAGAGTAACCAAACTAATAGGATTCAATGTGACATCAAGGATAGGAAGTGGTGTACTAAAAGTGATTATACCAATCATAGGGGCTATCTTGAGAATGATTGTAGGAGAAAGACATGTTGGTTAAACATAAACTAAAGGGGATAAAAACTAGGAGAACCATGAGCTATAGAATCTAAATAAATAGGGGAAACTTGACAAGTAATTATAGGGTAAATTGTAAGGGAAGCTTGAACCTAGGTTGGAAAACTAGAAAGGGTTGTAGGTTGTATCCTTAAGGTGAACAAGATGGGGCATGAAGGCTCCATGAACATGGTGGAGGATGAAGGCTCCACATATGCTATAGGTTGATCTCAAGTGGAACTATTCTAAGACTATGAGTTTCTAGAGAAATGAATGGCATGAGAAACATGAGTTTGGTTTCATTAGGATGTTCATGTAGGCAAAGTTAATATAGAAGTTGATGGAGTAGTCATTATGGGGATCCCTTATAAGATCAATGGGAGAGCCTCCTACTAATTTTTGGGACTTCATCAAATGGTTTTGGATGACCATGCCTCTCCTCCAACATAGACTCAATTTGTGTCCACTGTTCCCTATGGATTCATGTTATTTCAAGCTTGAAAATCACCTCAGCATCACTTGTAGGATTGAGATGGCAAGTGTCATCTGAATGGATCTCACGGTGGTAATTATTATTTAACCTCAGTCAATAATGTTCCACATGAGCCTTCACCTTGTTGTGAGGATCCCATTCCCCATCATCAATAAAGAGGAGATTAAATGAGTTTATGTGCATAGACATGGCCTAAATGGAAGGTAACATTTTATACTCATGGTGCCCTACAATGATGGGGAGTTGGGGATAGGAATTTTATCCCCTGCTCAGGTAGAGGTTACCTATATCATTGATGAGTCGTAAAGTGATCTCATATTCTACCAGTCAGTCAGGGACAATGTAAGGTAACTTGAATAGATACCTCTGGATACTTTTTACCTTAATGACCTTGTGGTATCAATAATACAAATAGATGACTATGGCTGGGATGGATACCCTCATTTCCTTTCATAATATCAACATGGGCTTCTCATTGATCATCAGGTACACAAGGGGATATAAATGTTATTAGATTTGCCCTATGTGATGCTTGAAGTGGTGGATATATAATTTTTAGAAGATCAAATGAATAGGGGAACCTATAGACCTCCATTAAGGGAACGTAGTACTTCTAAAATCAATGGTGGCATAAGTAATATTGACCAAATAGGACTTCATGTAAAATTCACCCCCAAAATGAACCCTGGGGACTTGTTGAGATACATTGAAGGTAATAAAGTCCCCAAGATTTAGAATCTACTTACCCTCTAGGATGACACTAAGCAGAGAGACCTAATACTTGTTCACATGAGTAATGTCACTTGCCTCATGTAAATAGTTGTGCATTAACATGTCAAATTGAATGACTTATATGAAATTCTTAATGATCAAAGAGTCAATATCTTCCTTGTTTACCTAGTGTTTGGTGTCCTTAACCCAATCCTCCAGAGTTTCATAGATGTCATGTGTCTTCATCTGTATAGTAGTAACCTCATTATCATAGAAGATGTCAAACTCTAGGAGATTATAGTATCTCTTGAAAGTGGCCTTTGAGATGTCTATAATTTAAAGTTTTTTGTTAAGTGAGTGGATAATATCATTAGTGTATTTGGATGTCCTCATTAGGCTAGTGAAAATATCTTCACAGGTGAAAACCTCAATCTTCATAACAAATTTATCAAGGCTCAACTTTCTAAGTGTAATGAGCTCACTGGAAAATTAAACATCGTCATCCTCGGGCTCATCATCATTGTTGGGCAGCTATATGTCTTCAATTACCTTGAATATCCTATTATATTACTTATATAGTGTGATCTCTTGGAGGAATGTGCTGTCCTTGAACTTGTATTATGGCTTAGGGTTGTAGGTAGAAGCTTCCATTGATACGTTTTTAATTTCTTGATGCTTTCATAATTTTTTTGTAACCTAGTTAATCGCATGTAGTATTTATTTAAATATGTGACTTAGGAGCTCTTGAGGATACTCAAGAAGAGTGTTCTTAGCAATTCAGATCATAAATAATAGATAACTAAGAACTCAAATTGGATGGGAATTTAAATGCCTCTAAAATATCTCCATATTAATGGTGTTGACGGTTCATGGCACATGATTTGATGATGTGATTTTGAATTAATTTTTTCCATTTTTTTCTTAGATTTGATTTTCATGAAATAGGCTTTAATTAGAATGGCTAGCAGTGATGGGACCCATCTAAGTGTTGAATAATGATCTACCCAAATGGGTCAATAAATTTAGGGAGCATTATAAGTAAGTGCCTAATTTTAGACCTCATGGTGCCTAGGATGAATTTTGAGTCCACCAAGTGTCACTTGCATTGTGGTGGTCTCAATGGGTGATGTTATTGATTTAGTAAAGCAAAAAATTTCTTAATGTTCAGTCCTCTGAGTATACAGAGGTACACATGGCATATCCTGATTAGATCAAGACTCCTAGACCTTACCATTCTATGACAACTCCAAGACTTGAATGTGTAAACTATCTCCCAAGTGTATGAATGTACACATGGTATGTCCTGATTAGATCGGGACTCCCAGACCATAGCATTCTCTAATAGCTTTGGGACTTGACTATACAAACTATCTCCTAGGTATATGAAAGTACATGTGGTACATCTTGATTGGATCAAGACTCCTAGACCATACTATTATTTTCTAGCTCTAGGACCTATAAAACATATAAAAAGGCTACGTCATTACAAAGAGTTTTGATAATTGTCTCTTAGGTGTATGAACGTAAATGTGGCATGTCATGATTGGATTGGGACTCCCAGACTATACCATTCTATGACAGCTCTAGGACTTATAAAATGTACAAAAATACTAAGTCATCACAAAGCATTTCACAAAGGAATGGCCACTTAATTTTCAAAAATAGCCTCCCAAAGGGTGCCAGCTAGACTCTAAGAGGTTGATTTTGGGACTTCAGGACGTTGACTATTTCCTGAATGAAAAATTTAGTACCCAAAAAAATAAATTAAGTATACATATATTTTATAAGCATGATGGGATTGACATTTTCAAAACAAAATCCCATGAAATATATATAAAAATAAACAAATTTGGGGGGCTCTATTAGATATTTCATAAATCTTGAAGACTAAAACTCGAATGGCATTCACTTATGGGCATTGGGCTTGAGGTTTTGGAATAAGATGAGGTTCAAATTGAGCTCAATAAGGGGATAATTTTTCAATATCTATGGCTTACATGAGGTCCCTTTTTCTTATACAAAAAGGGACATGTAGGTCACAACACTAAATAACAAGGCATATGACATGCAAGTGCACTCCATCAAATAAAGATAAGAACCAGATATCAGTAGCATTATAAATATTTAGAGCCATATGCAATGCATATTTCACATATAAAATACAAGTTTCAAAGATTCAAATTAACTCAGAAAACAAATACATGACAAATATTAGAAAATTGGTATAGATTGTAGGGGCATATGACAAGCACATGCACACACATTACATAGTCTACAATGTAAATTCATAAACACTTGGTGGCATATGCATGGACATATGTTTAGAACATAAATTACATGTTTCACATTCAGTTACAGTCAAACATATAAAGGCATGGCATTCTATATCATTTAACACATATTCAAAGGGCATTATGTTGACTCATGCACATATATACATTTTCAAATATCAAAAAACATGATATTTATTCATGTGCATATACAATAAAATACATCTTTATAAATTCAATGTAAAATGGTTATCATTTTATTTCAAATTTATTGGCACTATGGTTGTGATGGGGGCATAAATATTCTTCATTCCATCTTAATCATGCAAGTAAAATCTATATCCTTCTGAAACAATGTGATTCATTTCATTATAGTTAATGTACATTTGAGTCTAATGACACTCAACAACATTGGCATTACTCATATTAAATCCATTGTGTGGTTCCACTTTCTGTCATAGGTAGTGTATGTTCGAGTCTAGTGACATTCAATGGCCTTGGAATCACTTCTAGCAAACCCATCGTAGTTTCACCTTCATTTAGATTAGTACATTGGGTACTTATCTCATTCATGAGAGTTAGAGTATACATCTTTCCAACTCAAAGTCTTGATTATTTATTCAAAATTGGAACTTGATCACTTTCAATTCATCAATGGTTCAATAGCTCATCTTTATAAGGGGCACATTTTCACAAACCTCTGATTTTGGTGTACAAGTTTAAAGCTAGATTAGTTACTTGAGTTAATATGATCATATGTTTGGTGACATATAATGACCTGCTACTCTCCCATTACCACTTGAAGGATTGTTTAATTCCTTTACCAGAGAATGAGCATGACTGCAAGCATCATTTTCTCCATTTGGTTAGATTAGTTGGTGGCCAGTGACATCTCCACTCTCTACAACACAAGCAATCTCCATAGTATAATACTGCATACATATAGGGTTACTCTTTCCTTATTTTTTACCTTTCAATATCAATTTCATATTTTTAAATTTTATATATATGGACATTGACTACTACATGTGTTATTGCAGGGTTTACTATTGAGTACCTTGCACAACAAGAATTTCAAGCTAAAGACAAAGTGTTTCATACACACTCAAGGATACATATATCTTTTATTCTAGCAGCTTCATTTATATAATAATGGGAGGAAAATATAGACACACAAATTTAGTTCAAGTCTATCTTTAATACATTTTTATGTAACTTTGTACATATAGATTATTGATGATGGATGAAGTATTTATTGGTGAATTTATCTAGGTTTTTCTCTTTATTTCATACACTTATGTGGTTACTTGTCCATTTTTTTCTTGTCTTGTCATGAGGATCACCAATGCTTGTCTTTATCTTTTCTAGTGATTTCTAGATAAGTATGTTTCTAAACAGTGATAGGAACCTCATACTCACATTCATACAATAATAATCCAATACTCATATATTGATCTGAAACATTGACTACACACAAACACTAATTCCTTTTACGAAAGGAGCAACTCCATATCATGGGCCTCTTCAAGGGGGCTACCTCTTTTGAGCAAGCTCAATTATAATATTTCTTCTTTGATACCCTATAACATCATATGCCCCTATACTTATATTATTTCTTACCTACCTCACTCTATATTCTAATGCATGTAGGATTATTCACTACTCTATTATTATACTATTATACCCCTATCTAGGTACATTACATTCCATCTCCCTTAAATATATTTTGCCCTTGAAACATGATTAAAAATAGGAGAATGACCAAATGAAAGTTCAACCATATATATTAAAATAGATTGAAGACCAGATAAAATCCCATACATGCATCTTTTTTTTGCTTCCGCTTCTTTCTATATTAAGAGGTGAACAACAACATGGCGAACATGAGCACTATAAATGTAGATTGGAGTGTAATTTGAAGCATGACTATCATTGCTTCAAAGTGAGAGGAAGGTTGTTCAAAATAGTATGTCTTATAAATTAATTAAGGATACATGACATCCCCTTTATTATTAATATTAACATACATTTTTGTTGAAGTGGCCAACCCCACCAAAGAATTAACTGAATTATTAGAATCATTGGAGGGAAGAAGAAAAGAAGTTTCTATCATATGTATGGAAGACTCAAGGAACATAAGATTAAATAAATCACCTTCATCCAAGTGAATGAGGTCTTCATGTCATGCTTTACAAATGTCCTCCAATTTTAGCCAAGTAGTTTTTTCTACTTCATATTCTTCAACTATAGGAAAGGAATCCACATATCATTTTCTATAGTTATGATCCCAATCTAACCATGCATCAATTTTTGCATCATATTATGTGGTTATATGGAAGTGAATCTTAATTCTATTGAAAATAACATGAATATTGTTTAATGAATGCATTGCTCTAGATAAAATAGAAGGCTCCATGACCTTTTTTTTTTTTTTTTTCTTTTCTTTTTTTTTTAATTTTTTTAACAAAAGATTAGTCTTTAAAATTGTGATGACTTTCAAAATACCAAACAAAATTCAAAAATTTAAAATATTATATAAATTTGGAGACAAAAGTGCACAAAACCCAGAAAATTTTTGGCTCAATTTATTACTGTTTGTGATCAGTTTTAAGAATAAAAGTTAAGTTTTTTTAGGACAAAAAACAAAAATATGCACTTCTTAGACTTGCTCCATGAAGCTCCCAAATATTCTCGCTATGGAAATCACGATCATGGAAATGGTCTTAGAAAGCGCTCTGATACTAATGATAGGAACCTCATACTCACATTCATACAATAATAATCTAATACTCATATATTGATCTAAAACATTAATTACATACAAACACTAATTATTTTTATGGAAAGAATAACTCTGTATCACGGTGCTCTTCAAAGGGGCTACCTCTTTTGAGCAAGCTCAATTACAATATTTCTTCTTTGATGCCCTATAACATCATATGCCCGTATACTTATATTATTTATTACCTATCCCAATCCATATTTGAATGCATGTGAGAGTATTCACTATTATACCCCTATCTAGGTACATTATAGACAGGTTCAATTCCACAACCCTATTTGTAGAATGCAGACTTTTCTAAGCATAATTTATAGAATTATTTAGGGTCACATTTCAATTGTGTCCCCAATTGTGTCCTAACACGTCCAAGCTTTTAAAAAATCTTAAAGCCATGGGATTTTAGCTAAAAATGTTTTCTCATTCTAATTGATTAAACATTGCTAGCTTATGTGTATATGCATATGCATATGTATATGTATGTGTGTGTGTGTGTCTGTGTGTGTGTGTGTGTGTGTCCTATCTGTGAAATACGGACTTTTTCAGGTGTAAATTACAAAAAAAATTAGGATCACATTTCAATTGTGTCTATATATATATAGACACCACATATATATCATGTGTGTGTGTGTGTGTGTATGAAATACAGACTTGTCCAGGCATAAATTACAAAAAAACTATGGTCACATTTCAATTGTGTCCCAATATGTCTAAGCTTTTAAAAACTATTAAGGCCATGAGATTTTAGCTAAAAGTGTTTTCACAAAATAATTGATTGTACATTGTTAGCTTATATATATATATATATATATATATATATATATATATATATATATATATATATATATATATATATATATATATATATATATAATTCTGATGCATTAAAATCATTTTTAAAGTGAAAAGGAATTTTCAATACTGTAAAGAAATTTTTAGTGTGTAATAAAGGGTTAGGCATTGTTTGCTGAAAAAAATTGCATCTTGTACATTTTTTTTAAATAGTTATCAACACTTTTTAAGACAATATTTGAGAGATCAAATCAAAATGGATGTAGTTAAAAATATTTATGAATGAATACAAATGTAAGTGGAACACAATGGTTTAATATTTTCAATAATAAACATTTTCAATCACATGATATGGCTGCACGAAATCATCCCAACAGGGAGATTTGACAATTTTCATACTTAGCCATTTTTTATCATTTTCTTAGTTTTCAAAACTAGTTGTCAACATTATTTCATGAAAAAAATTGTACCATCTAATCAACTTTGATAAAACAAAAAAGTTTCATGAAGGAATATGAATGTATGGATAACACAGTGATTCAATATTCACAGTAAAAAGATTTGTCAATCAAAATATTTGGCTTCATAAATCAGTGTATCAACCAAATTTGGATGTTTTTTTTCCTTAGCCAAATAGATTTATTTTGACTTGGATAACATTATTTAAGGATATAAATATTTATTTAAAACTATAAAATTTTATCTAGAGTTAGAAAAGCTTATTTAAATTTTATGCAAAGTTGGAATTAGTAAATGAAGTATGCAATTTAGATGAATAATTCAACACATGTTTTTATTTAGTTTTTTATTTTATTTTTTTAATATGAATAAAATTACTATAGAGTGATCACTAAATGAAATTTATTTATTTTATTGTGAATTGGTCGAATTGAGTAATTAATTATTTTAATTGTTTATGTGATTTAACTCTAATTTGTTCAATTGTTTTAGGTGAATGTGTTTTTCTACAATTCACTATGGATAATTTATCTTACAAAGTGATTTTATGAAAATTTATTTACAACTAATCAATCCTTACATGCTATTGTTTTTATATAAGTTCGAATAATTTTCTAATTTAAAAAACATTGATTAATTTGTAATAAATATCATGAAAGTGTTTACTTTTAAAAATAATCTCAATAAAACATCTAAAACTTTCTTTCGTGCACCACCCTTCCCACCCTTTGATATTTATTTATCAAATTCAAACCTTTTAATATAGTATCATTGTGAATATTCATCTTTAGATTAGTTTTTTTTAATGTTAAATGGGATTGATTTGATTGTAGGGAAAACTTTCTTGAACATATAACAATTATATTGCTCAACCATGTTATTTCACTAGTTAGTTATCTATAAAATTGCATACCTACAACTCATGCCTTGGATTACATTTTATGATCTTAAAATAAGCGGGTGGATACCCATCACCTGTTGCAATGGATACATAACTTGTATCAACAGGTAACAAGTACTAAAAGGAAGACTAAATTTTTATAATATTTATTTTCATCTAATGCATAGCTTTATTTAATTTATTGGTAAATCCAAAAAATATGAAAAATATATAAAATTTAGAAAAAATTAAAATTAAAATATGTCTTGTCTTTGTGAATCATCGATAATCATCTACGGTATTCAATATAATTTCTTAATTGACTTGTTTTATTTTTAAGATAATAGCAAAAAAATTGTTGAAAAACATCTTATTGCTTACAAATTTGTCATGAATCTTTTCAATGTAAAATTTGAGAATGTAGCACGTAGCTTATTTTCTTTTACTTTAGGAAGAAAAAAACTTATAATTAGTTTTAAGGCTTGACAACTATTCTATTACTAGTTGGAAAAAATTTGAAAATTTTTTTTTTTTTCAATTTGGTTAAAGAATTGATGCCCATGTTTTGCTAAAATAATTTATTAAAATTAAAAGGATAAATCAAGAGTTAATTATGGATTTTAATTTTTGATTTATAAAAAAATATAACAAAATCTCAAACATTCACAGATTGTCTAAAGCAATGGTTTTATATATGTATTTGTATGTTTTATATCCATTAACCTCCACTCTTGTGAGAATGTCTACAACAGATACTTTAGTCATCGATTGTGTAGAAGCTATTCAGAGTAAAAATTAGTTATCATGTTTAAATAGATGCCAAGTGGAGGGCATATTCTCTTTTCAAAACATTGTTCCAAATGATTAAAGAAATAAACAAGTTCAAGATCATATCATTGTTCTCACATAAGATTTTAGGTATAATCAAGTTGATCGTGAAGTTTCTAATTTTATAAATCATGACATGATTGAAGAGTAATAAGACATTTTATATGATGATGAAAGCAAAAATATTTAAAATTCAAAATAGCAAAATCAACACATACAAGAAAAAGTGAAAGAATATGTTTGTTTATCAAATGATTCAAATCTCAACAAATTTGTATCTATTAAACCTCTTGCTCAAAACATCAGTCATTGAATTTCAGATAAATAAATCTCATGTTTATATTTGGTGAGACTTTGAAGTAAACGTTTCATATACCAATATTTATTTTGATTTCAAAATTAAGGAAAATAATTATATTTAACACATGTATGCAAATTATTTTGGGTTTAAACGAATGAGGACTTAAAGAATTGTTTAAGGAATACAAATACGTTCTCGCACATTTAATAACTTTAATTGGAAGAAGTTTGTTTTTACAAAAAAATTGAAAATGTTCTATACAAAGTTTTCAAACCCACTCTCCCAACATTTTTGGAAATTATTTCTTTATATTAGAATATATTAGATTTTATTGTTGTTTTTAGTTTATCTTCTCTTTCAATTAGGTAGTTTTAGCAAATAAAGTCATTATGACAATTCATCCACTTACCAAAATTTCTCACGATTGACTATTGGTCATACATGTATATTCATGGGTTGATCGTGAAGTATTTGAAGCTTGAAATCAAGGTACATTTCATAATTGAATTCAGATTTTGTTTGAATGAAATATGTTTATTAAATTGTTGAAAGTTGTTTTGATATTTTCATACTTCTTTTTAAAATTAATCTCATTTTAAGAAATTGATTGCACATTTACATGCTTAAGACTTGTTTAAGAGATAGTAAACATTGAAAGATATAGAAATATGAAAAAATATTTATAAAATGAAGTTAATCCTTATATAATAGCCAATGGCGGTTCCCAACCCCTCTTCTAAAAAAAAGAGCAACCAATAGAAACACTCATAGATGGAGGAAGGATAATTCAAGTAATCTCCATTTGAGCTATAGACCCTTGGTTGGCAATAGAAAAATGCTTAAAGTGAAATAAATTAAATCCCTATCAGGGCTATAATGTTTGGCTAAAATCAAAGCTATACTTGACTTCCCATAAATTTGTGCTTAAAAAAATTTAAAAAATGATTACAATAAAAAAATAACAAAAATACATCATATTTATGTTGGATCTTTGTTAAAATTTTCATAACAATGTAAATAATCTACATATTAGTATGATGCATGATTATATTTAAATATCTTTCAATTCATTGTTTTGCTCATTTCTTTCTTATAAAGTCTAACTTTTTTATAACAATTAAACTGAAAATTATAGGCTTACAAATACTCAGGAGTATTTCCCCATTGATTCATCATTTGTTATCTCACATCAAGTTCAAAAATTTTTAAAACAATTAGATCCATGAGATTTTAGCTTAAATGTTTTCGCATTATACTGTAGAGTACATTTATAGCTAAAAGATATATACATACATTTATACATATCTATATATGTTAGGAATAAAGTCATGATACTACATGTTAGATAAATGAACTATATCCTACAGTGCAAGTAAATAATGTAAAAAATAAGTTACACATAATAAAGACAAGCAAAAGGACACATTACACAAAGATTATGTAGAAAACCCTTGAAAATAAGCAAGATAAAAAAATACAAGTAAA
Source organism: Torreya grandis (assembly GCA_037957365.1). NCBI lineage: Eukaryota > Viridiplantae > Streptophyta > Pinopsida > Cupressales > Taxaceae > Torreya > Torreya grandis. The sequence continues at coordinate 4,765,190 of JARHVA010000504.1, read as the reverse complement.
ATAACAGCTCCAAACTTCATATTAAACTCAGCATCAAACTCTCTTCTACAACAGCTCCTCCATAGCAACTCTTTCATTGCTTACAAATAAAGCACTAAATGCTTCCACTTGAAGCATTCAAGTTGTGAACCAAGCTACACTAGCCTACATGATCTAACCTCCAATCATGCAAACCCAAGGCTTATATGGATCCACTAATTGGATGAGAAATACAAAGAGAAAGCATGTTATTAATAGCAGTTATAACATATAAGAGAGAGGGATAAATAAACATCATAGGTGGCCCAACAAATTTGATCCACAAATGAGTGGGTGTACTATTACATAATAAGAACAATTGTCTCCCCATCTGCAAAGGTATCCCACATGTGTCTTAGTCTCCCACATGTGCCAATGTCTACCACATGTGTCAAAGGCCTCTCACTTGTACCAAAATATTTTCATATGTGCCTAAGGTCTCACACATGTGCCTTGGTCTCCCACATGTGTCAAAGGTCTCCCACATGTGTCAAAGGTGTCATTATATTTACAACTTGGAAGATCTTCCATGGGCAATGCCACATCACCCATAAGCCACATCACCAACAAATCACATCATCATGAATAGTGATTTGACATCCTAACATTATCCCACTTGAAGTCAATATACATAGGCTTTTACCACACCTAAATATTTTACAACCAACTGCTCATCCATGCCCTTTGTTGTCCTAACACATACCTAGTAGAAGTTTTATTGCACTACTAAAACTTCTCTACTCTAATCGGCTTTGTCAAAATATGCTTCTCCATAGCATATTGTATTACTTGAAGTGACAAATCACTTCTCTACACATAAACCAATCCTCCAATGGGATTATGCCATGAACCGCTCACAACTCTCATTGCTTGGGAATATCTAGTTTAGTGCTCACCATGGCATTACGAGGCTTCCTACTTCTGATAAATCTAATACATAAGACACATGTCTTATCCTCTTTTGAGACATTTTTAAAAAGATAACTCAAAATACAAAAAGTGGGGTACTTCATTGCTCTCACATCCTTGTGTATCTCCATCCTTGGTTTGGTCTATCATAGCACCTTCATTCCATATTTCTCTATAGAGCCATCACAACATTGATCATATTGGGCCCCACTTCTAACATGTCACAACACATAAACTCCCATGAAGGTACTAAAATTTATGTACTACATGTGTGGTACCAGCACCAACCCGTATAATGATTTCAATGTAAACTATTAACTTTTTACCTCAACTCTTTTTTTCTTTTATCTCTCCCTAAGAGAGATCACCATGTAAGAATCATGTTGCTCCAACTCCTTGAATATCAACTAGTGCACATAGTACTCTTGATATTAATGAAGAGAAAAGATCTCATAAAAGTCAAAACTAGACTTCTCCACATAGCCTCGAAGCTATCATCATGATACGAGTAGACCAATCATAGCTCCAAGGAAGTCATCATGTTATTTGGTGAATCACTGCACCTATCAAATTTTTGAGTTTCAAGAATACATCTGAATGCATCATGCTCTACCAATTGTTGACAAAAACACCAACTCATGTGCGTATAGTGTTAGTCCATGCATCAATTTACCTGGCCAATCACCATAATCATATACACAATACTCTAGCATCTTGAGTCATATGGTCAACATCGACTTTCTCCTTTTGAGAACACCAGGTCTCACTTATTCATTTGCATCTTCATCTACCTCTTCCTCAACCACTTAAAAATATGAACAACTTTAGGTTTGTTTGCACCTCCTTCATTTGCATGGATTTTTCTTCTATAACATCTCAGCTAACAACATGTGGTCAGTATGATACCACATCAACACCCCTTTTATTTTTTGTCAAGAAACATAACAAGGTCATGCCTTGTCTTCACCTCCTCCAAAGGATTCCAACTTTCTCCTCAAGATGTAGAGTTGCTCCAGCTTCAAAAAAAATGTTAAGTAGGTTGTTGACTTGTCTGGTAAAGCTTTTCTAGTTTTCTCTTCAATTCTCATGTAGGCTTCTCATCAACATGAAGAGATTAGGATCTTCACCATGAGATCCTCCACCATGCTCAATAAAGAGATACCTACCAAAACAAAACTTTTATTTTCTTATTTAATATCCACTTGGTCTCTCCTCCTGTCACAGTAGCTTCACCTTGCATACAACCAACCAATAATAGAAAACACTCACACTTGTGGAGTTTTTTACCATGACTTTGATACCAAATGTTAGAAATAAATTTCTGATACTACATGTTAGATCAATGAACTATATCCTAAAGTGCAAGTAAATAATACAGAAGACAAGCTACACATAATAAAGACAATTAAGAGGACACTTTACATAGAAATTATGTGAAAAACTTTTAAAAATAAGCAAGAGAAAAAAAATCATGGGCAAAATGATAGCTCCATACTTTATATTAAAATCAGCATCAAACTCTCTTCTACAACAGCTCCTCCATAGAAACTCTTTCAATGCTTAAAAATAAAGCATTTAATGCTTCCACCTAAAGCATTCAAGTTGTGAACCAAGCTACACTAACCTACAGGTATCAACCTCCAAGTATACAAGCACAAGGTTTGCATGGATCCACTAATTGGATGAGAAATAAAAAGAAAAAATATGTTATTAATAAAATTTACAACATAGAAGAGAGAGGGATAAAGAAACATCGTAGGTGGCCCAAAAAATTTGACCCACACATGAGTGGATGTACTATTAAACAATAGGCATAATTGTCTCCTCATGTGCAAATGTCTCCAACATGTGCCATGGTTTCTCACATGTGCCAATGTCTCCCACATGTGTCAAAGGTCTCCCACATGTGCCTAAGGTCTCTCACGTGTGCCTAAGATCTCCCACATATGCCAAAAGTCTCCCACATGTGTCTTAATCTCTCACATGTGTCAAAGGTCTCCTACATTTGCCAAAGGTCACATGTTTACATAGATATTATGTGTAAAATATTTATACATAAAGTAAAAAATCACAAGCAAAATGACAGCTTCAGACTTTATTAATTCAATAATTTTTCTCTTACAACACAGCTCCTACAACTCCTTCAGTGCTAACATACAAGAACTCATTGCTTTTACCTGAAGCATTCAAGTTCTAAACTAAGCTACACTAGTTTGCAGGGTCCAACCTCCACGCATGCAATCCCAAGGATTGCATGGATCCACTAATTAGATAAATTATAATGAGAGAGGTAATGCATATTTATGTATTTATAACATGAGAGAGAGAGAGAGAGGGGAGAGAGAATGAATAGTGGCACCAAAAAAATTTAATCAGGTGTCATGTGATCTCCATAATGATGGTGGTGATGTCTCAATGTGCAAAAATTCTTAAGGCATCTTCACTTTAGACAAAAACATGTGCCACCTCCATGTGGTCCCAAAAACATTGTCTTCCACACACATGTGAGGTCAACCTGCTATAGTAACTTTCTTGTCTTCATTCTCCATGTAACATATGAGTCCAAAAGATGCTTGTAATCATCTTTTGACTCTCTCCACACATAGAAATCATGGGATCTCTTAAAAATTTGACCCACACCAACTTTTTTATCTTTTGCACTATATGACACCACCTATGTGACTATCAAAGAGAAACCCATGTGTATTGATAGAGTGTTATACCCCACTCTCATCCCATCAACCCAATCACTCATGGAATACCCTCCATGAACCCTTGCCACATTACCAATTTACCACATCACTAACCATCCATATCACTAACAAACCACATCATCATGAATAGTGATCATGAATGGTGCCTATGAATAATGATTCATAAATAATGACTATGAATAATGACTTCACATCTTGTGTGTGTGTGTGTGTGTATAATTTGATTTATACCCATAATTAATTTTGATGTATTTAACTTATTTTTTAGGTATAAAGGAATATGGCCTTTATACCTAAAAAATATTTTAAATACATCAAAATTACTTGTAGGTATAAATAAAATTATATGTATGCATGTATGTATGTACAATATCCTTTATACCTAAAAAATATTTTAAATACATCAAAATTAGTTCTAGGTATAAATCAAATTATATGTATGTATTATTATATATACATAGATGCATACATATAATTTGATTTATACCTATTATACATGCATACATATAATTTGATTTATACCTAGAAAAAATTTTGATGTATTTAAAATATTTTTTAGGTATAAAGGAATGTTCAATGTGTAACAAAGGGATAGGCCTTGATCAATGAAAATTTATGTATCTTTTACACAGTTCTAGAATTGGTTGATCAACACTTTTTAAGATAATGTTTGAAAAAATGCATCAACATAGATCCGGCTAAAAACTTTCATAAAATAATCTAATTGTAAGGGGAAAACAATAGTTTAATATTTTTAGTAACTGGTCTTTTCAATTAAATCATATGGATGCGTGAAATTGTCCTACTAGACAAATTTGACAATTTTCATGCTTTGGTCATTATCATTTTCTCAGTTTTTAAAACTAGCTATTGGCACCATTTCATGAAGAAATTTGCACTATCAAATCAAATTCAATAAAATAACAAATTGTCATGGAAGAATCTGAATGTAAGGAGAATACAATGGTTTAATATTCACAATAAAAGGATTTGTCAATCAATATATATGACTTCATGAAATCAGCGTATTAAAAAAATCTTACTATTTTTGTACTTGGCCAAATAAAATTACTGTGAACTAGATAATATTATTTAAGGTTGAAAATATTTATTTAAAACTAAAAAAGCTTATCGAGAGTTAAAAATATTATCTAAAGTTGAAAGAACAAGTTAGTATAAATAAAGCATATGGTGGATATTAGTTGTTTCAATAAATAAAACATGCAATTTGGATGAATAATTCAATGCATGTTTTTATTTAATTTTTACAATAGGAATAAAATTATAATTATAGTTAAGTTTTTATGTAAACTATGCATTAGTAGCTTTGATCCACTTAGTTTAATTATAAATAATTTGTATTAAGCTCATTATTATTTAAAAAGATTTGAAAGACAATTAGCAAGCTTGAAAAATCACTGTGGATATTCCGTAAGTTTGATTATGTTTCCTATGTGCTCAATTCAGATTAAGACTATAGATGTTTCAATATAGAGTGATCAATAAATAAAATTTATTTATTTTATTTTGAATTTGGTTAAATTAAATAATTAATTAGTTTAACTATTTTATGGTTTAATTATGATTTTGTTTAATCTTTATAGGTAAATGGGTTTTTTTCAACTTATTGTGGTTAAATTATCTTACAAAGTGATGCTACGAAAATTTATTCACAGTTGATTAATCTTTAGACTCTACTTTGTTTATCATGAATGTTGAATTAAATAAACATTGACTTATTCACAATAAATCTCAAGAAAGTGTTTACTTTTTAAAAAAAATGTCTCAGTAGGACATCTGAAACCTTATTTCCTGCCCTACCCTTTCCCCCCTTTTAATTCTTTTATCAAATTCAAAACCAGTAATATAAGATCATCATGAATATAAATCTTTAGCATAGTTTGTTTGTATGTTCGTTGGAGTTAATTTGATTGTAGTGAACACATTCTTGAACAAGTAACAACTATATTGTTCAACCACGTTATTCCATCACTTTGTTATCTATAAAACCACATACATATAACTTGTGCCCTATGTTACATTCTATGATCCTAAAATGAGAGGGTAAAAATATATCATCTGTTGGAGTGGGTACACAAACTTGCATCAAATAATTTCATTTAGGTCATTTATTTGTTCATTGAATCATGTCGAGTCAGTTTTTACACGTTAATAGGTCTCCTAATTCAAAATCAACATCTTTATAAATATAAAACTACTATAATGCATTAAAGGATGTTACTCCCTACTTTCAAGAGCTTTCCAAATATTTATACTTCGCATTTTCAGAGCTATTTGAGCTAGATTCAAAGTTTATAATTGATGACTCAATATTTGCATGCTTATGCCAAGGATAAAATAGGAGAAGGAACATCTAGAGTTACATTCACAATTTTATATATACACATTAGCAAAAAAACTACCTTCGAGTTTGAGCTCTCTTTGAAGTATTGGCAATGTAGTGCAACATGTGGTTAGTCAATGACAATTGGCCAAGGTCAATCCAACTCAATACCTTTTGCTCGACACCACCTATTTGATATCAAATCAATTTTGTGCATAAACTAGGGTTTTGTATTGCAAAAGCATTTGCATGATATTTTAGGTGTGAAAACATATCAGTAATTTCAATAAATGCAGGCACAAGTGGTGAAAGGGTTACATTTTTATCACAATCAATGTGGACAAGCCCACAATCAATAAACACTTGTTTGTGCTATTGTCTAGAGAGTGTGAACATTTTTATATATTCAAAATCTCTCTCTGTGAACTTAAATGATCATATACATTTTAGATAATTGTATCTAATCTTAAATTAACATAATCTCAAAATCTAGGCTAAGTTATCTTCTTCGTAGTGTTTTTCGAAAATACCATATTATTATATTTAACAAGTTACAATCAAAAATATTGATAAATTATATATCTTTATCATTCTAATTTATTCAACATTTTTAGGCTTATTAGATTCACATAATAAAAAATAACATAAAACACTAAGTCCTAATCGGCCCATATGACTATCTCCTTAAATTTTGGGTGCCTTATGCTTTTATTGTCACCTTATCCTATTTTTTAGGGTCAACCCATGTGTAGATGTGCCCTTGAGGAGCCTATATATACAAAGGTAGCCTTAATCATTTCATCATTTATTCTTCTCATATGAACCTCTTATAAGCCAATTCTCTCATGCATATTTGACCAAATCTTATCAAAAAATCATCATAACAAAGGACTAAGCACATTGATTTGATTTTGTCCTCACCCATCTAATGCCAAGGTCTTGTGCCAAAAGGAAGGTTTAGTGAAGAGCATATAGTTGTATTTAATTATCTAGGATCACACTCACATGCAAAAACAAACTACATTGGCTATGATTCCAAGCATACAAGATATGTCGCTACAACTTATCTAGAGGTTTCTTTGTTGCATCATTTTTCAAGAATGTGTCAAGATCAAAGGAGGATTAAAAAATTGAAGATACCAGAATGGAGGACATTAGACTACCTAACTACCCCAAAATAATCAGGGTATGAGCGTGAGTAAATGACACATTTAAAGTTTAAGGACACTTTTTACCCACTAAATCTATCCTTTGTTAAATCTATCCCAATAAAATTCGTTGGGCTACCAAATCTGACCCATTTTTGAAAGTTCTTAGGCTATGAAATAGATTATGTTTTTTTTGACTTGTTGTCTAAATCAACTTTCATAACTCCGATATCCTTTGAAACTACACAGGTAAGTCACAATTCAGAGATTTCTCTATCTACCCTCTTGAACAAATTTTGGAAGTTTTGTTGTCTATTTTAACACATTAAAAATCTATAAACATAATTATTTTTAACATATTTAGTAAAATTCGTGTTCTACAATGATTTTAATTTGTGTGCACAGTGTAGACATCATTATGCACTAAATAGTGAAAATAACATCTATATTTAAATATGATGTGTTTCATTTTTCCTTGTTACACTAAAGTATGGCACAATTCCATTGTCTCCCAATTGGGTAAATTCTCCCTATTACATTCCTACATGTTTTGACAAATATTTTAGTTGTCATTTTTTACAAGACCACTAAGCGGTTAAGGAGCCTCCTATTATAGTCTAAATTACAGAATCAAAATATGTTATGAGTTACCTATTATACACACCTAAAAATAACTAAGTGGAATTATTTAGTGTTAATTCATATCCATTTAACACTTTTGTGTTATTTATTTTAAAGTGTGCAACATGTGCCCTTTTTTTACTTCTACCTTGGTGAAATTCCCCATATTGTGCACCATTGAGCTTATCTTATCTTACTTCAAATAACCCTCTCATCCTCAACTCATAATTTATGTTTTATACTCCTTTGTAGCCCCTTTTAAATCATGTGCATTTGTTATCTCCATTTGCATTTTTTAGGCCCTAGTTGTCTGAAGTTGACATAGGTGTTCATAATTTGAATTCAAATTCATCTATAAGTATACAAGAATTTAATTCATTGACACAAATGAGAATCCAGAGAATTCATTATTGTTCACATGAATATGTTGAACATTTGCTAACATTTAAAAGGAACTCAAGCAATTAAGGAATCTATTCAAAGCACTCGAATTTATGTCACTAGTTTGTGTGCTAATGAATTACAACATTTGTTGGTATGTTTTTTTCAATTTAGTTTACTATTGAAGGGCCTAAGCAATATCAAAATAGGTTTTATATTCTCTAGTTTACTGTAGGCCACAAAACATATTTTGTTTTCCCTATGTTTTGAAGAATTGTTGTCCATCTAGAGCTTTGACTAGCATATTTGCATTGCAAGTACATCAGAGCTACAAATTTGAGGTTGTTAGTGTATATTAAGACAAACTCGTGTATTTTTTTAAGATGCACTTGCAATTATATTCTTTATGTATAAGCACATCTTATGTGCACAACAATATCCATAACTTATTTATAAGTTTATTAAATAAGTATATATTTAATGTTTATCCTCAAAATAAGTTTTGTCTATTTTGAACTAATATTCCCAAAAAATGTATTTTTTTCATATCCTAAACCTTCTTACTTATATATATGAGAACTTGGAGCATATGGGTGAAAGTGACTCTATTGTATTCATTATTGATTTCCTCAAGGGATAGGAGAATTTGGCACCCCTCCATATTTAAGTTTAATATATACGGTAGTCATTCTACCATGACATATTTATGTTTATTGCTTTAATGTTTCACAGGTATGCACATTCAATCGTGGGTGATAGTCTTAAGGTTGTTTATTCACAAATCCTGCAACCTATACTATATGCATTTATCATGGGCCTTTGCACTATTCTAACATGTTCCCAAAGCATTTGACATCATCACTTCATTACATTGAGGAATTCATCTCTAGAATCATCTTCTTTTCAACTTTTTCAAGCTTTTTCATCAAAGTTGCATTTGAGGGACCTTGTTGATTTTGCCTTTTAAAGTTATCTAGAGATATTAAAGCTATTAAATTGCATCCAAAACATCTTAGATAGTTACTTTTGACTCTCGCTTTATCTAAAATGGAACTAAAATGTTCATTTAATAGATGTTGGAATTTTTTTGAAGGCATTCCCACTTTTCTATAATTTTATCTATTTTTTTCTAATATCGTGAAATCAAAAAAAAAAGGGGTCAAAAATAGGAAATTTTTCTAAAGTTCAACTTTATATGACAAAAAAAATATTGTTTTTGTCTACATGTTGCACACTGCAACTTGTAGGTTGTGAATATATTTTTTGTAGTTTTCTCTTTGTATCCAGAACATCTTAGATAGTTACTTTTGACTCTCACTTTATCTAAAATGGAACTAAAATGTTCATTTAATAGATGTTCGAATTTTTTTGAAGGCATTCCCACTTTTCTATAATTTTATCTATTTTTTTCTAATATTGTGAAATCAAAAAAAAAAAGGAGGGGTCAAAAATAGGAAATTTTTCTAAAGTTCAACTTTATATCGCAAAAAAAATCATGTTTTTGTCTACATGTTGCACACTGCAACTTGTAGGTTGTGAATATATTTTTTGTAGTTTTTTCTTTGTATTCTTGCAAAGTGTGTCTCTGTTAGGAACCTTTCATGCCCACAGGTCCCCTTCCTCTACAACCCACTTATTCTAACTCATCGTCATTTGCTCCTTTTGAGTTGTCATCAGTTTGGTTTTGACATGCCCACTCTAGGCCCTTACCTAGGCAGCCTACTACTAGGGCTCCTCAAGCTAGTTTTTTTATTTTTAGCACTCATGCCTTACCTCCACAAAATGTTCCAACTACCCAAAAAAAAATCAATGTTTTTACTTTTTTACAAATCTATACTAACATTAAACCTGGCGCCCACCTCCTGGGTTTTCTGTGACTTTTCCCAAAAAATATAAACACCACCTAGGAGTTGTCTACAAGCTAGCAACCACTAACCATTTTCAATAGCCTTGTTTATTAATCTCACTATCGCTTACCATTTTCAATGACCCTTTTTTTAGAGCTAAAGGTCACTAACCATTTTCAAGAATCCTATTTTTTAAGCTATTGGTAACTAATTATTTTCAATTATCCTATTTTTTAAGCTAGAGATCGCTAACCATTTTCAACAACCCTAGTTTATATTAGCTATTGCTTACCATTTTCAACAACCTTTTTTTTAAGCTAAAAATCTAACCATTTTCAACATCTCTTTTTTTAGAAGCTAATTGCTGGTAAATATCTTCAAGATAGCTTGTGTTTGCATCTAATGCCCATTAAATATATTCGAGATAGATTGTGTAAGAAGTTAGCACCCATTAAATATATTTGAGATAGGTTGTCTTTGAAGTTAGTGCCCACTAACTCTCTACACTCCCTAAACGCATGCTCACCAAACCTTGGGCACAATGTGTCTTTTCATCCACTCTAGGGCCCAAAAAGTTTTTAAAAAAAATTAAATGTTTTCTAACGTTATTCTTTTTTTTTTTGACAAAAAAATGACAAATTTTTACCAATGAGCATAAAATTAAAAACTCTAAAAAAATAATAATAAATAAAAGAAAAGTTTTTTGACATTGTTGTTTTCATACAAAAAACACAATGGTGCATTCAAATTTTTGGTTTTTGGTTAGATAAAGAAGGTATCACTACTATATTTTATTTCTACAACTTATAAGGCTTCATCAATCTCTATACAAACCTCCCCTGTGAATGGGAACAATTATGGCATATATCAAGACACATATCGATGATAATTTGTTTTTTAGCACATTCAATAATAGATCAACAATCTTGTGCCTCTTAACAAATTTTTAGGCACTTATTAGGCACCTTGTATAGTGAATTTGTTTCACTCACGCATTGATCTTGTGAGATATATTGTTTAGTGCTTAAATCTATCCCGTAATTTATATTTTCAATGTCATTGAAAGTGACACCTTGTGTGGATTGACCATTGGCCTCCCAATGTTGTTAGGTTTATGGTGTTCGAGAGATGGGACGAGCCTACCATACAACTATTTATATAATTGAGATTGTTGATATATTAGCAATCAATTTTGTGTTTGAATTATACAATTTTATAAAGGTCCTAGTATTCAACACTAATTCTTTTTTGACTTGACAGTTGTAATGGATTGACACCCATGTATTCTTACAAGAATGGATAGTGTTCATAAGGACCTTCATACTATTTGGTATTCATCAACACCTAGTCAATGGTGCCTCGAGTTATGACCCATTGCAATACACTTGCACACTAGATTGGACAATTTTTGAAGTATATTATCGCATTGTGAAAAAGCTTTAGCATCATCTTCAACACAAGAAGTTGCCTTTATTAGGAGATGTGCTCTCTCTTGGAGCAAATCTCATGATCATTCTTCATTTTGATGGCCTTGACTATTATTAAGTCATGCTTGATCTTTTTTTCAACTAGGAAGCCTTTTATGTGGGATATTTTATTTCATTAATCTCTCAACAGCAAAAGATACTTGCAATACCTTCCAAACATCTAGTATGAATAGATCATCTACTTCAACACATCATCACCATAGCTAGCATTAAGACTTGGTCTTCACACCTTTTTTATTCGGGAGCCCTTGTGATGAATTTAATCTAAATGTTCACCATCTACTTCAGAGTCGTTCTTTGAGCGATACTCCCATCTTATTTGTATTGCTCAATTTAGCATTACAAAGATATATGCAGATAAGTTTGTGATTCTACTACTTTTTGGTGGCAAGGTTGTTGTATAATAATCCATTGTCTCTAAACATTATTTCATTTAATTATGTTGTTTGTCCTTATTGTACATTATTACCTAACAAGGGCTAGTTGTTGGCACCCATATCTAAGGTATTGCCTCACTTTCTCACTTTCTTTAAGTTGATCTTAAGAGAGGTTGTTGGTATACACATCATTTTTAATCTATAAGCTTGCTTATGCATGTAGCTTACTTCGTCCTCTCCTTTATCAAAATACATCATAATGAAAGATGCTAGTATTTATTAGAACATATACTCTTGTATTGTCTATGTTTCACTTATAATTATATCCTTTATAGATAAGTACATCTTATGTGCACATTATCATCCATAACATATTTATAAGTTAATATAAATTAGAATATTTTTAGTAATTATCATCAAAATAGAGCTTGTTTATTTTCAACGAACGTCCCTAATAAATAGATATTCCTTCAAATCCTAACCCTTGTTACTTATCTATATAAGACATTGGAAGGTATTAATGAATGTGAATCCATTGTATTCATATCATATTTTATTTCTCGTGTGAGCAAGGCAACTCCTCTATATAAGACATTAGAAGGTATTGGTGAATGTGAATCCATTATATTCATATTATATTTTATTTCTCCTGTGAGAAAGGCAACTTATCTATATAAGACATTGGAAAGTATTGGTGAATGTGAATCCATTATAATCATATATGAGCTTAATATATACAATAGGCATTCTACCTTGACATATATGTGTTTATTGCTTTAATGTTTCATATGTATGTGCATTCAATCATGGGTGATAAACTTGAGGTTCCTCATTAACAAATCTTGGAACATATACCATATTCACTTATCATGAGCTTTCCAACTATTATAACAAGCGTTAATACTAATGGATCAACATGTCGACCAACAATATGAAGAAAAGATAAATAAACATAAAGTAGTGATACCAATGTACATGCCCCTCTTTGGACTTACATTAATTAATCAAACATTATTTATGTATTTTACATCTATTTTGATAATTAGTTGATAGAAATTAGGGTAATAGTGTTGCAATTGTGTGAAAATACTTTTATCGATATTGCATTTTGGCTAACCCACACAGTCTTACCCATCATGATTTTCATTGTGCATTTCTTACTCCTTATGGTTTGTGATTTAATCACTTATCTACATATGTATTCCATGCCCTCCTAATTTAATACATTTTCCAATTTATCCATAGTGCATTACAAATTTTAATGTTAGTGGATGGATTTTGATCTTCGTGATTGTGTAGAATTGTATTATATTATTATGCCATTATGTAATTAATTTATGCCCAAATTTAGTTGTTGGTGTCAAATTTAATTCTATTGAAAAGTTTTTACTACTCTTATAATTCTAACATAACCTTATCCCTTGTGCCTAACTCATCACTCCTCACACCATCACCCTAGTGTTTACCATTTCACAACTTATTTTCACGATCTTCTTCCTTGTGCCCATGCTATATCCACCTATCAAATCCAACAAAAAAGCGAAAAAACATTTAAAGTCAAATATATCGAAATATTTCAATCCATTCCAACTCTAAATACCTAATATTTGAGTAAATAATAGCTCAAATCCCTTAAAAATGGTAATATATTTGGAATTAATTTCAAAAGTTTCAAAACCAACAATAGATAAACAAAATTTATCTACTTCTACTTGTAACTATTAATAAACCAACCCACATTATAAAAAAAATTTAACTAATCTCAAAAGTCCAAGTAAATTGCAAATAAACTTCTCATGGGGAAGAGCCCCTACTAGATTTTTACAAACACAATTAAAAGCCTTGATCGTCCAGATCCATTAATCTAGCTTATCTATAAAGAGATATTTAGTACGCTAAATCATGTAAAAAAAAATTGACTGACTGTAATAACCCCTTTGTTAGGGACCAAAAAAATGTACTCAAAAAAATTCTTTGGGTGTCTTTGTCCAACTAATAAATCAATTACTAATAACTATCATTTAACCTAAATGATTTACTTCTCTAGTTCATTTATCTTGTAACTAAAATTTAGAAATATTTATCAAGAGATCACTCAATTGTGAATAAGCCCCTTTCTTATTTTCCTAATCACTTAACCATAATGGTTTGTCCATAAAGGAATCTAGGCATAGACTTATTATTCAAATATTCATCATGTGTAATATGTAAGTAAATATCTTTTTACTCTAAGTAAGAATATAAATAAACACACTAAAAGAATAGACATGGCGCATGAGTCATAACACCTTAAATTGCGCTTACATAAACATAATCATTCAAAAAAGGAAAACTCACCCATCTTACAAGGATTATAAATATCAATTTTTTAATTTTTTAAAACAGTAACAATACAATTCAGCCTTATTAAATTTACCTATAGTCATCTTCTATCAATTCTCCATCTCGATAAGAATCATCCTAGCTTGTTATGTCTTCATGCACATCAAATTATTACCATAAGGCTCTCACTCTATAACTCTAGATTGTGTTAAATTGACCCCAACTTGTCCCATTCTAAATGCCAACCATCTTATGTAAAGCAAGCCTAATCTTCTAAAAATATATCAATAGACTAGTTATCATCATACAATCTTCTACATAATTACTAGGTCTATGATTTGCTCAAGTTTACCATTAAGATATGTGTATTAACGTAACATTGATTATGCAACCAAATATGAACAACATCATGACATACCCATTTAGTAACTACACATGGCTTCTAAATTTTTAAGCTTAACAACATAGTAACCATACCTTCCATTGTTGTTCCTAATCATTAAGTCTAAGATAACAAAAGCACTTAATCGATTTTAAGATCTTACTTTAAAGATAATCTAGTGCAATTCATTTAAATAAGTACTAAACACTAATCTAGTATCAATACGACTTAAAAAAATTATTGAGCTTATTGAAAACTAATCTAATAAACACACAACATAATCGATTTTGTTAACTTACTATAAATTATGCTAATGAATGTACAAATAAATCGATTTTACTTGCTTACTCAAAGTTAATCTATTAACTATACATATTAATCAATTCCATTAAATTATTAAAAATTAATTTAAAAAATGTACATCTTAATCAACTTTGTTACCTTATTAAAACTAATATAATAAATTTACAATCTAGTCAATTCCTAGGTTACTATAAATTAATCAAATGCATAGACAAACTATTTAGTTTCTTTAGCTTGCTAACAACTAATAAAATGCATGTTCAAATTAAATTAATTTCATTGGCTTGTTACAATCTAATCAAATGTATATACAAACTAATTGATTTTTTTTTAACTTACCACAAATCAATTAAGTGCATATAAAAACTAGTTGATTTTCTTAGCTTATTACAAGCAAATGAATGTATATACAAATTAATTATGCATCAGTTGAATTATCTCAATGTTTGGACTCAGGATGTTGAAGCCAATCTAGATGCCCAGTCCAATAAATTAGATACAATTATTCAAGAGTTGAATGATATTGATGATAATCTCAAAGAACTTAGCAAGTTTCAGGAGAAATAAAAGGAAAAGGTTAAGAAAAAGAGGAGATTTCCATTACAACAAACTATTGAAGTTGAAAAAATGTCTTCTTACCTTCCCCCTACTATAGCGCCAATGGTGCTCTCAAATGACTTTCAGTCAATGACCTTAATTCCTTTTGCCTCAAAACCTACTATTCTGAAAAGACAAAGGTTCAAAAAGTTGTACATATGGAACTCCCTCAAATTGTTTCCAAAGAAGAACAGGAGAAAAAACTTGAAGAAAATAAATCTGCAGAAGCTATTGACAAAAAAGGTGGAACATCTCTTAGAATGATTCAGTTAAACAAAGTCACATCTGATGAGGTTGGACCATCTTCCTTTGCCAAAAATGTTAAAAATTATGGATCTTCTGATTTGCTTGTCTTAAATATTGATGGTAATCCTAATCCAAGATCAACGATTGTTTTGTGGATCACGCATTATTTGACTCTACAACAGACTAATAAATGGAGTGATATGATGGTTGTTGATTTAGCCACTAGAAATATGGATGGAATGATTTTTTATTAGTGGAATCATTGTTCTAAAGAGTCAAAAGAAGAAATCTTTAAATCATGGCTTCAAGGATTACTCAATGCTCTATTAACAGAATTTGCTCCAGATTATGAGCAGAAGAAAAAAGAAGACCAACTTCTTTTAGCCAAAATGAAACTGTGTTATCTTTCTCGGTTTGAAAGCTTTTCTGCAGAATATCAAAATAAAGCTTATTCAGTTAATCTTGAATGAAATGATTTTGTTAAGATTCAATATTTCATTGTCTTACCTAAAGGAATAGGTTAGCTAGTGCTTGATAGACTAGCAATACTTCAAAAAGATATTGAAAATATGTATGTGGTAGATTTGATTGAACAAGCAAGAGTTGAACTAAAAAAACATTGTCTCAAAACTAAAGTATAAAATGCCTTGCCAAAGCTCTCATCACATGTCTATGAAAAAGTAGATGGAGCCAAACAATTTGGGTGTTTTAAACCCAAATACAAGGATAAAAGGAGACTATCAGTTTAGGCAAAAAAATCCTAAACTATTTAAGCCCTTCAAGCTCTTTCGTCAAAAGACTGGTCAAAAGCCTAAACGTGATCTTAAAGATGTATGTTGTTATCCCTCTAATAAAAAAGGTCATTATGCTCATTCTTGCCCTAGTAAATCTCCACATCAAGTTTGTTCTCTTTTTATAGGTGAAGATGTTTTTGACAATTGGGAATTGATTGAATCATACCAAGATTTTTGTGTTTGCATTAAAAATGGGATTGAATTATTTTCTCTAGAAGAATTCACTGATGAATATGTTGATCTCTTTGAATCTGCATCTGAAGATATAGAAAATCCATGGGATTTTCAAACTTCTGTTCGAATGACACATGAAAACTCTAGTAGTGAATCAAAAACTCTTTCTAAGGTCTTTCTAAATGACTGTCCTACTGATTCTGATCAATCTACCTCCAAAAACTAACTTCTCGATTTAGAAAGTGATTCATCCAATCAATCTAAATCTATTTCTTCTTCAAACCCTGAATGGAACCCTGTTAAGATTTCCACATATAATTTGTCCAAAGATCCAAGGCACTTACTTCTTATAAGAAGAAATTTCATATGCCAAATATCTTCAAATCCCAGATAACTCAAGTTTCTTCCATGGCTACAAAATCTGATCAACATCAAATTCGCTCTATCATGAAGGCCAAAGCTTTTGTTTATATTCTTGTGTGTATTGTTGTAGATAAGCAGTCTAAATTCAAAAAAATTAATGCCTTTGTTGATACTGGTGCTAGCCTAAATTTTGCTCATCCTCGAGTTTTTTTCAAATGGATTTGTCACCCAACTCCTCTTACTGCAAATACCATGAACGGTATTCTTATGTTGCAATTCTTTATTACTAATGTGCCGGTACAAATTGGATTTGAACTTGTGCATACATATTTTGTTCAAATTGATGATAGTCATTATGATATAGGTCTTGGAGGAACATGTATGGATTCTGTTGGACCCTATACCATCTCTGCCAATTGTTTAGCCTTACATATAGATGGTCATAAATGTTCAGTTCCTTGGCTCCAACAAGATATTTACCATGAAAAGGTAAAAGCTCAATGGTCTGAGCCTTCCATGAGAGAAATTCTTTTTCATGAAAAGAAACTGATTAAGGCAAAAACAACTCGACAAGTTATTAAAGCCTTACAATTCAAAATTCTAACTCAATTAGAGGAACATGTTGTTTCTCCTCATAAAAGATTTGATCCCTATTGTGTTGAACATCCTTTAGAAAAATGGGAAGCAGATTCTCTTGAAGCAAAGATTACAATGATCCATGATAGCCCTGTTCAAGGAAAAAAGATTGTGATTAATAAGCAAGATGATGAAGTTCTTAGTCAAGTTCAAGAACTACTGCAAAAAGTCCTTATTCAGCTATCTTCATCCCAGTATTCATCTTGTTTCATTATTCAAAATCATTTAGAAATTAAAAGAGGTAAAGCTCGAATGGTCATTAATTATATTCCTCTGAATATCATCACTGTTGATATTAAATAGCCACTCCATGATAAAGAACAGCTTATTCAACGAGTTGCAATGGGAAAAGTTTTTTCTAAGTTTGATTGTAAATCTAGTTATCATCATATCAAAATCAAAGATCATGATATTCCAAAAATAGCTTTTTCTTACGCCATCAGGACTATATGAATGGCTTGTAATGCCATTTGGTTTGAAAAATGCCCTAGCTCAATTCCAGCAGCGAATGGATAAAATTTTTAGTCCTTATTATCAGTTTATTGCAAACTATATGATTTCCTAATATTTTCTACCACATATGAATAACATTGTGATCATCTTCAAAAATTTGTAGAACTTGTTGAACATCATGGAATTGTCCTTTCTAGTCATCCCAAGAAAAAGCAATTATTTCAAACTGAAATTGAATTTCTTGGAATCTTATTAAAAGATGGTAAGATACAGATGCAAAAGCATGTTTGTGAAGAAATCCAAAGATTTCTTGATCAGTTCTCTGACTTAGAACAATGCCAAAGGTTTTGTGGATGTCTAAATTATGTTCATAAATTTATTGAACAATTCTCTGCCAAAACAACACCCATCAGAGTTGCCATGAAATCCAAGATTTTTCGATGCTCTGTTGAGGCGACAAAAGTTGTCCAGCTTTTAAAAGCTGACTATTTGAAATAGTAACCTGTCTCACAGGGCCATTTATATTACAGACTAATGCTTCAAAAGAAACATGGGATGCAATTCTTCTTGTTGAAAGAAATGGTATAAAAATTCTTTCCATGTATAATTCTGGCCAATTTCAAAATCATGAATTAAATTACTGGCTAGCTGAGAAAGAAATTATCGCCATTATTAAAGTAGTTGAAAAATGGTGAAGCCTTTTGCTACCTGAATCTTTTCTTATTCGCACTAATAGTAATAATTTTAAATGGTTCATGTCAAAACATGTTAATACTCAGTTATGTCATGGACGATATGCTTGGTGGCAATAGGGATTGTCGTAGTATACTTTTGAAGTTCAGTATGTTCCAAGAAAAGAGAACCATTTACCAGATGCATTAGCTAGAGAAATGGCTAGTATCAATATGATGCAAGGAGAATCATCAAATGGTGTTGGTTCCTCTCCACTCAGAGGAGGACGATCGATAAGCGACGCTCATCATAGAATTCAACCCAAAGAGCAAGCATTTAGAAATAGAATTCAGGTCAGTTTTGCTATAATAGCTCCTCCCCATAATCCACTTCCCACACCAAGGTTAGAACCTACTATATGGAGGCACTTGCCACAAAATATTATTGATCTGTTAGTTCTATCTTGGTATGCAAATAGATGGCTTTCAAAAGTGCAAAATATCATTTATGAAGTTCCCATCAAATGTATAATCGATGGAACTGGTATATCCAAGAAAAACTTCATCTTGAAGAAGGTCCTTTCTCCATCAAAATTCATGGTCCAAATTCTATAGATGCATATATGTTCAAACTCAATAAGCTCAACTGGCATGAGGATGATATGCAACGCCTATTAAAACTGACCAAAATTGGTGTTGTAAATAAGGTTTATATTCCTCGTGTACATTTTGAACATGCAGATGAATTTGGGGTCGTTCTTGATGAGGAAATGCGCCAATTCTTTAAGAAAATCCACAATACGTTTGACAAATTTATTTTGAAATATATGTTTGATTATCTTGAAGACCCTGATTTTTACAGGGTACCACATGTTGACTGGGATAGTTACAATCGCCAATCTAATTGTAAAGCAGCTGTCAAAATACTTGATCAACAAGTTGTTATCCAGTCTGTCGATATTTTCGGATTTAATGATTTTGATATAATCTGAAATGGTGTCATTATGCATCATCATAGTTATCTACCACTTCACTTTGTCGAGAATCCTCCATCCAATGACTTTGATTCTGACTGCGAGGACATCACTAATGAATTAATTCCCAATATTGCTCTCCACGAGATATGACGAATCTACTTTATATATTTTTGTACATATGCTTTCAGTGTGAGTTGAAATAAAGTTTGTAAAATACATAGACATTGACAAATTTAGCATCTACTTTGCTACTATTTTTATCTGTTCCTTATCTTCTTTTTGTTTGTGTGATTTATTGTTTTGTTGCGTTGCTTTGTTGAGTTGTCCTTCCGGACACTTCACTCCGATGCTATAAATAAGAATTTTTCCTCTATTGTAAAGCATCTAAGAATATTGAAGTTTATGCCTTGTAACCAATTTCTTGGTTAATATCTGACATAGTAGCCATTTCATCGCCAGTCTGAGGACTGTTTTATTCGCAAAAGCTAGTAAGGGTTCTGATCTGACCCTAGGTATTGTGAAGAAAACACAACGTTGTTTGGTTTTGTGCATAGCTCCCCTTAAACATTATTTGGTTTTATGCATAGCTCCCCTTAACCAGTTAAGGTGACCTATACACAAAACCAAACAATGTGGTGTTTTCTTCACAATACCTAGGGTCGAATCAAAACCCTTACTAGCTTTTGCAAACAAAACAGTCCTCAGACTGGTGACAGAATGGCTACCATGTCATATATTAACAAAAAATTGGTTACAAAGTAGAAACTTCAATGTTCTCAGATGCTTTACAATAGAGGGAAAAGTCTTATTTATAGCATCAGAGTGAAGTTTTTGAAAGGACAGCTCAACAAAATAGCACACCAAAACAGTAAACCACACAAACAAAAAGAAGATACCGAACAGATAAAGCACAGGTCTTAACAGTAGCAAAGTATATGCTAAATCTGTCAGTGTCTACGTGCCTATAAAAACTCTATTTCAACTCACACTGAAAGCATATGTACAAAAAGATATAAACTAAATTCCTCATATCTCGTGAAGAGCAATATTAGGAATTAATTTATTAAAGATGTCCTCGCAATCAGAATCAAAGTCATTGGATGGAGAATTCTTGACAAAGTGAAGTGGCATATAACTATGATTATGCATAATGACACCATTTCGGATTATATCAAAATCATTAAATCCAAAAATATCGACAAACTGGATAACAACTTGTTGATCAAGTATTTTGACAACTGCTTTCCAATTAAATTGGCGATTGTAACTATACTAGTCAACACATGGTAACCTGTAAAAATCAAGATAATCAAACATATATTTCAAAATAAATTTGTCAAACTTATTGTGGATTTTCTTAAAGAATTGGTGCATTTCCTCATCAAGAATGACCCCAAATTCATCTACATGTTCAAAATGTACACGAGGAATATAAACCTTATTTACAACACCAATTTTGGTCAGTTTTAATAGGCATCGCATATCATCCTCATGCCAGTTAAGCTTATTGAGTTTGAACATATATACATCTATAGAATTTGCACCATGAATTTTGATGGAGAAATGACCTTCAAGATGAAGTTTTTCTTGGATATACTAGTTCCATTGATTATACATTTGACGGAACTTCATAAATGATATTTTGCACTTTTGAAAACCATCTATTTGCATACCACGATAGAACTAACAGATCAATAATATTTTGTGGCAAGTGCCTCCATATAATAGGTTCTAACCTTGGTGTGGGAAGTGGAATACAGGGAGGAGCTATTATAGCAAAACTACCATGATTTCAATTTTTGAATGCTTGCTCTCTGGGTTGAATTCTATGATAAGCGTCGCTTATCAATCGTCCTCCTCTAAGTGGAGAGGAACCGACACCATCTGATGATTTTCCTTGCATCATATTGATACTTGTCATTTCTCTAGTTAATGCATCTAGTAAATGGTTCTCTTTTCCTGGAACATACTGAACTTCAAAATTATATTCAACA
The DNA here is from genome assembly GCA_037957365.1 of Torreya grandis. Taxonomy (NCBI): domain Eukaryota; kingdom Viridiplantae; phylum Streptophyta; class Pinopsida; order Cupressales; family Taxaceae; genus Torreya; species Torreya grandis. The sequence goes on along the minus strand of JARHVA010000504.1, from coordinate 4,743,432 downwards.
ATACCTATTGCCACTAAGCATATCGTCCACAACATAATTGAGTATTAACAGGGTTTGACATGAACCATTTAAAATTCCAACTATCAGTGCACATAAAAAAAGATTCAAGTAGCAAAACGCTTCACCATTTTTCAACTGCTTTAATAATAGTGGGAATTTCTTTCTCAGTTGGCCAGTAATTTAATTCATAGTTTTGAAATTGCCCAGAATTATACATGGAAAGAATTTCTTTACCATTTCTTTCAACAAGAAGAATTGCAGCCCACATTTATTTTGAAGCATCAGTCTGTAATATAAATGACCCTGTGAGATAGGGTTCTAATGAAGGCAAATTCAAACAGTTGGCTTTTAAACGTTCAACAGCGTTTGTCGCTTCAACAGACCATCGAAAAGGCTTGGATTTTATGCCAAATCTGATGGATTTTATTTTCGCAGACAATTGTTCAATAAATTTATGAACATAATTTAGACATCCACAAAACCTTTGGCATTGTTCTAAGTCAGAGAACTGATCAGGAAATCCTTGGATTTTTTCACAAACATGCTTTTGCATATGTATCTTACCATCTTTTAATAAGATTCTAAAAAATTCAATTTCAGTTTGAAATAATTGTTTTTTCTTGGGATCACTGGAAAGGCTAATTCCATGATGTTCATCCAGTTCTACAAATTTCTAAAGATGATCACAATGTTCTTCATATGTTGCAAAAAATATTAGGAAATCATCAATATAGTTTGCAATAAACTGATAAGGACTAAAAATTTTATCCATTCGTTGTTGGAATTGAGCTGGGGCATTTTTCAAACCAAATGGCATTACAAGCCATTCATATAGCCCTGATGGCGTAAGAAAAGTTGTTTTTGGAATATCATGAGCCTTGATTTTGATCTGATGATAATCAGATTTACAATCAAACTTAGAAAAAAAAATTCCCATTGCAACTCGTTGAATAAGTTGTTCTTTATCAGGAAGTGGCCATTTAATATCAACAATGATGATATTCAGAGGAATATAATTAATAACCATTCGAGCTTTACCTCTTTTAATTTTTGAATGATTCCAAACAATGAAATAAGATGAAGAATACTGGGATGAAGATCGCTGAATAAGGCCTTTTTGTAGTAGTTCTTGAACTTGACTACGAACTTCATCATCTTGCTTATTAAGCACAATCTTTTTTCTTTGAACAAGGCAATCATGGATCGTTGGAATCTCTGCTTCAGGGAAATCTGCTTCCCATTTTTCTAAAGGATGTTCAACACAACGGCATCAAATCTTTTATGAAGAGAAACAACATGTTCCTCTAATTGAGTTAGAATTTTGAATTCTTAAGCTTTAAGAACTTGTCGAGTTGTTTTTGCATTAATCAGTTTCTTTTCATGGGAAAGAATTTCTCTCATGAAAGGCTCAGAGCATTGAGCTTTTAGCTCTTCATGGTAAATATCTTGTTGGAGCCGAGAAATTGAATATTTATGACCATCTATATTTAAGACTAAACAATTGGCAGAGATGGTAGAGGGTCCAACGAAATCCATAAAAGGTCCTCCAAGACCTATACCATAATGGTTATCATCAATTTGAACAAAAGATGTATGTACAAGTTCATACTCAATTTGTACCAGCACATTAGTAATAAAGAATTGCAACATACGAACACCGTTCATGGTATTTCCAGTAAGAGGAGTTGGGTAACAAACCCATTCAAAAAAAACTCGAGGATGAGCAAAATTTAGGCTAGCACCAATATCAACAAAGGCGTCAAACTTTTTGATTTTAGACTGCTTATCTACAACAATACGCACAAGAATATAAATAGAAGCTTTGGCTTTCATGATAAAGCGAATCTGATGTTGATCAGATTTTGTAGCCAAGGAAGAGATTTGACTTATCTGGGATTTGCAGATATTTGGCATATGAACTTTCTTCTTATAAGGAGTAAGTGCCTTTGGATATTTGGACAAATTATATGTGGAAATCTTAATAGGTTTCCATTCAGGTTCTGAAGAAGAACTAGATTTAGATTCATCGGATGAATCACTTTCTATATCGAGAAGTTGGTTTTCTGAGGTAGATTGATCAGAATCAGTAGGACAATCGTTTAGACAGACCTCAAAAAGAGTTTCTAATTCGCTACCAGAGTTTTCATGTATCATTTGCACAGAAGCTTGAAAATCCCATGGATTTTCTATATCTTTAGATGCAAATTCAGAGAGATCAACAAATTCATCAGTGAATTCTTCTAGAGAAAACAATTCAATCCCATTTTCAACGCAAACACAAAAATCTTGGTCTGATTCAATCAATTCCCAATTGTCAAAAACATCTTCATCTACAAAAAGAGAACAGACTTGATGTTGAGCTTTACTAGGGCAGGAATGAGCATAATGACATTTTTCTTACAGGCATAGCAACAGACATCTTTAAGATCATGTTTAGGCTTTTGACCAGTCTTTCGACAAAAGAACTTGAAGGGCTTAAACCGTTTAGGATTTTTTTGCCTAAACTGATAATGTCTCCTTTTACGCTTGTATTTGGGTTTAAAACACCCAAATTGTTTGGCTCCATCTATTTTTTTCAGACTTGTGATGAGAGCTTTGGCAAGGCATTCTGTACTTTAGTTTTGAGACAATTTTTTCTTATTTCAACTCTTGACTCTTCAATCAAATCTACCATACACATATTTTCAATATCTTTTTGAAGTATTGCTAGTCTATCAAGCAGTAGTTGACCTATTCCTTTAGGTAAGGCAGACAGAGATTGAATCTTAACAAAATCATTTCTTTCAAGATTAACTAAATAAACTTTCTTTTGATTATCTGCAAAAAAGCTTTCAAACTAAGAAAGATCACACAGTTTCATTTTGGCTAAAAAGAAGTTGGTCTTCTTTTTTCTTCTGCTCATAATCTAGAGCAAATTCTGTTAATAGAGCACTGAGTAATCCTTGAATACCTGATTTAAAGATTTCTTCTTTTGACTCTTTAGAACAATGATTCCACCAATAAAAAATCATTCCATCCATATTTCTAGTGGCTAAATCAACAACAGCCATATCAGTGCATTTATTAGTCTACTGTAGAGTCAAATAATGTGTGATCCACAAAACAATCACTGATCTTGGATTAGGATTACTATCAATATTTAAGACAAGCAAATCAAAAGATCCATAATTTTTAACATTTTTGGCAAAGGAAGATGGTCCAGCCTCATCAGATGTGACTTTGTTTAACTGAATCATACTAAGAGATGTTCCACTTTTTTTGTCAACAGCTTCTGCAGATTTATTTTCTTCAAGCGTTTTCTCTTGTTCTTCTTTATAAACAATTTGAGGGAGTTCTATATGTGCAGTTTTTTGAACCTATCTTTTCAGAAGTAGTAGGTTTTGAGGCAAAAGGAATCAAGGTCATTGACTGAAAGTCATCATAGTTCAGTAGAAGCTAATAAAATGCATAAATGAACTAATTAATTTCCATAGCTTACTACTAGCTAATAAAATGTGTATTCAATTTATTAATTTCCTAACATATTACATGCTACTAAATGTGTTAATAACCTCCTTTTTTTAAAAAAAATACTGCAAACTAATCAAATGCATAAACAACTTATTTAGTTTCCTTAGATTACTATAAGTTAATCAAATACAAAAACAAACTAACTAATTTCCTTAGTTTAGTGCAAGCAAATCAAATGTATTAAAAACTTAATTACTTATCTTACTACAAGCTAAGGCATTAACAAATCAATTAATTTCTTTCATTTACTACAAACTAATCAAATACATGAACAACTTAATTAATTTCCTTGGCTTACTACAAGCTAATGTAATACATTAATGACTAATTTAATTTGTTTTGCAACTAAATTGATATATTAAATGCAAATCAAATGCAATACAACTAAATCGATATATCAAATGTAAATTGAATGCATTACAACTAAATATATTAAATGCAAATTGAATGCATTACAACTAAATCGATATATTAAATGCAAATTGAATCCATTACAACTAAATTGATATATTAAATGCAAATCAAATGCATTACACGATATATTAAATCCAAATATAATACAACTAAATTGATATATTGAATCCAAATATAATATAACTAAATCAATATATTAAATGCAACTAAATCAATATATTAAATGCAACTAAATCAATATGTTAAATCCAAATCTGATACAACTAAATCAAGATATTAAATACAAATCTAATTCATTTGTAATTAAATTGCTCTTATTAACTGATTAAATAGATAAACCTTTATTCATTTCATTATCTTATGAAAGCTAATATAATACATTTATAACTAACTCAATCTCATTAGATAATTGAATGTGCATAAAACTTGATCATTTTCAATAACTTATTAGAAGTAAATCTAATACATTTATAACCACCAAACTCATTGGTTAATTAAATATATATGAAACTTAGTCATTCTCATTAGCTTGATAAGAGTTAATATATTTTTTTATAGTTAAATCAATCCCACTAGTCATTTTCAATAACTTATTAAACGTAAATCTAATTCATATATAACTAAACCAAACTCACTGGTTAATTAAATCTATATAAAACTTAATCATTCTCACTAGCTTGATAAGAGTTAATATAATTGTTTATAGTTAAATCAATCCCACTAGTTACTTAAATACATATAAAACTTAATCATTTACATTTACTAAGAGTTATTTTAATGCATTCATAATTAAACCATTCTTAGTAACGAATTAAATAGATACAAAACTTGAGCATTCTCATTAATTTACTAGGAGTTAATCTAATGCATTTATAATTAAATCAATCAAATTAGTTAATTAAATACATATAAAATTTAATCGTTCTCATTAGCTTACTAAGAGCTATTAAATTACTGGAGTAGTTCCATAATCATTGTAGATGTCATAAGACAAACACCCACAATACATGCAATATAAGAATCTATGATAGCTTAAAGAAAGACACTACACATGTTTATTCTAAGTAGTATTAGCACCTCTTTATATTAAAAAACTCTAATCAAATACTAGTATAACAAAAATAACTCTCATCAATAGAAATTATGTTACCCATTAACCCTCTACGCTGTTCTATAGATAGGAAAGAGGTAAGGGTCATGTTATGGTCTGTGAGTAGTGTTACTTTAGAAACTTTAGAACAAATATTTTTAAACGCAGATTTGGGATACAACTCAACATGTGACAAATCCTCAAAAAGTGAATAACCAAGGCACCCCTCCAAATATTCCTTGAGCTCCTAAGCTTAGATTGCAAGCAATGAAATATTTTGATATTGTAGATCAACTTAAAAACACTCAAAAAAATATACATATTCTAGATTTACTTAAAAAATCAAACGTTTGCAAAGACATTCTTTATAAGACCTTGGAGAACACTACTTTGCCAAGTGATTCTCAACCATCTCACTTTGCTTTTATTGTTGGAAACCTAAACGATTGGAAGGAGACCATAGCTTTTGAAGATAAGGAAATACTTTCAAGAGACATTGTTAATCAACACTTATATTTGCACATTCAAGTTGTTAGTGATAATAAAAGAATGAAGAGTGATTGTTGACAATGCTACCAAATTGAATATTTGTAGGCAAAGTTTTCCCTTACAATTGGATATTGGTAAAGAGACCTTAGCAAGCTCACATATGAGAAAAAAGGGAATTAACAATCAAGAATGAAAAACCCTTGGTACAATCATATTGAATTTAGCACTTGGGACAAAAATATTAAGGACTATAAAAATCAAACATTTATAATGGGACCTAAGCGATTTATTCTAATGGAGAAAGCCACGACATTTGAGATTGGCAAATGTAGCAACACTAATGAAGATAATGAACACAATGAGGATAGTGAAGACCAATTGATTAGAGATTGAGAAAAGTATGTCGCTCCAATAAGTCTAGGGGAGTATATTGATGACATGAGCATATTTGGTGTCGATTTCTATTACATGAGTTTTGAAGAATATGGAAGACCAAACTATTAGAGAAGCAAAACCAAAAGACAGAAGCAAGCAACAAATGTCACAACAATGTTGTCTTTGAAACGATGCAAGGGATAATATTACACAAATAAAATTAGAAAAATATAAATTTGGACTCAAATGTGTACAAAAATTGAATTATAGTGGTAAAGGACTCGACAAAAGATAACAAGACATAATATAGTCTATTATTCCAACCAGTCTTCTATTCAAGCCAAGAATTGCTTATAAGAATGATGACAAGTCACATTAAAACCCCTTGTTCAATTTAGGAAGTCAAAGATGGATCACTCACAAGAGCTTGCAAGTATAATGTATGTCTCACAAGAATACGCATATCAAACTTTTCCTCACAATATAGTCATTTCTTGATATTCGTTTGTCCCTTTTATTTCACATTGATCAACTAATGCAAACAACCATTTATGTACGTTTTTTCTTTAAAAAAAATCTTAAAACCATTGTGATATATAATTGTATGATCCAAATAATTTTTCTCTACTTTTTATGTGCATATATCTTAGTGTATGTTAGGACATAAACTTTTGTATAATCTAAGATGCACTTGTACTAGTACTCTTATGGATAAACACATTTTTATGTGCATATCTTTATCCATAATTTATTTATAAATAATTATAAATAGGATTATTTCTTTCACAGTTATCCTCAAATTAAATTTTGTCTAATTTGAAAAGATTATCTAAAAATAGAGATCACCTCTATACCATAAACCTCCTTACTTATCTATATAAGAAGCTAAAGAGTATGGATGAAGGAGCTTGACTAGGCTTGATTGAACTTGTTTTGTCTCTTTGTATTGTATTCTTCATATAAGGATGGTCATTGGCCCTCCTACACATTTGTCCTTTTAATGAAATATTGATCCAAACACAAGGGTCCCTCAAGACTATCCTCTCATTGCGGTACTCTTAACAGTATTTAGTCACACTACACAGTGTGTTTTGTGCCACACTTCTATAATTTGATGAGCATTTCCCATATTGGCAAACAAGAGTGTGCAACACCATTCTATGCAACACAACATTGATGCACTCTACACAACTTACATAGTAACACACCAATCAAAGCTGAGTTGCACCATCAGAGTCACATTTCCTTGTTCGACACTCCCACTCAATTGTCACATCTCGAGGTAGCACATGTCACCAACGCCTTCTTCACAAGTTGATCTTCACCAAACTAAGTGCCATAAACCCAACATATTGGCACTTCTCCTAAGCATTGCTCAACTTCATTAGAACACCTTGAATTGAGACAAAGCACTAAGGAGACATTATGCACACCATACAATGTTGTACATGCTTGCATGTCACATGCACCTCTACTAAATCTTACAACATCCATGAAGACTATATGCACTCTTGAGCATTGATTAATTTAAAACTAAAAAAGCTTATCAAGAGTTAAAAAGATTATCTAAAGTATATGTAAAATTGAAATAACAAGAGTGATCACTGAATAAAATTTATTTATTTTATTGTGAATTGGTTAAATTGAGTAATTAAATAGTTTAACTATTTTATGGTTTAATTCTGATTTTGTTTAATCTTTATAAGTAAATGTGTTTTTTTCAACTCATTGTGGTTAATTTATTTTACAAAGTGATGCTTATTCACAACTAATTAATCCTTAGACTCTTCTTTGTTTATCGTGAAGACTATACAAAGACCAAGGCTGAAAATATTTATTTAAAACTAAAAAGGCTTATCGAGAGTTTAAAAAGATTATCTAAAGTTTATGCAAAGTTGAAAGAACAAGTCAACTGAAGTTATTATATGGTGGATATTAGTTGTTTCAATAAATAAAACATGTAATTTGGATGAATAATTCAACGCATGTTTTTATTTATTTTTTTAGTTTCATTTTTGCAATAAGAACAAATTTATAATTATAATTAAATTTTATATGAACTATGCATTAGTAGCTTTGATGCACTTAGTTTCATTATAAATAATTTGCATTAGACTCATTATTTAAAAAGATCCATGAAGAATATCGAAGACCAAACTATTCGAGAAGCAAAACCAAAAAATAGAAGCAAGCAACAAATGTCACAAAAATGTTGTCTTTCAAATGATGCAAGGAATAGTATTACGAAAATAAAATTAGAAAATTATGGATTTGGACTCAAATGTGTACAAAAATTAGATTATAGTGGTAAAATACTTAACAAAAGAGAACAAGACATAATATACTCTATTATTCCAACCTGTCTTGTATTCAAGCCAAGAATTATTTATAAGAATGATGACAAGTCACATTAAAATGTGTAATGGTTGTTTTGCATCGTGTTTAGATTTCATTGCATGGTCTACGATTTTGTAAATCTTTTTGAACATATACACCTGATTTAAATGTTTGTATTTTTGTCCACCATGAATCACATGGGCACCGCACACATCAAATACAATATTTATTCTACTTTGATCAAATTTATGTCTTGCTTTAATATTTCACATGTATGCACATACAATCATGGGTGATAGTCTTAATATTATTTATTCATTCATCAAGGGTCCATCCCAATATTTCTACATGGTCAAAGCTTTATGAAGTTTCACTTCATTACATGCGTGATTTCCATCTCTAGGATCATCTTCCCTTTAGTTTTACGAGTTTTTTGTAATATTTACATTAGATGAACTTGTTGGTTTTTCTACTTTTGAAGCACCATGGAGATTTTTCAACTAATGCATTACATCTAGAATGTCCAAGTAAGTCAAGTTTGACCATCATTTCATCAAAAATGAAGCTTTAATGCTTCACTGATGGAGGTTTGATATTTATTTTTCATGCAAAATGTTTCCGATGCTCTGCAATATTTTTTACTTTTTATGTTTTTATCTTTTTTTTAAAAATAGATGTTTTAAAATCATTTTACAAAAAAATTTAAAAACAAATCATTTATGATTTTTTAAAATTTGAAATTTGAAAAATCAAAACTCTTCAAAAAAACAAAATAGAAAATTTGTTTAAATCTAAACTTTGGAATAAAAATATGTTTTATGGGTACCACTTGCACATTGTAACTTGCAAGTTGTAATTTTTTTTTGCACGCACAACTATGGCCTTCATGACCTTTATAACCCTCTACTCTGGTCCCCTTTGTACGAGACCTCACATCCTTCTTCAACTCTTCATGCCATGATCCTATTGCAATTGCAATTTCACATCCCAGCATCCTCTGCTCCTTACAAGCCACCATTGCCCTTGATGTTTCGTTTAGAAATGTCAAAATGGCTCATAGAAGAGTCAAGAGAGAATTTGAGGTTGCCAAGAACTACAAGTTGTTGAACTAGAGAAAATGGAAGAGATGTTGATATACCTACAAGCAAAGTTGGATGCCTTGGGGAGAAGACCGACAAGTATAAAATAGAGAAAAGTTGGGAAAAAGTCTATGAAGCCAAGAGGAAAAGAGCCAAGAAATGAAAAGCAACCAACAAAGGTCATGGTGAAAGAAGTAAGCAAGCTCATTAGCAATCTAATTTTGTTTTCAAGTAGAGAGAACCCAAAAGAGTTAATGAGACGGATAGTAGAGACAAAATGTTATTTTGAACATAAGTGCATTGAAAACCCCGAGGGTAAATGTTGCAAGCACAAGATTGTGTGGTAGTGCAGCTGTACATTAGAGACTTCTCCAAGAGAGGAGACATGAGAAAGGTAAAAAGAGGATAAAATAATCGGGAACATATAGTTTTCAAGTTGATAGAGCCAATTGTGCATCCAAGCATGCAAGTAGAGTGGTTAAGGAAGCGTCAAATCTTGAGGCTTGAGAATGGAGAGGAGAAGACTGCCTTCGAAGACAATAAAAGTGATGTTACCATCTAAGCAACTCAATTTGCTTGAAGAAGCTTCAAATATTGAGGCTTGAGAATTGAGAGAAGAAGATTGTCTTAAAAGGAAATGAGATAGATATGTTGCCATTTTAGCAACTCAATTATGATTTTAAAAATAGCGAAGAGAATGAAGTATGTGAGAGATCCATAGAGGAGGATATGCAAGTGGCAGTTGTAGACCTTGAAAAAAGAAGCCCCATTAATGGAGTGGGAAGAGGCAAAAATCTCAATGGAAAATAATGGAAATAAGTTTGTGTTTCAACCTTTGCAAAAAATGATAGTTGAGGATAATAAGGAGAGTTGCATTTTTCCATTAAGTAAACAATGGAGGTAAATGAAGTGCAAGTGAATGCACATGATGAGAGTACAATTGAAGACCATACAAATGAAGTAAAGACAAAAAATCAAGTGAATAATAATGATAGGACATCAATAGAGGTTGATGAAAATGTACCCTTAATAGTCCATGTAACCACAAGTTGTGACAACAATGCAAACAATTGTGAAGAATTGGGCATTCATGTAGAACATGGTGAATTGGTGGAAAGAGTGTTTATGGGAACTCTTGATTTCCATAATGTACTTAATCTATGTGCAGGTCCGGCAATGGAGAAGATGGCAAAAGAAAGGACAAAATGCGATTCAATCCAACACACTCATATGCATGAGAAATCAAGAGAAGTGGAACAAGAAGATATTATTGCAACGACAATTAGAGGGTTGTTGGAATAGATATACAACATTAGAAGATTGTCTTCAAGATAATATGAATAAAATACGCTATAGACAACAAATGGTTTCATTCAAAGGATGTCCCCAAGAGAACATACAAGTGGGAATTCATTTGCAGTAGTTAGAGATGGAATAAAAAACTCTCACAAGAGAAATTGGGAGAGATTGGGAAAAAAAAACTTCTCAACAAGGCAACAATGAATAGAGAAGGGTATGCATTTAATCTTCATTTTGAGAAACGGGTAAAGTGAACTAGTAGGAAGACAAAGTTCAAAAATTGTTGGTTGATTCAAAAAGCATTTGGACAATGGAAGATGAAGAAAGTGACACATGTTGCATAGAGGTAAAGAATGAGTTAGAGATGGTAGTTGTGTTTCTCATGAATCAAGGATTGCATGTGGGAGCAACCCACATAGGAATTGAAGAAGAGAATCTCAAGCATCATGGATTGCATTGTTTTGATATGGGCAACGGGAGTGTAAGACCCTTTGCACACTACATGCATGTGATGCCAAAAAGGATGAAGAAATGAGGTAGCAATTGGCATAAAGTTGAGTTAAGAAGGCTGAAAATAAAATAAGAAACGAATGATATGGAGCAGCTGATATTGTTATCAACCCAAGCATGTGTAGAGGAGAATGAAATTGAAGCAAAGATGTCATTCGAAGAATAACATCACAAAATTGTAGTAAGTGATGAAGAAGATGAAGAGAGTTTTCAAAGATCATTTTGGACAAGAAACCAAAACAAGATAGATGAACTTTTTAAAGATATTTTAAAGATTGATATAGGAAAGGAAGACATTGTAACAGAGGTAGTGCAATTGTTTGGTATTGCAATGAGGGCAGCAAGACCGGACATTTGCACTATCATAGAAATAACATTTGAGGTTATCAATAATCTAATTAATGTGTAAAGGTATGATAAGTTCTTTAACAAGAAAGCTATGAAGGAAGAAGTAAAGGATGAGGTGCACTCTTCGAAAAAAAGGTGTATTTTGCAATGGTGTTGAAGACACTTGGTGGAGGTGGATGGATAGTAGTGGAACAAAGCCACAAGAGGATAGAGAGAGGCGAGGGAAAAGGGGGGAGAGAGAGAGAGTTGGTTAGAGATGGGGAAGGATTATGCACAAGCAATGCACAGAGCAAAGAGAACGGTAATCAAAATTAAGCGAGAAATGATCCATTATTTAACAAGTCATTGGTAAACGAGGAAGAAACAAATTGAAAAGCTTACTTAGTACCTAACAAAGTGGATGGGGACACATTGGCCATGGCAATTTACCAAAAGAGTGGTTATAGTTCATGAGCAAGAGCTCATGATTTTTCTACCTTGGGTATTTGATGCAAGAGCACCCAAGGTTTACAAGCAATCTTGCATCAACCATAATATATTTTAAGGATGTGTTTATGTGGACCAGTCAATCATTTTGGTATTCTGGCATTGTAGAAGTTGATCTAAGAAAAATATCAACACTCGAGCTCTTCAGGGGCATCGCTTATATCAGTGAGGATAAGTTTCATCTAGCAACACAATTCCAAGTGAATTGGTTGAGTTAAAATGTTAGTAGAATTGGGGAAGTGGTTGCGTCCATTGAAGGCCTAAAAATAATGATTTTGGTGTAGATGCAAAAAGACAAGGAATATATCAAACCCATAGTGTGATTGCATATTTGAATTCAACTTAAAAAGTCTTTGAAAAACCTGCATCTCATTTTGAGATCGCATGCAAAAGATATGGCCTACAAAAGTTGTAGAGTTTTGCACTCTCACACACCCAACAAGGCAATTTTGTAACTATCAGAGAGGATCAGTTTCATCCAACATGGTTCCAAATGAGTTGGTTGAGTTATTCAATTCTTCATAGCATTCGGTAAGTGGTTGCATTTGTTGATGACCTAAAAGTGACAATTTTTAGTGCAAATGTAAAAGGACATGAGGATTACATCAAAACCAAAATGTGATCACATTTTTGGATTCAACATGAAAAGTTATGCACTTTCAAATATTTGGCATCTCATTTCAAGTTCATATGCAAAAGATATGGCCTCCAAATGTTGCAAGGTTTTGCATTATGACAAACATAACAAGGCAATTTTACAAGGCTTAAAATACAATTTTGTAATTGTCAATATGCATTAAAGGGCACTTTCATAACCACCACACTACATTAAGCGACAGTTTTCCTTGAAATGAATGCAAAAAGAAAATAATTGGCCAAAACTCAATTTTTCAACATGTGGACCATTTTCCGAGATGAAGGGAACTTGAAAGGCCCTACTGGATGTCATTATCCATCAAGTGAGATTAGTCTTGTAAAGGCAGAGTCAATTGGGGAAGAGTTAAGTTAGTTCCAAAGAGGGAGCTCTCCAAGAAGAGAACGAAGATCAACAAGAGTTTTTCAAGTCCATGCGAGACTATGTATTGGTTATATCAAGTTCAATAAGCATGTAAGGAGTATGTGTAATCAAATCCATTTCATATTGTTATCCAATACAACAAAGATTGTGTTTTGGCTTCAAAACAAATGTGTTGCATCTAATTGTATTTGGCCCCCCTATTCATGCCTACATTGAAACATTTGTGCCCTCCTTTGCAACATTGAATGTGGAGGCTTTAAGATTGACACTGACACTTGAGAAGTTGGCATTAGAGTTAGGTTTTTTTCCCTTGCGCGCGCTTAGAAGTGGTTTGTGCAAATAGAAATCTTTGCACATGGCACTCAAAGTCATTGTGGGTCAAGTCTTTTGGTGCCTACACCACTTCTCTTGTTTCCCCTTGCCATTGTCTTGTGCAGAGTTGCTAGAGTATTTAGTTGTGCATGAGGACACTTTTGTGGATATCCCCGATGCGATTAGTTTTGCTTTTGCACAAGTTGCCATGCCCACTATATCCTCGATGCGATTAGTTTTGCTTTTGCACAAGTTGCCATGCCCACTATATCCGACCATTTTCTTCTCGAAAAGGCCACAAAAGATAGGGTGTTTTTTTTTTTTAAGCATTGCCTTTTGTTCAATCTAAGAGCCATGACAATGCATTTTTCCCCAAAAGTCAAAATTTAGGAACTTTGTCTTTGTGCAAATGTAAGGGTAGAGTCTACTAATGTACTTTATCTTTGTGCAAATGTAAGGAAAAAGTCCAATAGTGTACTTTAACACCTTGTTTTGCCAATTTGATTGACCACCAACCATAAAAGTAAATCATGGAATTTGCCGATATGCTCTCACCAAATGATCATTTCTCTATCTCAATTGCTAAAATTTCATACACTTGTCCTTGTGGTATTTAAAGCAATAATATTCTCCACATACTGATTCGTCAAACTTCTCATAAGTGTCGACAAGGTCACAATCTTCCATGCATTACAAGTTGAGAGAGTATGATGAGGCAAGGTATATTTGGTCAACACTTCCATCAATCAACATAGTATAACCAACTAAAACAAAATATGTATCATATAGGTTGTACCTAACATAAATAATCTTTGGTTGAAAAAATCACCTTCCTCTCTACAATCACACCCTAAAGAATAGAGCATCTAATGTTAGATAAATTAGCCAAGTAGAGGAATATTGAACCCCTACCTAATTTGCTTATCAATCATGGGTTCCCAAATGTCCATAACTTTCTACCATGTTGACCCCACATATGTTAGATATATTTCCCCTACCCCTAGTCCCTAACCATCTTACCAATGAATATGATCCTCAATAAGTGATTAGGCCTTAACCATATTGTTGACACTATAAAATTACTAGAATGTTATTTTGAAAATCATGCCCCTGTGATCTAAGTAGAACATAATAGGAAGTCCTAGTAGTTTATCCCAAAAAACCTCTAGAGAAGGTCCACTCCTCATCCTAACACTACCTAACACTTGTATGGAAAATGAGAAGGAAAACAAATACTCAAAGAATAAAAAGGCAAACAATAGCATAAAACACACATTATCCCTCAGGTTCAATACAAATAAACACAATTAACTATATGCAAGGGTAAGGATTCTAATGTTGAAAGTACAACTTATAGATCAAATCATCCTCATTAAACTTCAAGCCAAGGGCAACTATTAACCACAAACCTTAAGTAAATGCTTCAAATATACATAGTGCTACCAAGCTCGAGGTAGAATAACACTGAACTTGCAAAATTGTATATGCTAAAGCCATAAAACATTTACAATGAGAATAAACAATCCGAAAAAGAACAAAATATATATATATATATATATATATATATATATATATATATATATATAATAAAAACTAATAGCTAAACTAACAACTAAATTCTGAAAAACCTGAATGCTAAGCACTCTCAAAGATCTTTAGAATAATTATGCCAAACCAAGACAACATAATGCTAAAAAATAGAGCAAGAAGCCCGAGTGACATGTTCAATCCTCATAATGATCCTAGGAAGAATATCTTTTTCCTTTGATCAACAAACAACATCCTTCATTTCAAAATAATCCATAAAAACATATTCATGTAAATCTTATCCAAAAATTAACGTTGTCACCTCTAAAAATATCTTGTCACGAAAATAAGGCACACAAGACTTATATACAATTGTGTGATCAAAAGCGAAGCCTTTTTTGTAATCCAAAAAGAATACTCATCACGCCTCCTTTATTGTCCCTTTTCAACTTGCGAAAAAATATATACTAAGACCATGAAATATTCCCGATAAAAATAACCACCAACTAGAAAAAACTAATAGCCAAACTAACAAGTAAATTTTGGGAAAAAAAAAGAAGCCAAAAACTATCTTAAAGACTTTTACACAATAATTATTTCAAACTAAAACAACAAAAAGAAAGGGTGCCACATGCACAAATCCTTTCCAATGGAAAAAGAAGGGAAAAACCCTTGATGAGAGATGTTATATCCTCATAATAATCTTGAGCAAATTACCTTATTCATTAAGCAACATACTTCATTCCACAATTATCTACAAAAACATATCCATAGAAATCTTATCCAAAAATAATGTCATCGGCTCCAAAATCATCCTACATCACAAAAATATGGCACACTTGAGCCCTAAAAATAACTTTATAATTAAAGGCAATGTTTTTTCATCCCCATGGAATAATCCGTCTCTTTGGCCGCAAAAAGTGAAATCTTTTCATTTTATATTCGAGCCCCAACCTTGTAACTATGCTTTGAAAGACCCATACCTCCCATTTTATAATTGAGGCATAGCCTCCCAAATTTATTTTATTCGAGGTCTTGCGTGTTTTTCAATTTTAAACTTCCCTTTCTTTTATAAAGAGATAACACCTCCCATACTTTAAACAAGGGTCCATAAATAATATTTAAGAGTGGAACCCCAAAAAAAAATCCAATGTAAGGCCCTTTAAATTTTGCCCTGCCCTTTTATGTTGCACATTGGGCAACTTTAGAATCCAAGGCTTGGTCCTTTTAATTTTGACTTGCCCTTTCATGTTGCACATTGGGCAACTTTAGAATCCAAGGCTAACTTACCAAGCAAAAACTAATCTCTATCATTGGAACAACAAAAAACAATATCTCAAGCCCTGATATTATATTGTAAGTCATTATTAAGAATAAAATATCAAGCTTGATTTCTCTTGAACGATAAAGGATAACCTAAATCCTTCTCAAAAAAGGGATGTTTTTTAGATAAAGATCTCAAAAGTTTATGAATATGATTGACATTGACTCGAATAAGCTCATCTATGATATGGACGTAGCAAAAAAAACTTCGTACCTAGATTAAAGCCGACTCCAAATTAGTGATTAGGTAATCCATAAAGTAGGGTGCCCAAGATGGAGTTGAAGGATAAAGTGTACCCTAAATCCTACTCACGAAAGAGGATTTATTGAAGATAAGGTTCTTGAAAGTTTGTGATCATGAATGACATGGACACGAGTAAACTCACCGACAACAAGATAAAAGTTGAAACTTTCATCAAAGATATGAAAGTAGCAAAAAACAAAAAACCAACAAAACTAGGTTACAGGGGACTTCAAATTAATGATTAGTTAATGCTTAAAGTCGACTGCCCAAGATGGAAATCAAATATTATTATCAAGACATTATGATTATGATTATAATTATAGTTTATTCTTTATTTGATATTTCCTCTAAACATAAAAGATATGAGATGATAGTGTTACATTGCTAAGCAAACAATGGGTGTATATATAATCCAAGGCTAATTTTCCAAGCTAAATCAGAACCCCTTTCATTGGGACAATTGGAAGTAAGATTTCAAGGCCTACTACATAGAGCGGATTTCAAGGCCTACTACATAGAGCCCTTATTAAGAAGGCATTCCACCAAAGCTTAATTTTTTAATGAATAACAAACGGGAAACTAAATCCTTCTTGAGGAAGCAAACATTTATAGATAAAGATTGAAAGATTATGAACAAGAATGACACAAACACAAGCTCGCCAATGATATTACATAAGCTAAATCTTTTTTTTAATATAATAAATTAACCAAAATTCAACAAACATGAAAGTTGAAGGTGACTCCAAGTTGCTGTTTGGGCAACCATGAAGGGGTGCTAAAGATAGAGATTAAATATCACCATCTAGACATCCTAATTGTAGCAAATCCGTCACCAATATTTCCTTTAAAAAAAAGATAAGAATGAGATACGTTTACATTTCCTAACTAACAATTGGCAGAATTAGAAACCAAGACTAATTTCGCATCCAAAGGTCAAAAAAAAAAATTGCTCTAAAAATCTTCCTAATGTCAAATCATTCAACTAGGTGGGACGAGTCTAAGGAGTCAAGGAGAAATAGGAAATAGCAATCATCGTCACGCCTAAAAGAGTGATGAGAATCATGTGGACTTAAAGGCAGTCCACCGTGCACAAAGTTGCAAGTAGTGTTTAAGGGTGAACAATTAAATGGAAAGAGGTAGCCCAACTTCCTTGAGGGTGAAATAAATCACCTCCGAAACCTCAATCTAAGTATAAGGGCAAACCTCAACAACTTGAAAGGGCAAGTGAAAAAAGTAGGGGTGCAAAGTTTTAGTTGATCAAAGTCCATTCTAATGAAAAAGCTTAAAGGCCTTACCATCCTCAAATTGTTTTCCAACTCTATTAGTGTTGTTGTGTGTTAAATAACAAGGTAGATATCAATACTTAGTTGGATGTTATGTCTCCAAGCTCGAGCCCCCCTACTTGTTGAAATGCCCCACTCAAACACTAGCTATAAGATTGCTAGTTGTTGAGAACAAATCATACCAGAAAGAGATTACTGTCTCAATTAAAGAAATAAATAGGAAGGCATACATCTTTTAAATCCCTAACTAGTCGCTACCAACATTGAGAAAATTCAAAAATGGTTAGTGCATATGAGTTTAAGCCTTTAACCTCATTTCAAAAAACAAGTTCAATTAACGGCGATTAATATCCCATCTTTAACAATGGTCTATGAATGTAAAGTTGTTTTCTTAAGCTTAGTTTTAATAAAAGGCCATGCATATATTTCAGTCCTAATAAAAGAAAGGGTCCACATAGGTTAAACTTGGTTTTAATGAAAGGTCAAGCATATATTTCAGTAAAGCTTTCTTAATCACCTGATAATAGAAGGGATTCAAGTAGGATTACAAGGAGATTGCTGCCAGACTGGGTTTCGAAATCTCCCCTAAAGTAACCAAGCCCAATTTTTGTTTGCAGGACTAATGTCACAAATGACTTCAGGATGTAAGGGCAAAAAAAATTGCCTGTTCATAAATAGTTTTGAGATATTGGAATTAAACTTGGAACATGTGAATCCTTAAAATGAAAAACGTTATGGCTTGGTGAATGCGGCCCAAGCCCAAGTAACTTGGCACTCCCAACCTAGTCTTGAGTATATCCTTGACTCTAAAACTCATAGCTCAGCTGTGAAGCTCTTTTCATCTTTTGAATCAAAACTCTTGGTGACGTCTTTATGGTAGTAAAATTTGCCACTACTGTTTTTGTGAGAATAAAATGAATGAGACAATCTTCAAGTTTGGATTGAAAGGAATGAGGATAAAAATAGTAAAAGAAAGACAGTTTGGAGGGTGCTTACGTTTTGCTTCTACTGCCATGAGGAATGTTCAATTTCACGAATACTGATGTGAAAAGGAAATGATAATACTTCATCTAACTCTAGTACATGTGTCTGCATTATCAGTAATAAATATAGAAAAAAAAATCAGCCTCAAAGTTTTAAAATAGATTGCTTTTTTCTCTGCATTGAACCTACATCCAAAGCTTTGGAGAAAAGCATGTTTGGCAATATCAATCTAATTGTGACGATAGTATGTGGTCTGGAAAGAAGTGTGAGGTTAGCTTATGCATCAATGCATCTGCATTTAGAGAGAAAAGCAGGAATGCAATTCCAAAAAAATCATTTCCTACTGTCATGCTTGCTCTTTCCTTTAATAATGATGGGCTGATGAATTTGGGTGGGGATGGGATTTAATATCTCAGTATGCTTCCTTTTGTAAGAAATTCCTATTGTACTGTTCATGTCAATTTCTTGTAGTAGGAATGGCAAATTAGAGCTGGCCTACTTCCCAGTTTGACCGTCAAATTTGTATTTGCATTTGCATTGAACTGCCAAATAAGATGTGCTAATTGAAAACAGGAAAGTGAGCTCATGTAGGTTGACACTATGGCAAGCTGCATTCGGTACACAATTAGGTAAAGTTTGATGTTAAGAGAACTAGCAACATGAGAAAGGTATTTGGGCTTTGTTTCTAGATCTTATCTGGTTAATACATTCTTTTTTGTTGCACAAGTATATGAGGTGAAGGTGTGAGTTCAATATTTGTGGCATAGCTTGTAACTCCTTTTTAAATCCCTATCTGGTCGAATGGAATGGTTGTGTTCGGTCCTGACTCTGCACTCAAAAGGCATAGTTTTGGATGTCAGCAGAGGTTAAACATTATATATGCACTGTGTGTGGTCTCTGACCATGCCTTCTTGCAATTTCTGGCTCATTTAATTAGAACCGATCTCTACAAATATGTTGAGTTAAAGGTGAATTACATTGATATCTGCTAGGTATATTCTAGAAGATGAAAGGATGTTAGCATGAAAATTCTCTTGAGCCTATGAGTTCTGATTTTGAAGCATAGGTGGGCACCTTTTTTTCTTTGGGTGCCTACTTAAGAAGATGTGTTGTTGTGTGTATGATAATATACTTTCAGATTTTTTATCCCAGTGAGTTTTTCACGATCAATGACTGACACAAGCAATGTTTTTGGAAGCCTAGCATTGCTAACCATCTTTAGCAAATGGGGAAGAAAGTACATATTTTAGCAGTAAATTTAAAGGTGGTGCAATAGTGGAAAATCGAGAAAAGGGTCCCTCCAAAAGAGAAACCATACATATGTCAGCAAAGGTTGAGCATTATATATCTGCACTGTGTGGTCTCTGACCATGCCTTCTTGCAATTTCTGGCTCACTTAATTAGAACCGATCTCTACAAATATGTTGAGTTAAAGGCCAATTACGTTGATATCTGCTAGGTAAATTCTAGAAAAGGAGGTTAAGATGAAGGTTCTCTTGAGTCTATGAGTTCTGATTTGGAAGCATAGGTGATCACCTTTTTCTCTTTGAATGCCTACTTAAGAAGATGTGTTGTTGCCTCGTGGATGATCTGTTGCTTCTTGGATTTGTGTGCATGATAATATACTTCCATATTTTTTGATCCCAGTGGGTTTTCGCTATCAACGACTGACATTCACATGCCATGTTTTTTAAGTCTAGCATTGCTAACCGTCTTTAGCAAATGGGGAAAAAAAGTACATATTTTAGAAGTAAATTTAAAGGTAATGCAATAGTAGAAAATCAAGAAAAGGGGCCCTCCAAAAGAGAAACCATTCAATAATAAAAGGGTATAACTAATATAGGTGTGACCCAGTTTCTAATCCATTAATTAACACACTAAATGTAAAATATAATATGTAAAATGGTTACCTAAATGTTTCCATTAAAAAAAATAGAACAAATTCTGCAATTGCCATTGCTATACAAGTGACTATATTCCAACTTATCTAAAAGTCAAATTAAGCTGGCATATTTTTTTAGCATCGAGAGTCCAACAACTCAAATCTTGCTACAATTTGTTTAATGCAGTAACTATTCTATAAAGGATTAGAATATATGTAAATATTTATAACTTCCCCATTCAATGTTTAAAGACAAATAAATGTTTTGCTAAAAAGTGGATCTTGAATGTGAGTGGTTCAAGAATTCCCTCTTTAAGCTAAAGATCAGTGTAAAGTTAGTTTTAAAGAAATGTCTAATTGTGAAACAGAAAGTGATGATCCATTACATGATGATGAATCAAAAGCCTTCAATCCTCAAAATTGGTATCTATGTCATCTTTTTTTATTCACTAGATGGTCGTATCGTCAAATTGTAATTTTATGTCACTAGCCAACTGATCTTGTAATTTATCGCATTGGTTTAGTTTTTCTTGCCAGGTAAGGGCCCGTTTTCAACCCTCGTTTGTCAATCAAAAACAAACCCTACATTAGTTGCCTTTTTATAGGCCCCCTAAATAGAAGGGTTTTTTAATTAATTTTTAAAAAAAGTAGTTGGTGTGATTATTTTTTTAATAAAAACTAAACGGCCTTCTTAGAATTGTATATTAGATAAGAAATTAACAAGTTTAAATTATAATTCATAAATATAAGTTCCCATTAATTACTATATTATAACACTTATCTGACTAATAATCTATAGGAGGCTTTTCCAAGGAATGTGGTCCACTAATAAAGTAGGTTTCACCGATATTCAAATCCCATCATGGTCATGTAAATACTTTAATTACTTGGATGATAAACTTCATGGTTTATTTTAACCTTTTTACATTTGGGTTTGGTCATTGTAGAAAACTAAAATTCTTAGATTTTAAATTCTTTAAAACCTACATCCCTTGCAGTCCCCTGAAACTTTCTAGGTCCCTCAAACTTATTAACATTGATTAAACCATTCTATGAAAGGATAGACATAGCATTGATTAATTGATTGATTACAGAACTACATATACATCCGAGCATGATTATCCCATCAGTAAATACAATCAAGATTCTAAAATGATTACAAGAAAAGGTAACAATCAACTGAAACAGAAAGACACTAAATGCCAAAGCTCACCCAACAGGAAATCATCATCCGTCCAATATGAAGTTGTCTTGCCCATCTCCAGTAGTATTTATATTGGTGGCGAACATTTTGTGTTTAAAATCTAAGGTCTTCTGTTTTCAAACCTCCTTAAGCATCCCATTTGTTCCGACGTGTTGGGGGTGGCACAGTGGGTTCACTTTCACTTATGCAATTACATGGCATTTCCAGTTTGGAAAATGAAGTGACGTGGTATGGAGACTGGCAATAAATTGATGGGACTTTTCTAGCTGCCTTGATTCTCAGTGTACGCACTTCTCTATTTCTACGTGAGAGCCTGCAAAGTGCGGTTTACCTGGACTGACCCTCCCTGGTCCAGAAAAAGGGTTTCACAAAACAAAGAGAAACACAGCCTTCTAGATGCTTTAGCATGGATGCATATTATCTTGTTATGAAAATCCCATAAATTTCAATCCTTCAACATCAATTCAATGGCTTACACATTATATGGTTATGACAACCATTCAGATATCAGCAAATTAGGTTAGATTGTATATATTTATCAACTGGCCCCAGCTGATGTTGGAGATGCAATAAGCATACGATGTAACCACTGATGTGGTTCATGCCTGCACAGTAGGAGTAGATCTCACACAGTTGGCATTGACCCGACAAACGGGGAAAAGCCTGACCAATAATATGCATACAAAGACCCAATAATATTTTCTGTAATTTTCTTCTGCAACAATACATTTTAATGAAGATTTTGGACTGACTACAAAGAACACATAGAAACATGCATCACCTTTTCAGTACGCCAAAAGACAAAAAAGCAGATAAGGACACACAAAGCAAACAACATCCAATTGATGAGAATGTAATGCCAGAAGCAACCATGGGGGGTGAAAACACTGGTGGCAAGGAAAGAAATTATTTTTTCTCAATCATGAACCGCAGGAAAAGAAAACAAGGAAAACAATAAAGGTTTTTTTAAGTATAATTCACTGCAATCAGGATTTTGAAAATACAAAGTCAAAACATGCACCTAAAAAGCATGGCAAATGACTTTTTAAAGCCAGTGAATCTCAGGGCTCATGGGAAAATAGGACCTCTCTTGATTTGGATATCCTACAATGCTTTAGAAGTATTTATTGAGTGCTCCCACAAGGGCCAAGGTCATTCATATCTTTTGCCCACCATCAAGCAGTACATACCAAGTCTGCCAGTGGGTAATAATGTGCTCTACAAAACAAAAAACGGGCTCAAGACTGCTCGTTCCAGAAGAGGTGCAGGTTGACTTGTACTGCAGAGAATGACGATCAAACACATTCTTTTTAAAACCTAGAAGGAAGCTTGGCATTGTACATTGAGCCTGAAGTTCTGTACTTCAGAATAATGGACAGAATTCCAAATGAAGCATGAAAGACGAGGACTGTATTCGTTTCAATAATATGGAAATTTTTTAGTTTTCAGTTATTTCCACTCAAAAGGAATACCTAATTTTAGGGGGATAAAAAACTTAAACTTTATACTAGATAATTGCACACTGGCACATGCATCCACAGCTCAGAACATATGATTATGTAGTAAGGGATGCCATTAATCAGCTGACTGTCCATCAATTGTGAGTCAATTATAATTGATTCCCTAGAGGCCATGGAAAAGGTTCGGTATGTACCATGCATCTGACTCCAAAGCCACAAATTATTAGACCATGAATGGTATTTGCGTACCTGCCTTTTTTACTTCCATTGACGGTTTCTTTGTGACCAGAATCTTACTAGTCGGAAGTTAATTGCAGATTAAAATCACCACATCCATCGCTCACTCTGCACATAAAAATGTAAATTTCAGAGAAACATTGCAACTCTGAAAGCTTATAATACAATTTGAACAACTATTTATAATTTCATGAACACAATTCCAAATGTTAATTTCTATAACTGTTAGAAGAACCAATCTCATTCAATAAATCAAACAATAAAAATAACATAGGGATAATACACTACGTCAACATCCATGCATAGCTATTTGGAGACACACAAATAAGACACTACAAGACAACAAGTACAAAGGGTACACAATACCTGGCACTCACTGCAATCGTAATGTGAGCCTTCCAACAGTAATTACACGAACAAAGAGTACTTCATACAACTTTTGACTTTGAAACAGCCATGTAAAGACTTTGCAGAGATAGGAAAGCCTGTAATTACTGAGCATCTCCAAATTTCCTGACGAGTACCACAAATGTAGTCTCACAAATAGAAAAGATAGACAAAGGCAAACAAAGGCACAGGTCAACAAACATTTTCTTCAGATACAGATACACAGGAAAAAAAAAGTTTAAAACACACTTAAACACAATGGGAACCAAGCGTAGACAATCTCACGTACATAAGAGCACCTAGACACAAAGGGTCTCCAGACACTGTAATTTATGTCAAAGAGAGTTCAACATTACTAATTTACATAGTTACATGTACAAAAACACAGTGGCCTACAAAATAAATCGCTTATGTGGCAGAAGATGCCCTGAATGATTGCATATCCATAACACATACAAATTCACTGCTGTATAAAACACAGTAAAATTGAAAAAGAAGCAATGCGTAATAATAATAATCTTGCATTAAACTATCAGTAACAAAACTAAAAATCAATTCCAAAGCAATATATTGGTTTATTCCAAGAAAGCAATAAAAGAAAGGAAAACAGCTCCCCAGATTACATGTTCTACTGTGCAATACGCACGTAAATGACATGAATTTTCAAGCCTTCAATCTTCACCAAAGGGAGCTATTGCTTCCCACCTTTTTCATATGACAGCATTGGAGCCGCATATATAAGCATCCACAATCTTCATTTTCCCCTTTCAATATCATACATCAAGCCATTTTCTAACCCACAAAAAATGGGGCATATAGCTGCTACATGCTGAATGGAACAGTCTCCATTTGTAAAGAACAGCGCCATCAATCCAACCTCCTCTTGGCATGTTTGGCATGTCTATTCAGTAAGGCTTGCTCTGTTTGTTATCTCGCTTAAGTTGGACCTTCAGCTTTTTTCCACTCAACTGGAATCCATTCATCACATTGATGGCAGATTGTGCAGCTGCAGGGGAGTCATAACTCACGAAACCTGTAAAAGTTAAAACCATTCAATTTCATAAAAGACTAACTGGTGAAAAGGAATAGCATGTAATCAAAACTAATGTAACCTAGAAAGCAACCCAGCAGGGGAGTAATAATTCACGAAACCTGTAAAACCGCTCAATTTCATAGAAGATTAACTGGTGAAAGGGGCTCAAGAATAGCATGTAATTAAAACTCGTAACCTAGAAAGCAACCCAAAAGACAGGCACAATAGAAACAAACTTTCTAAGGTAGACTAATGAGGAAATGTTTACCAAAGCATTTGCTAACACCAGTAGCCTTGTCAACAAAAACCTTGGCACTTATCACTCTTCCAAAAGATGAAAAAGCATTAGATAGTTCTTGGTCACCATACTCTTGTGGAATGTGATAAATGAACAAATTTGCTCCAGGCGGGCCTGTAACAGAAAGGTCAAGTGATGTAGATTAATATATAAAACAGATGGCTTATACACTTTAGAAGTCACCAGATGAATGCAACAACACTTCTGCGTATACCTTCAACCTGTGCCCCAGAGCTTGTTTTCACATTTCCAGATGCTGAATTTGCATTTAACAATGCTGGTGCAACAGAACCATGTCCAAGATGCAGTGCACCATGGCCAATCATTGGACCTTGATAGCCCATGGGGTACTGGACACCAGACATGCCAGAATATCCAGAGCTCATGTAACCTGCTGACTGCATTGCAGCAAAGTTTGTTGGTCCCATACCAGTGACAAGATCGTGGGTGGCACCAGACAATGTGTTGGCAGGATTAACTGCTGCCACCATATTGTGTAAACCAGGCTGATTTGACAATGGAGGCAGTGGATATTGCACAAGCCCATATGTCCCTGGTGCCTGGCAAACATCAACACGATGAAACTTTTAAGTAATCAGATTCCTAAGTTCACACCTTTAGAAAAATGACCCTCAGATTAGTCTATATAGCCATAATTACCTACTCTGTGCATTTAATTTTGTCAATTCATATTACTAAAAATGTTCCAATATAAATTAATCATGGGTGTGTGTTTGTTAGTTTTAGTAAAATGTTCCAACATCGAGTGATCTTGGGTATCTGATAATTAAAAAAAGGAAAATATTCGTATGAGGAACAAACACTAGAACCTGATACCCATAGCCATTAAAGGAAGCAGAGGGCATGTATCCCATGGGCATTGCACCAAACAAAGAAGGCTGTTGTCCAGAATCTGCACTAGGTGTATTAGGGGCCTGGGGCTGAGCTTTCTGAACCCTTCGAGCCTGTCTCTCCTTTTCAGTGTCTGCCCACCTAACAACAAGTGGTAGACTTGAACCCTGCAAAAATTCAAAACCCATTAGGGTGTGTAACATATACTTATTCTCGAGTCCAACTCGACCATACAGAAGAGGATAAACTACTCCAGACCCCAGCCCTGCATATTCAATAACAACTTGCTCAAAACACCCCAAACTGCTAGAGTAAAATACAAACCTCCATTTTGTGCTTCCCATTGATGGCCTCTAGAGCAGCAACAGCCTGATCCCTTGTCTCGAACTTCAAGAATGCACAACCAGCTGCAGGAAATAGTTTGATATTCACAAAATGAAGTGCGATTCAAGACCAACTCATATCCATTACTGAATTCAATAAATAGTGTCTTTCGCTACACTAAAAAAACATACTCGAGAAAACAATATGCACCTTTGTTTGCTTGCTGAGGACCACGTAAAATTTGCAATTCTTTAATAGTTCCAAACTGGGAGAACAGTGTAGAGACGTCTGCATCTGAAATTGTCTTTGGAAGCATTCCAATAAAAAGCTTGTGCTCTGAATTATAACATAAATTGTGTTAAGACTTACGGTATACATCAGAAGTATAGGATAAATACTGCAAGAGCTGTAATTGTATGCTGCTTAAGCCAGGCTCTTTCTACTCTAGAGGCTACCAAAATCCCCAAAGAGTAGTAACTTCGCATAAGAAAAATGAAACTCTGAATATCATACCCGTTACCTACCTATTCTTTCCAATTCACCATCTGCATACTTTACTTGCATTGGACTTGAAGCCTGTAAACAATATAGAGAAACTAATATCTCAGCTATGACATTCTGAAATAAGAAATTTACATACTGCAACTGTATCTCAGTTTATTTAAGCAATAATTGTCTAGAAATTAATTCATCAATGCCTCAATTGTATGGCACTTAAGCACAATACCCTTACCCTTACCCTTACAAGAGATGCTATTCAGAGTAGCTTCACTTTCATAATGCAGGGTGATCATATTATTCAATATTGTAACAAAGAGTAGACATCACGAGGCCAACAAAGTTATCTTTTGCACTGGTACTTCTGTCAGAACCCTCAAAATCACTTCTGACCTCTTTGTCGTAGAGTTATATTTAATATGATGCTAGTCTTAAGGCTTAAATGAAGCTAAATTAAATGATATTTACCAATCATAATTCATTTTTGCCTCTTGTCATTCCTATTGTTAAGCACTCTATAACCTGAGGCAGTGCATACTGTCAAGAACTAGTGCATATGTGAACTAAAGTAATCCAGTATAGATTATAAGTAGTCATGGCCAATGGGGAAAAAGGCTAGACAGGGAGAAGCCAAACTAGTGGGATTACATTCACTGTTTCTCCCTGCTATTAACAAACACTTACGGAGCTTTTGTGCCAAGTGGATCCCCTTTCCTTGTAATTTTTACAAAAAATACATGCGGAAAATTGTTTGAAGTGTAATGACTACTCATGGAGGTCAACTTGAGATATCTTAAACACACACAAATAAAATCCCACAAAAACTAATAATCTAATTGAATTGCTCATGGAATCTTTCAATAAATTAACATATAATCCAGTATAGTTTTTTAAAAGCTGCTTTGCAAACAAAAGTAGATTAAGCTACAGACTATTGAGTACCATAGATTCGAAACAATGATAGTCAGTCAAAATCAGAGACAACTTTTAGAAGAATATACAGGCACTTACCCCAGGCAATGTTCGTTTATTATGAAACAAAGAAATAGCCTTGTCTGCTTCTTGCCTTGATGGGCACGTTACAAAGCAACATCCTGTTAAAACCAGGCATAACATTTAAAAAATGGTTCATTAACACAAATGCAAATATTAAATACCATAAATAATGGGACATTACAAACCAATACAAACACAAACGTATGGGTATACAAGTTAAAAACTGAGTAAGATGCATCCATGGTGGCTATATAATTTCTATACGCTGCAAAAAACGAACAAGATGCATTCCTGGGGGCTATATAATTTCTAAATGCTTCATTCAATTAAGTGGAACTCTCGTTATTGATAGCAATATTGAGTAAAAACAATTCATTCACTGCAAAAACTGAACAAAATGCATTCATAGTGGCTATGCAATTTCGAAATAATTCATTCGATTAAAGAATATTCTCATTATTAATGGTAGTATTTTAAGGATGCATTTGTTGAAAGGGGCAGCCAGCAATGGGAACTCAGGAGGGCTCTAAGCCATTCATCAAAGTCGCTCTTGAGATGCCTGCTTCTGCCTCTGCAACTGAAACAAACCAGCCGTTGCCTGGCACCCAATCCGTGGTTGGCAAGGCTGACACAATCCCAATTCTTGACAGGGTTCCCAAGATTGTTGATCAGAAGGATTTCTAAAAGGATCATGGTTTAATTTATGGGTTTAACAGCTTCTAGCCCTGCCTATTAGAGCTTTCATAAGTGGGTTTTAAATTCTTGGAAACCCTTGCTGTCAAAAGATATCTACCTTTACCCTTGTGCTCAAGGTTTATTCATCATTGAGAATGATTTGGCTAAAGATCATAACCTCGTCCTCCATGTAAGACCCTGCTTTAGGGGAGTCACTGGTTTGTATATGAAACAAACCAGTAGTACATGTAATCTTTGGGTAGAGGTAATATAGATGAAATATAATCCTATTGGCAGGATAACGGCATTTTCATTCTAGGAGCGGGCCCCGTTATTGACCCCACATTTACCAATCAAAAAATAACAGTATTTTGGGACCCAAGCATTTATGGGAAATGACATGACCGCTGATTAATTCAAATTGGAATTTCCACAATCAACTCTGTACAAATGGATGACCTCTCGCTTTACAATGAATAATTGTAGCTCAGTTAAGCAGTTTTAAACTCATTCATTTAATGTGATTATAACATAGGCAATGTGTTAGTGTGATTATCATTGGTTACCATCAACTTTACATATTTGGGAATGTAGCAAATAGCTAGTCATGGCTGGAAAGTAACAAGACAATTATGAGGTTCAATGAAATGTTGAGTAAAATCGGAGAAAAGAGAGGCCAGTCATCTACTTGGCCCATGCCAATAAACATCTGTAGATTCTTCTGTGTTACTTGCAAATGTTTCTTTGATTTTCCATCAGTGTTCTGTGTGATATTTGGCTTCAAATGCTGTATTACCAGGTGTAATTTCAAAGTCACCCAATAATATTATAATAATAACCCCAAATATTTATCAAGTCAATATCAAATGAATGCTTCCTTTTTAATGCCACCTATGACATCTGCATCGGCGAAAACACTAAACAAAAGCAAAAAAAGACCACCAAGATGTGAGTTTTCCCCTCTTTCTGTTATTGATTGGTACCTTGAAGGTGAAATGGAATGAGGTACGATATATGTCACAATCAGTTTTTCCCGGCTGAGAGACATTGTCATCCTGGAACCATTGAAACAAATCCTTACTGTCTTTTTAGAGGCAACACTGTCATATGAACCAGGTGTTCATACTGCAGTTTTACTGTTGATACTCTAGCTATCATAGCTACCTGGCTGTGCTCAGAATTCTTTATGAGTGGACAATCTCCTGAGTGAAAGCCTAATGTGTTTCAAGGAAGACAACATACTTTCTAATCACGTCTGATCTGCATATAAATTGGTATCTTAGGAATTGGTTATGTATACCCAGTATGCGTCATTGGGGAAGCCAGAGATCACCTCCCATGGCAACTCCGGTTATAGGATTAATAAGTTGACATGTGATGCTGATAATAAATTTGTGTATGGAGAACTCTCATAAAATAGTTTTGAAGTTTGGCAAAGCAAATGTGTTGGAACTTGGGATAGTATGCTTTGGGCTTACAAATATCTGAAATATCATTGTGATAATCACACCCATCACCTGAGTGAATTCAAGACTGGTTGTTAAGTCCTTGTTCTTGTCAAAACTTGGTTTTCAGAGAACAGTTTTATGTAGTAGACATCTTTCAAGAGTGACTAGTAATTTGAATTACTTTCACTGTAATTCATATTACAATGATGTTAATTTTGATATATATCTTAATTGCAAATAAAATACTGGAATACCTATCTTAACATTCACACAATGGGTAAAAACAAGCTTCACGATGGCAAGTCGCTCCTCCAACGGTCTTTTTTCAAACTGCACTTCCGCCACTCCTCCATCTGCTACTCCATCTCGAACCAGCTCTGGTTGGATTTATGTTGGTCCTAGGCCCTCCTGTGTTGCTGCTGCTGAGGATTCGGCTCAATCCCCTCCTGCCTCTTCGTCACTCCTTCCTGGGCCGTTACTGCCCTCTATCTCTGCAGAGCTGCACGTCAGTGACAACCTTGGGAGCTCTTCTGCAGGAAATCCTGATGCCCAGTGCATCTCTGGCTCTGTTTCTGTCACAGCCTCTGCTGTGGCTCTCTTACCTGCGCAGCATGTTCCATGTCAACCCTCTGCTGGACTACCAAGTTCGAGCTCTGCTTCAGCTGCTTCTCCACAGAAAACTTCTCTTTCATACAAGGTTGCTGTGGAGCGATCTGCAGCTGCTCCCGAAATTCTTCACACCAGCCATTTCTACATAGAAGCTGCAGCAGTTTCCACTATCATTAATCTTGGGAATGAGGCTGCTGAGCAAGAAAAATATTTTCAAGAACATGGTCTTATCTGCCATTTCAATGGCATGGGGCCAAAATTGGCAGACCTTCACCAGTGGGTCTCTTCCTCTTGGAAAACCCTTATTTCTCAGAAGAACTTCATTTATCCTTGTGCTCAATGCTACTTCATTACTGAGTGTGAGGATGAGGAGAACAGAAACCTCATTCTCAAAGATCAGCCCTGGTTTTGGAAGGGCACTGGGTTGTGTATGAAGCCTTGGCAATCCACTTTTGATCCTTCCTTGGTCATTAACTCCTCTGCTCCCATTTGGGCGAGACTATCAAATCTTCCCCTACACTTCTGGTTTTCTTCTACTTTCTCCTCTATTGAAAATTCCCTGAGTTTGTATCATTTCTGTTCTCATGAAAGAGCTAACAAGCATTTCACTACCTTTGCTAGTCTTTGTGTCGAGATTGATTTTGAAAATGGTCTCCCAGAGGAGATCTAGCTCAAATAGATGACAGGGCTTGGAAGCAAAAGTTGGATTACAAGCATGTGGTCTTGTATTGCCATGCCATGGGCATCTTGCTGCTGTTTTCCCAATGCAGCCTGCTAACAACTCATCTGACCCAAATGGTGCGAAAAAGATGAGCAGAAAGTCTCTTCCCACCTGGTGGAGTGTTGTTGAGAAGCATTATCATTTGGTGTCCCCACCTTCATAAAACCCCCTCGGAAGAAGGAAATGCCTTTCACCCACCTTTCTCGGGATGTTTTGGCTCACTTTGTAGCCAGCACCTCTGTTTCCAACAGTTCAGCAGCCTCTCTTCCTTCTCAAGAGCTGGTTCTTGAGGATCCTCCTCCTTCCACAGCAGCAGACTCTTCACACCTTCCTCTTCAGGAAGGTGCAAAAGCTTACCCTTTCCCCATGGTGGCTGTTTTGTTTTCAAGCCTTTCTTAGCTTCAACTCCCCTCTAAGGCCTCTTGAAGACTTGGTGCAGATTTCTTCTAATAAGGGATGGCCGTAAGTTAAGAAGCAGAAAGCTCCTAGCAATTCTTCCTTCAAGATGAAATTGAGATCCATGAGAAATTCTGATTATGGGTGGTTGTAGGGTTTTATTTTGTTTTGGCCTGTTAATGGGTCTTGTAGCAAGGCCTGTGGTGTTTTTAATGCTGGCCTGTTTAAAAGCTTAATAGTTGATCTATTCTCTTGATGCTGGCCTACTTATGGGATTGAAATCCTTCATTTTTAGCTCTATTTCTTGTTTACTCTCTTTGGCCCATTCATGGGTGTTTGTAATTTCTCGCCTGCTCATGGGCTTAGTTTTCCATTTCTTTTCCTCATTCTCTCCATATAAGCATAGAGGAAACAAAATAAGTTAAAAAACCACAAAACATACTAATATTTCAATGCCAAATATCATAATATTCAATGGTCAAACTTAGATTAGTCTTATAACAAGTACATAGTTCAAATATTACTATATTATTATATTATATTATGTAATGTTATGTTATAAATTTATAAATTATAAAAAAAATTATAAATTTGTTATATTATACTAATATTTTATAAATTATAAAATATAATATATTATATTACATTAATATTAATATCTAATAAACTATTAAGGAGGATGGAGCATGCGCGCAGAGCTCGGTGCAGTCCCGCGACCTGTAGCAAGTTGCGGTCTGCAGGCGTTTGATCTCTGCGGCCCACGCATTTTCCTTGCAGATCGGGCCCTATGGGGTCGTTTCCAAAAAGGGGTGGGGTTTTTAAGATTTCAGGGGGGTTCTTTTTTCATGTGCATGCACTTTGTTCGGGACTGGTCTGGGGCGCGAGGGTTTGAGGGGTTTTCAAATGGCAGGCTCTGTGCTTTTGGGAGAAACATCCGAGGATGCTGCTATGGCTGGGGTTGGCGACAGGTTTCCTCTTTCATCCCCCCCTGATGTTGGAGTTTATAGCACTGGTGCTTTGAAATTGCACAAGATAAATGGATGCTTGGAAAGAGCTCAAGTTTGTCCGAAGCTGGTGATTCAAACAGAGGCGGTAGCTGAGGACCTAGAATATTATAGCAAACATGCTTTAATTTGCAAATTTATGGGATTGAGGGTTTCGATGCCTTTTTTGGAACCCTGGATTCGCAAGTCATGGAATCCGAAAGGTGATTTTGAAATCTTGCTCGCTGCGAATAACTTCTTTCTGGTGGTCTTTTCATGTATCTCCGATCGTAACAAGGTTTTTGAGGGAGGGCCCTACTTTTATAATCAGGTTGGCCTCTTCATGAAGCCTTGAAACGCAGGATTTAATTCCGCAAAGGAACTACCCTCGAAGGTGCCGGTGTGGGTTCGTTTTCCTCGATTGCCGTTGGAATGTTGGAGACAGGATATTCTACAATCAATTGCGTTGCTACTAGGGAAGCCTATCGGCCCGTCTCAACAAACTTTGGAGAAGCAAATTTTTTCCTATGCCCAAGTCTGTGTGGAGATTGACCTAAGCCAGCGTCTGCCAGATTCTATTGATCTCACTGTTGGGTCTAGCTCCTGGACTCAATAGGTAGACTATGAGACTTTACCTTTTAGGTGTCTGCTATGCCATAAGTATGGCCATCTCCTAAGGAGATGCCCTCGTGCCTCGAGTGCTCGTGGTTCAGATAATGTGAAGGCTCCGTCTATTCCAAGGGTAGAAAAAGGTAAAGCACCCATGCAAGGGGTGGTACCGGATAAAGATGGTTTTGTGCCAGTCAAGGCATGAAACAAGAATCGAGGACAGAAGAGGACTCTTCGAGATCGTCAAGAGGAGACTTTTAACAAGTTTGAGGTTTTGAATGAATTGGTCCAAGAGAAGGGGGTTTCTTCTGACATGCATGTTGAAGCCTCTCCTTTAGTTGATTATAACTCTGAGTCTTTCCTTGTCACTACCTCAGTCCTTGATCCTGTAGTGGATTCTGGGATGGTGATGGATTCAGTTGCTTCTCCCCCCAATGCTGGGTTTAGGGATTCTTGTGGTTTGGTGGAAACCCCCATGGCCTCTTCAGATGAAAGGGTGAGTTTAGCTAGTGGATCGGGTTTGGAAGACCCTGGTAAGAAAAACGCCCTCTCTTCTTCGTCTATTCTGGGTTTACAGCAAAAATCTTTGAAAAAGGGTGCTCCTGATAAGCCCCAGAAGGTGGGGAGGAAGAAGGATCAGGAGAAAGTTAAGTTGGCTGGAGAGACATTGGTGGAATCTAGGTCGGTGAAGACATTGGATGCTCACTTCTCTCACCCTTCGCAATGATTGTGTTATCTTGGAATGTAAGGGGTATGAATAGCATCCCTAGACAGAAGGCTATTCGGGACTTGGTTAGTGCTCATTCTTCGAATCTGGTTTTCCTCCAGGAGACAAAGCTATCTATAGATGGTATGATGCAGTGTGTTTCTAAGATTTGGAACAGAGGGTGTTGCCAGTGTGTGGGTGCGCAAGGCAGCTCAGGGGATCTGCTTGCCTCTGGGATCCTCGACAAATTTCTCCTGTTTGGTGGATCTCTAGTAGGTTTTCCATCTCTCTGGTTGCAATTAATTTGGAGACGAGGGAAAGAATTCTTCTTTCTAACATTTATGCTCCGACGGATGTACCTGGAAAGACTCTCCTATGGTCACATATCAATTTTCTGAGATCGTTGGATCCTTTCCTTCCCTGGATTATGGCAGGTGACTTCAATGCAATTACCTCCCTCGAGGAGAAAAGGGGGGGCGTGCCTCGTTTGGACCCCTCTTCTAAGCTTCTAAGGGATAACGTGGCTCGACTCCGGCTTGTGGATATTAAACCTTCAAATGGCATGTTTACTTGGAATAATAGGAGGCTTGGAGATGATGCCATCTCTGAACGGTTAGACAAGTTTCTTGTGCCCTGTTTTTGGGTGGGTGACAAGTCGCTGTCAAGTTCTGAAATTTTAGATTGGCAAGGATCAGACCATTGGCCGATTAAATTCTCTACCCGTTTGGTTGATCGTCCTAAGAAACAAACTTTTAGATTTCAGCTTATGTGGCTCAGGGAGGAGAGTCTTCTTGACTTAGTTTCTAGCTGGTGGACTGCAAGACGACCTGCTTTTGGTACATCAATGTACTCTTTTGTGAAGAGGCTTCAATATGTGAAGTATAAATTGAAACATTGGAATAAGTCTCAGTTCGGCAACGTGTTTCAGCGAAAAAGGGTTGCCCAACAGCGCGTGGATTCTATTACTAGGCAGATTCGGGACCAAGGTCTGGATGCGAATCTAAGCAAACTTGAGGTCAATGCAATGAAAGACCTTGAGGAATGGGAGCTTCGTGAGGAAATTTTTTGGAAACAGAAGGCCCGTGTTGATTGGCTTCAAGAAGGGGACAAGAATACCTCCTTCCATAAATCGGTGAAGGCTCGAAGACAAGGTAACTTTATCTCTTCTCTCCGCTCTCCTGAGGGTTCTGTTCTTTCTTCCTCTTCGGGGATCTCTAGTGAGGCGGTTCGTTTTTTCTCTGCTCTCTTTTCTGAAGATACCCCGCCTGCTAGTGAAGAGGAAGCCTCTATCGTGGCTAGTATTCCCTCTCTAGTGACTACAGATATGAATGCTTCTCTTCTTAAACCTATTTCTGTGAGGGAGTTGGAGGATGTGGTGTTTTGTTTGAAAAAAGGGAAGGCTCCTGGCCCTGATGGTTTCCTGGTTGAGTTCTTTCAGGAATTTTGGGAAGTCATCAACCTTGATCTTTTGGAGGTGGTGCAGGAGTCTTATAGGAATAAGCAAATGTTGCGAGCCATGAATGCCACATTTCTTGCTCTTATCCCAAAACACGAGGGTGCTGATTCGCTGGATCTTTTTCGACCGATAGCTCTGTGCAATGTGTTGTATAAAATCATTACAAAGCTAATTGTTGAACGTTTGAAGCCATGTCTGGATAAGTTGATTTCAAAGG
This sequence comes from Torreya grandis, assembly GCA_037957365.1. NCBI lineage: Eukaryota > Viridiplantae > Streptophyta > Pinopsida > Cupressales > Taxaceae > Torreya > Torreya grandis. The sequence continues at coordinate 4,707,813 of JARHVA010000504.1, read as the reverse complement.
AACAAGGGGGCTTTGTTGGCGGTAGATAGATTTTGGACAAAGTAGTTATTGCGGCTGAGACTATTCACTCTATGGCCTTTTCTAAGGAAAAGGCTATGTTAATAAATTTGGATATGGCTAAAGCTTATGACAGAGTTAACTGGGGTTTTTTGATCAAAATTCTCAGTGCCTTCGAGTTCAGTTGTGAGTGGATTGATTGGGTTATGAGTTGTGTGAGGACTTCCTCATTTCTTGTCCTCATAAATGGGGAGTCTTCGGACCTTTTTGGTGCTTCTAGAGGCCTTCGACAAGGGGACCACTTATCCCCATACTTGTTCATCTTGATCGCTGAAGGCTTAGGGAGATTCATTAAGTCCCGTGTTATGGATGGGCTCTTTCAGGGTTGGAAATGGAGCAATTCTCTTCCTCCTCAAACACATCTGCAGTTTGTGGATGATACAACTTTGATGGGTGTCGCTAAGGTGGCTGAAGCGGTTGTTTTGCGTCAGATTTTAGATTGTTACCTGGCCGCCTCAGGTTAAAGCATTAATGAAAGTAAGTCTTGTATTTATTTCTTCAATACCCCCAGGCTTATTCAACAGCGTATTGCCAGGATCTTAAGGTTTCAAGTAGGGAAACTTCCCTTTATATACCTTGGCATCCCTCTGGATGTGCGCCCACTCCCCCGATGTTTTTGGCAGGACGTGATGGATAAATTTCGTAGGCTGGTTTGTCACTAGACCTACAGATGGTTATCTACGGCTAGAAGAGTTACACTGTTGAAGTCCGTGGTTCAAGCCCTTCCTATATACAAGTGCTTTGTGTTGTCGGCTCCCTCAAGTTTCATCAAAGATTTTGAGGGCCTCTGTCGGCAATTTCTTTGGTCAGGGAATCTCCTTTCGAAGAAGTGGAGCTTAATTAAGTGGGAAGTTGTTTGTCGACCAAAGCAGGATGGTGGTCTAGGTTTGCGTAGGACAGATTGGAATGGTCAGGGTTTGGCTACTAAGCTATATTGGAGATGGTGTTCATATCAGCATCAGTATTGGGCCAAGGTCCTTACCTTCAACTACCTTGGGGAGGTGGAGGGCACTGTGGTGCCTCGTTTTAGCCTTTCCGGGAGAGGTTCTATGATCTAGGATACTCTCAAGAGGGGGGTTGCGCTGGTTAAACAAGACCTGTTTTGGATCTGTAATAGAGGCTCTGATGCTCTTTTTTGGCATGACTCTTGGGATGGCTTCCCGCCTATCCTCTCCTCGCACCCTCACTTGGGGAACTTATGTAAGATTTTTGTTCAGGCTAGTTGGAGGAGAGTGATGGATTTCAAAGCCCCTCAAGCTTTGGGACAGACTATTGTCTACCAGTGGAAGGATATGCATGTTTGGCCCATGGGTGGATCTTTGGAGGATAGGAGGGAGTTGTCCTCCATTTTGGCTGATAGAGTCTGTTGTTCTCTCCCAGAGCGGGATGTACTGGCTTGGGGTCCGGATTCAAAAGGAAAGTTCACTGTTGCCTCAAGGTATCATGTTTTGGACAGACAGGCTTGGGGTAGTGTTGAGGTTCCTTAATGGAAAAATATTTGGAATAAATTCTCTTGGCCAAAATGCAATTTCTTTTCTTGGCTAGTGGTTTATGGTAGGTATTTGACTTGGGATAACCTCTGTAAGCGTGGCTTCCAAGGCCCTTCCTTATGCTTTTTATGTCGAAAAGATGTTGAGACGGTTTCACATCTTTTCTTCCAGTGCCCTTTTGCTCGGACTATTTGGCATTTTTGGTGGGGAGCTTGAAGTTTGCAGTGCAAGCACCCTTCTTTGTTGGAGGAGTTTTGGCAGAACTTTGGGCCCATTCCGGTGAGGACTTCATTTATGCACATAGCTTGGCCAATTGGCCCTACTCTGATTATATGGCACATCTGGTTGGAGCGCAACAGCAGGGTCTTTCTAGATAAGAAGTTGTTGGTGGGTCAAGTGTGGTCTCGCATTCTTGGGGCTTTACAAGAGACCTTATATGCTAAATGTGATATGTCAGCTCCGGTGGATCCTGGGGATATTCGAATAACTCGTAATCTGGGGAATCTAGTTGGGGGTCCCAGAAGGCCCAAGATTGGACGAAGCAGGTGCTCCAGAAGGAAGGTTTCTAGGGAAGGGCACTGGCTACCCCCTCCCACTGGAATCTTGAAAATCAATACTGATGGGTCTGCAAGGGGCAACCCTGGGCACGTTGGTATTGGTGGGGTGGGTAGAGACAGTTCTGGGGTGGTTGTGTTTTTCTTCTCAAAATATAAGGGGCTGCACTCTAATAATCTTATGGAGGCCTTGGCTATTCTTTAAGCTTTGAAGAAGGCATATGGCCTTGGCTGGAATAAGATTATCTGTGACTCGGATTCTCAGGTGGTGATAGACCTGATAAATAGAAGGCAGTTTGATGATGTTAGTTGGCAACTTGCGGTGGTGGCTAAGCAAATCACCAGTCTTGGAGATTTATTTGATTCTATCACCTTCTCTCATATCCCTCGAGAATGGAATAAGGTGGCTGATGGGTTGGCCAAATGGGCTTCTGAGAAGAATGGGACCTGGCTGGTGGATGATTGGGACATTTTACCTAGGGATCTTGCTCATGATTTGGTGGATTTGGTCACAGAGGATGTGAGATGTTGCATGACCGCTTCTTGATCTCTAGTTTCTTGGCTCGTTTGGGCATTTTGTAGCTTTTATGCTTTGTACTTCTCTCTTGGATTAATAAAGTTTTTACCCTCTTTTTTTTTTTTTTTTTTTAAATATATATATATATATATATATATATATATATATATATATATATATCTAATAAACTATAAAATATTATGGTGATATTAAAATTTAACAAACTATAAAATATAAATATGAACTAGTGATACAATATCCTCCACAAAACTTTGTGATTCGCATTACTTAGCTTTTTATTTTGTTATTTTTGCTTAATAGATATATTTTTAAATTTTGCTTATTTGTACTGTCTGCAGAAATTTTGTGCAGGGTTTGAAACTTGCTTAGAAAATCACAAAAGGTAATGTCTACAACAGCCTCTTTCAGTCTACAGTAAACTCTACAAGTTTTTTTTCCTCTAGCCGTGCCCTAACTGCACGTCACTCTCTGAAAATTCATAACTGATTTGCACCCTAGCACATTCTGGGCTGTACTCCCATGTCCTAACATGACTGTAACAGTCTTTTTGCAAATCTTCACGACTTCTGGGTAAACAGCAGTTACTTAGCTTTTTGAGGTCCATGATTGTTTTTTCATGCAGCGAATTTGAAATAAAAATTAAAAATTCACATTTTTACTGTGGATACAAGGGCCAAACAGGCAGGGTACACCCCTGCCCGTGCAGGTATGCCCGGATACGTCCATGGATGTGTCCGGATGTACCTGCAGGGGCAGGGGTTACCCTGCCCATTTCCCCCCGTATCATACTCAAACTCGGATGTATCAGGGCATACCCGCAGGGTCAGGGGTGTACCCTGCCTGTTTGGCCCTCGTATCCCCCCCATCACACCCAAACTCAAATCGTATCGTATCCTAGGGCCTGTTCTGCAGTATACGGTAATGTAGTTTAAGCTAAAATTCTAACACATTCATTACATCACCAAACATCAACCACTAGTAAAAACATATGAATGTCAAAACAAAGGGCAAATCTTAGCAAAGGAATCAACAGTACAAAGGATGGCATATCCAGCAAATTACGTAAAAATTACCATATCTAGCATACTAGGTGTGGACAAAACTGGTTAAGGGTCCCAGGTAAATTTGACGGAAGCGGTACCCCTCAGTCATGGCAGCTAAGCCAAAAGAGGAGAACTCTACATGGAACTTCCATCCTTTCACATCTACTGATACATTTAATCTCGTTTTACTCAAAATAACGAGTCTGCAATTTGAAGATTATTTTCAAGTGTTTAATAAGACTATCACTACATAATTATTGAGAATTTGACGTTAGTTTTACAACACCTAATATATCTAATGTGACCGAAACTATTTGCTTAAACAAAACTGCAAGGATTTGAAGCTCGCTGTTCTATTGTATTTAGGGTTTCATACTTACTTAAGCATTACCTTTTTAATGAGCATTAGTTTTTTTATTGTATTAAGAGCTAAAAGATCATTAAAATATTTAAGATTCACAGACATCTTTCCACGATGTCCTGAAACCCTGATCACATAAAACCTTAAGCGTCTATGCAAATAAATTCCGAAAAAAAGCAAACGGCGAACCAAACAAACTCCGTCAAAAAACGGAAGAATGAATTAAAAAATGCATCAGTACCTCTGGAGATCTTGGTGACCTTGTCCTTAATAATGCTGACTTCCTGAATGTTCCCAGATTCCTGAAATACTGACAGAAGTTGAGATTCCGTCATATGCTTGGGCACTTGCCCCACAAACAGCTTGACAGACTCTGCAGACATACTCGCCGATCCGTTAATGTCCGCCATTTCTGAAAGCTCGAAATAAATTATTTCAGGTGTTTTTCGAGCCTTATCTAGTGACGTGCCCCTTTCACTAATTTCTTTGTTTTTTCTCGTGCCTATCTAAACGCCGATGTATGTTTCTGATAAACCTAAATTGAGTTTTTGTTTCTTTATGCTACAAAGTGCAATATGCATGCTCGTCTATGTAAACCCTAATTCCACGCTGGCAGTGCGAAACGGGTGGCAGGGTTTACGTGAGAGGTCAACGTCTGGGGCTGCCTGTGGTTAGTTGGCACGTTGTGGAAAAAGAGGGGAGTCGGGGACATGTCACTTGTAAATTTGTCCCTCTTGTGACACATTTGCGTGTTGGGGTTGGTTTTGCATGCCAGATAATTGATGTTCGAAGTGTGAGCTGGAGTGTGAGTTTGTATGGGTAGCGTGCGATTTGAAAGGAAAAGGCGGAGATAATATTGCACGTCCTTTCAGACTATCAGGCCGCCTAAAAGATCCGCTGCACCAACGTGAACGTGGTTACGATCACTTATAGCCAAATACGCCACTCGGGACACCCTTAACTCCCATGAATGAATGAATGAAGGATTTTAATAACGTCTACGAGACCACAGCGGTCTATGGGACTCATCAGTGGTGCACATCCTCTTCAAAACGAGACCTCAGCCACAAAACGTTCCCTAAGTTGTCTGAATTTGCTTTTTGAGATCTTCCCTTCTGCTGTGAAGTTTGATCACGAGGTTCGTCGTATTACCCAACCTTGTTACTTCAAACAGGTTGTCCAGGTTGGGGATTTTCAAAGTTTCACCATAACTGTATCGAATGTCTTTGTATGCCTCGCACTCCAAGAGGAAGTGTCGTTCCGTCTCCACCACGCCTTTGTTGCAAAAGAGGCATGTTCTCTCCTCCCAATCCTCTTTGGGAGTTAGCCATCTACCCGTTTCACATCTAAGATGATGAGAGCTCATCCTAAGTTGGGCAATCAACATTTTCGCTTTCCACTTAATGTTTGCTCCTATATAGGGTTTTTCTTCAAAATCCCCTGTGGGGTTGAATTCTTTGAGGTAGAATTCCTTTTTACGGCCCATTTGTTTTGTCCACATGATGCACTTGAATTTTCTTCTCACATATATTTTTATTTCTTCATTAGTATTTGGGCACTCCTGCATGCTAATATCCCACCTCTTCACCCATTTGTCATTTTGCTTCCTCTAAGTGTTATTTCTTCTACTCAGCTCTTCCTCCATAATTAGTCTAGGCCACCTGTGTTTCTTCATGTTTTGAATCTTCTTGAGGTAGCTTAGTAACCGTATCATCGTTGATGGCTCTAGGGGGAAGGACCCCGTTTCAGCAAGTAGGATCTCATATGGCACCGAATTCTTGACTTTGAAACTGCTTATGATGAAGTGTTTCTGGATTCTCTCTATCTATTTCCATTTCTGATTTGACATACTACTGCCCCAAATTTCACACCCATAAAGAATCACTAAGGTGACCAACAAATCGAAGAGTGTTCTCTTAGTCTTCCAATCCCATAACTCTACAATCCTGCACCTATTTTGAAGAGAGTACAACGCTTTCCATCCTCCTTGGATTCTTTTTGCTCTACACGTTTCCCAGCTAAGCTTGTGGTGAAAATCAAGCCCGAGGTACTTGTACTCTTCGACTATCTCTAACGGGCTACCTTCAAAGGTAAAGGTATATTGTTTCTTTTTTCTTTTCAAAGAGAAGATCATTGCTTTGGTCTTGCTTGTGTTCACCTGCATTCCAACCTCTTGGCAAAAAGTTTCAAGTGCTCTCAAATGTTCCCTCAAGCTGCTAGTTGTTCTGGCAATTAAAATGAGGTCATTTGCATAAAGAAGCAATTTTATAGCATACTTAGCTAGTTGAATCCCCTCCCCACTATCCTTATGTAATATCCCCTTCTAAACAGGAAATATAGCAACACAAAAAATCTGAACCAAGATATAATCGTTGTTGAATAAATTCAGAAAGATCACAATAATATAGTCTCTTAATAACAAATTACAGATTGTATCACTTGTCCTTCTAAATTATTACAATTGCAGTCCTCTAATATGCATATAAATATGAAACACAGTCTTGAAAACCCTGGCTTTGCAAATCTGGAAGTGCAAATTGAGTTCTGGAAAGTCTCGGCCCTTATGTGTCAACACACAGTCGCCGTCATCGGTCGGTATCTCGCCGACGTCGGTCTCTGCCGGTCGGATTTCTGCCGACGTCGGTCTTCAGTCGACCGATGTCGGTCACTGAAACCCTCTGTCTACCGAGGTCGGTTCCTACACTGATCTGTACGAACCCATACGGATTCTGTACGGCCGCAAGTTAAGCACAACTTCCCTGTTTTCAACCCCTGATCTGAAGATATATGTCTCTAGCACAGTAGATCTCTAGTTGTATAATTTATTGAATCAAAACATAAAGCAATAAATACCTGGAATATCTGTGATAACTTCTGTGTGAAGTTATCTCTCAAACCTGAAATTCTGTGATAACTTCTGGATGAAGCTATCTCTCACTTTGGCAATAGATCAGCTGATATTCCACAGCCTCTTAATTGCACACACTGAAGAGGGAACGTTCTCCAATGCAAATGGAATCCTTGAACCCTAGGCTCAGTCTTCACAGAAGAAATTCTCAAAATCAATATCAATATTCAATAGCATAATCAACAATGGCCTCCATGAGAAACCCTTATACCCTCAAAAGATATGCTTGCCCTAATTAGGGTTTCTTAAATTAGAATTAGGGTTTCTAATTAAAATTAGGCTAAATAATTAATATTTGATTAAATCAGTCAAATATTAATATCTCCCTCAATACATGTCGGATCCACGAACCGATCGAAGCTAGTGAATCAGGGAGTGATTCCGCACATAACCATACCACAATAAAGACGCTCCGCTGCATATCAAATATCCCTAAAAAGTAGGAGCTCAGGGCAAATGTGTCTGAAATACCCTGAATGAAAATCAAATGTAGAAATCTTGTGAATCAAAGTCGAGCCAAGCTCCATTATGACCCTCTATCCATCTTATTAGCCTACGAAGGTCGCATAATAGGCTAACCATGAACTCAGAACATGTCACCTAAAAAGGGGACATGACACCTTAGTTAACCATTATTCTAATTTATCAATGTACAGTCCAAATAAAGTTGGTGAAAGTGGGCAACCCTGTTTGACCCCTATATCGCTATCAAAACACTCTGACATTCCATCACTAGCTCTGATTTTAGCCTTTACTTGCTCATATAATCTATGGATAGCAGCTCTGAGCTCATCCGGAACCCCCACCTCCTTCATCCTATTTTAAAGTTTGTCACGAGGGACGGTGTCAAAGGCTTTTTTGAAGTCGACAAAGCAACAAAAGGCCTCATCTCCCTGAGTGTTCCATATTTTTTCAATCAAGAACCTAAGTGTAGCTCCATGATCAATAGTAGAGTGCTTTGGTCTAAATCCAACTTGGCCCTTAGCTCTTTTTCCTTATTTTTCTGCCCACATGCTGATTCTGCGCTCTATCATGCTTCTAAAGAGTTTACCAAGGAGGGGATTAACCATGATAGTACGATAACTTGACAGATTATTGGTATCCCCGCTTTTGAAGATAGGGATAACCACACTAATCGTCCACTCTTTTGGGAAGCCCTCTTGGATGGCCCTATTGAAGATGTGTTTGATATGAGGCGCCAATACTTCAGCACCCCACTTTAAGTACTTCGCTTGCAGCCCATCAATATCCTGAGCTTTCCCACTTGCTAATTGTTTTATGCCTTGAATGATGTCTTCGATGTTGAAGAGTTTTGTATTCGCATAGATTATTGGGGGTCTATATTTATCTTGGTCCCTCTCATATAGCAACTTCGCATACTCAAGCCATTGGTTTCGGGTGATATTGTTTTCTGTTTGATTCTTCTTTTGACGTAGCTCTTTCCAAAATCTTTTAGGGCTATTTTTTTCGAGGGCAATCAGCTCTATTCTTCTGTTGTTTACATACTTCTCTTTCTTCTTCCATAGCATCTTTACGTACTCCTTCTTATGCTGTTTGTCCATACCTCTCTTTCGCAAATTTCTTTTTGCTATATTGCATTCCCTGTTGAACCATGGGTTTGCTAGGAAAGTATTTCTTGTTCCTCTCTTGGGTCTAGCTCTCTTACAACCATTTAAGGCCTTGTGTATTAGGGGAATCATCATGTTCTCTCTGAGAAATTGGTTCTTTATGTTAGTTGTTTTTTCTTCATGATCTCTGAGCAATTGTTTGATTGCGGCTCTAAAGATTTCTTGATTCTCATGATTTAGAAGGATTTTACCTTGGGGAGTGTCCTTCTTTTGGCCAAAGTGGGCTTGTTCTCTTATGTCTCAATTTTTGTTAAAGTTCACTAAAAAAGTTACACGGCATATTGGAATCTTCTCCCATCAAAACAAAGTTTCAAATATTTTGTGGTAGGTGAAAAGGAGGGGCTACAACTTCCTTGTACCTATATAAATAAAAAAATTAACACATGGCATGTTGGATGTTCATCAAAAAAATTTAATGTCAGAGTTCTATTTGGAAGGTAAGTCTTCTATATCACTTCACTACAATTTCTTCTCGGTGCACTAGTGTGCATCATGCTATTGAAAACTTATTAATGATATCTTTGGATTGCCATTTTAGTTTTAGAGTGTATATTTTTTTATGTTTCGTTATTATGTTATCTATATATTTAATATGTTTGTAATCATCTAAAAATGGCACTTGTGTGCTAAAGAGTGTTACTTGAGACCACCCATCTCTAGCTTAGTCTTACATCTATCTTAGGACCTGTATAGATACTTATCCAACCTTCATATGACCCACACATGTATGTAAACATTCTTAAAGTAGTCTCATATCCTCACTTTAGCATCTTGGCCCCTAGTGCCTCAGTTCTGCCCCTTGAACACTAGCACCATAATTTGGACAATAGCGTCAACAACACTAATGTCTTAGTTTGGGTGTTATAATCCTTTTTACCTTTGGCCATCAACGGATATATTTTCAAAACAATAGTCACCTAGGGTTGGCCTGTACCTCTTTTAATACCTGCACAAGCACTAAAACAGTATATATACATGACTTTTAGCACTTTATTTAGGAGATGGAAATTAGATACAAATAATACATACTAGCTCAAAACAAGTTATGCATAATCAAGGTTATCAATCCCTATTATGCCCTACTTCTACATAAAATCTACAGCCATCTGAAGCTCCAAATATTTAGATTCCCAGTCTCAAGATCCACTCAATAGCACTCAAACCAGCATTCATACTAGCTTCACTTGCACTTGCATCAGCGCTTAACTCAGGAGAACTACATCGAGCTTGATCCATCCTCGAGAGTATTGGTATGTAGGCAACTCTCATCACAACATGGTGTTGAGGGTGTCCAGCCTACCCCACTAACATCACACCTTGCTACTTGTGCCAACTAGATGCCCTAGCAACACATAGGTTTAGGGTTTGCATATAAAAATAGTCAAAATAGGTCATCGATAGGGAATCAAAACTTGTGCCCACAAGAACAGGCTTGGCAGACTTAGACATAGGTGCACCTAGAAGCTCGAAACATTCTGCATAGAGGACACTAGCACCAAAAAAAGGACACTAACGCCATTGACACTACTATCCAATTAGGGTGTTATTGTCCAAGAAGGATTTTGACACCTGGATCCTATCTGCAACACTCAAATCAGCGCTTGTCCCATTTTGCAGCCTTCAGATCTCCCATCTTAGTCAATTTCCAGCTAAGTACTTGTTTACATCATTTATTGCTATTTTTAGAAATGTCAAAGTAGGTCAATCAGTGGTTGTATTTATTTTATAATTATACCCTAATTTACTATACTCAAACCCTTTAACAACCTAGGGCTTAAACTCCATAAACCCTAAAAAGTTAAATCATTTGGTGAACCTGACTTACTTAAAATATTACTAAACCCTAGCCTTATATTATATTAGGTTTGTATCCTTTTGTTTTTAATGCTCAGATATTAGTTCCAAAATCTCATATTTGTTTCAGTATTTAATTCTTGCAATTTTCATATATTAAAATTCTTCAAAGGTTCAAAATATACAATTGTTTGTTTTTCGGCTTCCCAACCTACAATGACAAAATTTAACAACGGATTTGATGAAACTGATCAAAGACAATTACAAGATTTAATTTCCAAACATTCAAATATGGAAAATGACCTTATCAATATTGTCCACAATGAACTTCAAAAATCAAATATTAGTCAATATTCTACCCCCCCCAGATAATAATATTGTTACACCTACGTTGGGGGTAACTCAGTGTGTACAATAACTTATTTTAACTTAACAACCTTCAATAATAACAACACCTCCTATGACTAGTTCCTCCTATCTAGATGTACAATCCCTTATGCATGAGATTCATTCTATACAAGTTAAGTTGTTACATCTTGAGTAGGGTACTACTAAGCCATCACATGCCTTGGATTCTCTCATTTACATACACCTTTAGCACATCACATAGTGACAACTCCCTTGCCATCTAGATTTGTGGCACTTGAACTTACTTTGTATGATGGAAAGGGTGACCTATAACATCATTTACAAGCCTTTCATGTAGCATTTTTAGACTATGTGTCTAATGATTAGCTCCTCACTAAGTTGTTCTCGCTTAGTCTAAAGGAGTATGCCTTAAAGTGGTTCTATGATCTTATAAATCTGTCCATCACCACATTCAATCCATTGGTAGATATATTTTTGGCACACTTTTCAATCAACATTGGTGATAATATCTCATATGCTCAAGTGGCACAACTCAAGCAAAAATAAAATGAGCTTATTGCAAAATATGTCTTGCGATATAAAACTATATTGGCAAGGATGACTAGCCCTATAGCAGATAGAGAGCTCCAAAAGATATTCAAAGAGAATTTACTGCTAGCATTGCATGAAGCTATCTTGTTCAAGAAGTTTTCAACATTCACAGACTTATGCCACATAGTGAAAGAAAGGGAAGTCAAGCTTCTTTCTATGGACAAATTAAAATATACAAGTGGATTAGATTCAACTATTAAGGGTTCTAATAATCCTCCATACAAAGTAAGGGCCACTGAAAACAAGAGTGATCCAATGCTCATAGTTAATGCAGCTTCTAAGCCACCTCCTCGCCTAGTTTTATCAACTCCTCCACAGAGAGTTTTCACAAACTTTCCAGAGTCCTCAGCACGTATTTTACAGCATTTCTTGGAATGCAATGTCATATCTCTCCCACTTATCAAATAGGTTGATATCACTAGGCTTCTTCTAAAGAACTATGATTGTAATGCATTCTATGACTATCATAGGGCACCAGGCCATACTACAAATAGATGCATCAGCTTGAAACATAAGATACAAGATTTGATAGAGGCTAACATCATTGATGTGGCAACACCCACAAAGGCACCTAAAGTTCAACAAACATAAGCCAAGGCATTGAAAATATTTTTTTATCATTTTCAAAAGATATAACTAATGAGGCAGGGGCACTTCAGATGTTCACTATACCTATCAAACACATCTACCACTAGCATCATATCACACTACTATAGAGGATGCACACCCCGTATTTAATATTATTGTTGTGTATCATACTACAGTGCTAGCTAGTCCACTCATCGCTTTTTTAGAGCAGGAGATTATTGATGATAATTCAGATTTACATGCACTCTTTATACGAGCCTACATTGATCATCATCCTATTCAGAGTGTTATAGTTGACAATGGGTCAAGTATTAACATGCACACTATCACAATTCTATGACATTTGGGTTATTTAGAGCAGGATATTTCTCTGATCAACACAATTATCTATGGTTTTAGTGGGCATGTTCAGAGCTCCATTACAGAGATTATACTTCCACCATAGGTTGGACTAGCACATGTGGCCATTAGATTCTTGGTAGTACCTAATGCAGGCACATTTGACATGTTATTAGGTAGGCTATGGATACCACAACTATGAGCCATTACATCTATTGTGCTTAGATCCCTCAAGTATATACATACTAATTAGGGGGTCACAGTTGAGGGTCTTTCATATAAATATCCTATACCTATCCCATAGGAAGTCACACCACAACTACTAGTTACATTTTTTAGCACATTTCTCATCACTACACCATAGATTTCAATCAATCCACTAGTGTAGGTGAGTTATACTCCTACAGTGTTACCACGTACACATGATCTCCCATGAAGACCCTTATTAGAGAGACCCTTGCATCAGAGATATGTTACAAATTATAGAGGGCCTTCGTCTACCCCTTTCCTTTTGAGATCAGTGTTATTGAATTCCCAAGGTTCTCAGCATAGGGCACCCATGCCAACTCTAGCATCTTCTACTAGATGGGTCCCTAAGACCCCTATAGTTCATAGGATACCCCAGTCAACTTCATGAATTCCTGACACCACTCCACAGGTAGTGCCAATTATAGATCACTTAGTACAACAGGTTTTGGGACCTTAATTACCTTTTCACATAGCATGCATGATTATGATTCCTTTATTTGACATAGGACACCTTGATAGTGAGTCTCTTGTGAGATTCATCAGCTAGTATGTTCGTCCCTACTTGTACATAGTTTCTTTGTTGCTTGATCCTTGTACATAGTTTCATTTTCATGTTGTTTGTACATAGATTTTATCTAGAAAATACAAAAACAATCTAATATGTTAAAATACAAAAACATTCAAATCTTTACTCAAAAATTACAAATTATCGATGGTATGCATCACCATGTTTACATTCTTATACTTACTAGGTACTAACTTACTAGGTACTACACATGCTAGTTATCTTAGTATAGTCAATTTTTATCATGCATACATGTTTCACTTGTTCTTGTCGAGTGTTTTCAGCTATTTACAAGACCCAGGTCTACTACACATATCTAAATTTGTTAATATCTACCCATTGGAGGTGTATACACAGATACATGGATTCCTCATTTGATACATTCGCCCATTTGGGGGCATCCTATACACAATTTTGATTGCTAGGTTACATCTTTCTAAAATTTACATCATATATTTAGCATTGTTATATCTTGATATTGATCATCCTACACTACTCAAATTCATTACTGACTACTACTACTCTAGACTTAGCGTTTGTACATATTTGCTCTTATATAGATTTGTACCATATGTTTGTGCATACTTTCACTTTTAGATTTCCTAGTTTACACTTGTTTATGTCTCTATGCTTCTTCTATTCAAGGGCATTTGAATATGCCATTGCTCTATGGCTCTGTGCCTCTTCTTTTCATTATATGTATGTTTTGGACATGTGCCCATGTCCATGTGTGTGCCTTCTTGATTATGTATGAGGACATTTGAACATTTCCTTACATGTGGCTTTATGTCAACCTACATGTTGTTTATGTATGTGGACATTTGAACTTATCCTTGTATGTCTTGCTTTCTCTGATTTAGTGACACGTGCCAATGTCCCTTGTATTGTGACCTCTTAGTCTACTTTGTGTGCCTCATATATTTTGTATGTATGCATCATGGCCATAATACTTGTCTCTTGCTTGTTACACACTCTGATTTTAGATGCCATGAGGAACCTCATGCATCTCCCCTTCTTACTTAGGTGTTGGGATGGACATCATGCCCCATCCTTTTAGGTAGCTACTTGATTATTACTCAGATTTGTTATTCATATATGTTATTGTATCTATCTTGATAGCCCTGTGAATGCTAGATCTAGCATGCATCGTACATTAAAAACTTATGCTTAGACTATCTTACATTATGATGTCATGTATACACATTATATCGGTTTATTACGCATATATCATATATGCTCTGGCTAACACACATTTTATAGAGCTTTTTATTTTGAGAACAATTATTGTATAGGTTCAACAACTCCCCTCAAAAGAGGGGCAATCACAAAGGTTTGTCATAGAGATCAGGTTATCTGAATGCACTTGGAGTATAGTTTTCAACATATAGGCACAAAATATAGAAATTAGTTTTAGGAAAACACAATGGGAAATAGTGACATGGATATTAGTTTTAGTTGCACAAAAATCAGTACAACTGGACATTAGTGCTCAAATTGGGACACTAGTGCCACTAGTGCTACTGTCCAAGATATGACACTATTGTCTAGTAACCTTAATTTGAGATAATTTTAGATTGGCTATAACAGTATAATAGGTACAATCTAGGTTTACATAAGTTTAGCTGTAGATTACTAGTTTTGGCTTAGTTTAACACAAATTTATTCCAATTTTCTCAAATTAGAGGCATCATGCACAACATGATAATTCTCATTTTAAATTCAGATACTCAAATATATATTATTACAACTAAATTGAGAATCCATATACTTAGATATTAGATTTGGGGGCATATGCACAACACATTATTTCTATATGCTCACTTATGCACTAGTTGATCAAATGGAATGTCAAACTCTATGTCATTCTCTATCTTATACACACTAGACACCATGTTCCAAATTACACCTTAGATTCATGCCTTACTCCATCTATAGTAGTTGGCATTCTCGAGTGGCCAAGAGTCATTTTATATAGTTTAGTTACATCATGTAGTTTCAATTCAAATGCATCTATTACACATGGGTAGGCAATGATGGAGTCATAGTCTACTTGAGTTCTCGAGCCACCTATATGAGAGGGTTAGACACACCATTAATCTAATCCAAGCTATTCACAGGTCATGATCCACCAAACAGGGGTGGGCAATGATGGATTCAAAATTGGATTGACTTCTTAAGCCACTCACACATGGGTATTGAGCAAGCCATCAACTCAGTCCAAGTTATTCACGAATTGATCACTATCTACATGCACACAAATAGGTTGTCACCAAGTTTATGCATTGGATCACATACCCAACGAGGTGTATTCATTATTTTTCTCTCTTATCTCTTTACTCAATTTTGTCTTCGCTTTTGATATTTCCTAAGGATTGATCTATGCACATTTCATTTGTAAAACATGCAATGGAACATGCTTCACATACTCAAATCTAGATTCATGGCCTTTACCTCTTAGATAAGTCCAAGTACACTTCTTTTTCCTTTAACATACTCATTTCACTTTGTTACATTTCTATAATAAAGGGAAGCCAAATTTAATCATCTAAAAATGACACTTGAGTGTCGAGAGAGTTATTTGAGACCACCCATGATCCGGATAATAATTCGGATGACAATTTGGGTGATGGGTCCACCCCATTTGATGGCGGAACTTTCGGGAGCCATAACTTTTGCACCGTAGCTCCAATTGACTCGCCGTTTGAACCGTTGGAAAGCTAATAATGAGGGGAATGTCTTGAGATGGCATTGAGCTCTGCTCAATGAAGTTTGACCCCCTAAAACCCAATATAAGTGTCCCAAATTTCAATTTTATTAGTCCAGTCTAAAAATAGTAATTCCTCGATTTCTGTATTGTTGTAAATTGTGGAAGTCGAACCAATTCATCTCCCTCGAGATTGGTGACCTTCCACATCCTCCCCACACCTTCAAAACATGTATAAATGAAGATGTAACTAGAAATGGAAATCATACATCTCTTCTCAGAGATAAGCATATGTTTGGGTCTACAATTTTGATAAATAAAACATCTCTTTTCAGAGATAACATTATTTGAATCGTGTTATTCTTATTTCTTTGAATTATTTCAGCCAAAGATTTTTGAGTTTTGGATCAGTGGTATCAGAGCGGTTTGTCTTGAGAGTGTATGATCCCAAGGACGAGGTCAGGCTACAAGAAGCTTGGGTGGGAAACAACAGAGCTTCCAAAATTTCCACCTATTTGCTCCAAACGACTTCAAATGGCGGACAACACCGAGACATCCGATCCTTTCAAGGAAATGGTGAATGAAGCCCTCCAATGGCAACAAGCGCAGATGCTACAACAGTTTGCCCAAATTCTTCAAACACTTCCGATGGGAAACTCTGGCTCTACGGCTCCACTTCCTGGCTCCTCAACCAGGAAACATCCTTTCAGTGCCCCAACACCCTTCAAGGTCCAGGTAAATTTTGATATTCCTACATTTGAAGGAAAAATTAATGCCGATGCAGTAGAAAATTGGTTGGATCAATTGTCTTCCTACTTCTCTGTAAATAATTTCACCGATGGAGAAAAGATTACTTTTGCTCTTTTAAAATCAACATTGCCTGTGAAAAACTGGTGGGAAGTGTACAAAAAGAGGTTCAGCATAGATGACATTGGCCTTGAGGTGGAACCTACCTGGGATAATTTTGTGGAAGCAGTGAAAGAAGAATACTATCCCATTGGAGCATATGATGATCTCTACATACAATGGCAACAACTTCGCCAAGGTAAGGAACAATCTGTTCAAGATTATACTGATATTTTCCATTCTCTATCTGCGAGATTAGGCATCCAAGAAATTGATAGACACAAGGTTCTCAAATATCGTGGTGGACTACAATGGTACATATGGGGAGAAATGGAACTCTTTAATTTGGAAACCATCGGTGAGGCATATAAATTCGTAGTGAAGATTGAGCAGAAGCATGGAAGAATGAATATAAAGAATCAGTCTTCAAAATGGAAAAATGACAAAGAAGGCCAAAATTGGAAGCAAAAGGAAGGAAAGACTGGGAAGTGGTGTGATTATCACAAATCTGGAACTCACTCCAAAGAAGAATGTCGAGCTATCAAATCATTGCTTTCTGAGTCACAATCCTCTGCTCTACCTCATACAGACCCTGCAGTCGAAGAGGTTGAAGAAGAAATTATAGATGCTGATCCTGAAGCCATTGTTGCTTCATCACAGACACATGACAAGATGCTAGATGACAAGGAAAGGTTATTTCACTCTAAGTTATGGGTGAAAGGTAAGCCTCTACATTTCATTCTTGATAGTGGAAGTCAAAAGAATTTACTCTCTGCTAATGTTGTGAAAAGCCTAAATCTGCCCATGAAGCCTCACCCAAAACCATACAGTATTGGATGTTTGAGTCTAGGGAGAAACCTCTGTGTTACCCACCAATGTCTTCTCTCATATGCAATACAACCTTTCCAAGATGAGGTCTTATGTGATGTGGTCAATCTAGATGTTTGTGATGTACTCTTTGGTCAGCCATTCATGTATGAACGACATGGTATATATGAATCAAGAACTAGAAGGATCACTCTCACTCTTGAAACACGGCGCTACAGGGTACCAGAAGTACCACCTTCTACATCTGTCTCTCTGATTAGTGCCAAGAAATTTGTTCTCATGGTGGTCTAGCCACAGGAATCTAAGAGGGCTGATGTTACAGCCCTGACTACACAAACAACACAACAACAAAATCAAATAGATATCAAGCTGAAAAAGTTTACAACATTCCATCCACAGACTGATGGTCAGACAAAAATCATGAACAATCAGGTATGCAACAGGAATCAAATCAAAGTAAAACTACCACACTTGATGAAAAGTCTTGTTGCAATGGGGACCATTGCTTCTCAAGGAGGGAGGAATGATTCGGACAATAATTCGAATAACAATTTGGGTGATGGGTCCACCCCATTTGATGGCAAAACTTTCGAGAGCCATAACTTTTGCACCGTAGCTCCAATTGACTCGCCATTTGAACCGTTGGAAAGCTAATAATGAGGGAAATGTCATGAGATGGCATTAAGCTCTGCTCAATGAAGTTTGACCCCTTAACACCCAATAGAAGTGTCCCAAATTTCAATTTTATTAGTCCAGTCTAAAAATAGTAATTCCTCGATTTTTGTATTGTTGTAAATCGTGGAAGTCGAACCAATTCATCTCCCTCGAGATTGGTGACCTTCCACATCCTCCCCACACCTTCAAAACATGTATAAATGAAGATGTAACTGGAAATGGAAATCAGACATCTCTTCTTAGAGATAAGCATATGTTTGGGTCTGTAATTTTGATAAATAAAACATCTCTTTTCAGAGATAGCATTATTTGAATCGTGTTATTCTTATTTCTTTGAATTATTTCAGCCAAAGATTTTTGAGTTTTGGATCAACCCATCCCTAGTTTAGTCCTAGACCTATCTTAGGGCTTATTTAGACACTTATCTAGCCTTCATGTGGGCCATAGGCATATCTAAACATCCCTAAAGCAATCCCAAACACTCACTTTAGTATCCTGGCCCCTAGTGCCTCAATTTCTACCACCTAGACACTAGCGTCATAATTTGGACAACAGTGTCACAGTTTGGGCACTATTATCCTTTTCTTACCTTTGGCCACTAACTGACATCTTTTCAAAACAATATTCATCTAGGGTCAACCCAGACCTCTTTTAAGACCCACACGAGTACTAGAACAATATATATACATGATTTTGAACCCTTTATCCAAGAGATATAAATCAGATGTAAATAATACAAACTAGGTCAGAACAAGTTATGCATAAACAAGGTTATCAATTCTTATTATGCCCTACTTCTGTCTACAATCATATATAACCATCTCAAGCTTTGAATACTCAGATTTCTAGTCTTAACACTCAAATCAACATTCATACTAGATTCACTTGCACTTTCATAAGTATTTAAGTGAGGAGAACTACATCGGGCTTGATTCCTCCTCAAAGTATTGGTATGCAGGCAACTCTCATCATATCATGGTGTTGAGGATATTTAGCCTACTCCACTAACATCACACATTTCTACTTGTGCCAACTGGATGCCCTAACAACATGGAGGTTTAGGGTTTGCATATAAAATCAGTTAAAATAGGTCACTGGCAAGGAATTAAAACTTGTGCGTATATGAACAGGCTTGGCAGACTTAGTCACAGGTGCACCTAGAAGCTCAAAATATTCTACACAAAGGACACTAGCACCAAAAGAAGGACACTAACACCATTAGTGCTATTGTCCAATTACGACACTACTATTTAAGAAGGGTTTTGACATGGGTCTTGTGCATGGCACTCATATCAAACCCTCTGCCAGTTTACAGCCTCCAAATCTCCCATCTCAGTCAATTTTCAACTAGGTACTTATTTACATCATTTATTATTATTTTTATAAAGGTCAAACTAGGTCTATTATATTAAAAAATAATGTTTGTATCTATTGCATATTTATACCTCGATTTACTATACTCAGACCCTTTAACAACCCAGGGCTTAAACTCCAAAAACCCTAAAAATTTAAATCATTTAGTGAACCTAACTTGCTTCGAATATTGCTAAAACCCTAGCCTTATATGCTCTTAGGGTTTGTATCCTTTTGTTTTCTATGCTTAAATATTTGGGTACTTATTTACATCATTTATTATTATTTTTATAAAGGTCAAACTAGGTCTATTCTATTACAAAATAATGGATGTATTTATTGCATATTTATACCTCGATTTACTATACTCAGACCCTTTAACAACTCAGGGATTAAACTCCATAAACCCTAAAAATTTAAATCATTTAGTGAACCTAACTTACTTTGAATAATGCTAAAACCCTAGCCTTATATGCTCTTAGGGTTTGTATCCTTTTATTTTCTATGCTTAAATATTAGTTCTAAAATCTCATATTTGTTTCAGTATTTAATTCTTGCAATCTTTCATATATATATATATATATATATATATTTTAAAGGTTCAAAATATATAAATATTTATTTTCCCTACTTCCCAACCTATAATGGTAGAATTCAAGAACTGATTCGATGAAACTGATAAGAGAAAATTACAAGATTTTATTTCCAAACATTCGTATATGCAAGATGACCTTATCAATATTATCCATAAGGAATTTCAAAAATCAAATACTGGTCAATCTTCTACTCCCCTAGATAACAACATTATTACACATACTTTAGGGGCAACTCAGCTTGTACAACAACCTATTTTAACTCGGTAACCTTTAAGAATAGCATCACCTCCTATGGCTAGTTCCTCCTTTCTATATGTATAATCTTTTTAGCTTGAGATTTTGTAATCACCTAAAAGTGGTATTTGGATGCAAAGAGTGTTGTTTGAGACAACATATTCCTAGTTTAGCCCTAGACCTATCCTTGAGCCTCTATCACTCACTTCCAACCACTATGCAGACAACTAACATTTTTTGTCAGCTCAAACATAGTCCCAAAACATCATTCCCATATCCTAACCCATTGTGCCCAGCAATGTGTCAGGTGGACACTAGTGCCACATTAAGGACACTAGAGTTACATGGCGCCAGTATCCCCAACTTGGCACTAGTCTCCCTTACCCTAACTCTCTCAAATGGATATATTTTCAAGTGTATGCCCTGTTAAATTTTAAAGTCACCCCCTGGCTTGTGGGGAGCTCATAAAGGTCATACGAAAGGGTTTATGCACCTACAAAGTGTCAAGTTATTTAAAATAAGCTTACACATAGACATTTCCCATCTACAGCTGCATTTAAAGTAATAAACACGTCTCTAAGAATCGACCAAGTGTCGATTCATGCTCATAAGGAGTTTTTAATACATGACCCATGTAGAGATCTTCCATCACACAAGCTAAATGACATGTAGGTTCAAAAGGCACATAGCTCTCAGTCTTTAGATAGCATTGGGAGAGGTGTGTAATAAGTAATTCCATTCCACTTATGTGCTCTCATAAATTGTAGACTGTGATGTATGACGTACACATGCTACTTTATTGATTGATATGGGCCTCGAGTATGAAGCAAAGATTTGAGAGGACTATCAAGGGGGATTACGCACAAAAAGGGTTAAAATTCATGCAACCCTCATAGAGGACTTCTACATCTACACACTTTATCAACTCACAGCTCATTGTGCAACTGAACTACACAACTCTCAATGCATAATGTCCCCAAAAGCTGTAAGGCATTATTTTCCATTATATGCACAACAATGACATGGGAATCTAAGGGAGACCCATGCAATGATTGAAAAGTGGTGGTGAAGTATAAAGAAGTATTTGAAAATTAGTCGATCAATGTTCGAGGTAAAAGTGGTTGTTAGATGTCATAATATGACCATATGCCACCCTTCTAATTATTTCAAAGATCTTCCATTCTCAGTCATGCATATGGATCCAGAAGAGCCCTGTCACCAACTCTTAGATCCAGATCACCAAACAAAATTTAAGAAGCATGGAGACAATGTTGTAATAAAATTAAAAGACTGTATCTGCCATCTCAAGGGGTACATTATTTGTAAAAGGCTTGTTCCCTTATAAAAGCCTTGTTCTTTATTTTAAGAAGGGTCGATAATTTCTTTAGGCAATCTCATGCTGCCAAAATTTTCCCTCTAAGAGCACTTTTGTTGGCTAGACCTTACATTTTAATGAGAATTAAGTTCATCTCCCTCTATTCTTCTTACACTCTATGTGTGATTTGTGTTTTTTGATCTTTGTTTGTGGGTAGTATTCACCTCTCTCATCGTCATCCATTCCTAACACCTTTGTGTGAAATTTGGAACTCGCTTATAGGTCATATTAAATGCGCATTCAGATCTACATAAGCTTTATATGTGGATAACTTTCATCCCTCTCAATGTTGTATTGTGTTCCTGCACCTCTATGCGAGACACTTATGCATTTGGAGTGTCCATGGTGGATTTTGTGTGATATTATCTTGTTCTTTAAAATTTATAATGTGTCTAAGGTAGTAGGAGCGATTGCTCTATTCTTAATGCATCACCTTTTACTTTCCAGCAAATTCTTACCTTCTCCCTCTCTTTTCCTTTAGAATATTATGTTTAAGTTAGAGATATATTTACCTTTATACTTTTTAGGTACGTGCATTAGTATTCAATTAGGTTTACTTAGAATAGAAGGAATCTAGCCTACTCTAGAGGTTCATCCTAAGGAGCGTAAAGGTCCCACACTTTGAGAATATTCCCATCATTATATTGAGACAACCAATGCTCTGTACGCACAGGTGAGCGATAACACTTCCACACCCAATGCTAAACACTTTTTCACCCTACATAAGACATTTGTGCTCTGTGCCCTGCCATAAAACCTCTTGCATTACAGAACATCCATAGGTGCACATTTCAAATGACAACAATTTTTGGCATTCCCGATGGGACCGCTTCAAGGATTTTACCAAGGATTTGGTGTGATCTTTGGTTAATTTTTTATAGACACATTTTAACATCTAATGACTCCAACATTTATGGTTTTCAAAGATCATCCCCCTATCTACATGCCAAGATAAACTAGGTCATCTATAAGAATCATTGGTTTTTACTTCATTAAGTTGCTTGTACCCTTTAGGAGAAGAAGAGTCAGAACATCTTCATGCTATGCCATTAGAAGGAATGGGTCAAGACAATCATCCCCTAGAGCTTAATCTACACCCCCATTCAATAGGTTCCTTACACCTAAAGGGAGATTATTCCATATCCCATTCATGGTTTCATAGAGGAACTAGCTATTTATGCCTTTCAATAGAGCCAGTCTGTTGATTCTTGCCTAATACAATAACATTCCAGTTGTAACCCTAAAAAATTTATCATACTTCACTGGTGGGAATACAACTTCCCCTATAAAGCATATTCAAGATATCATGAATATATGGTTAGTGCACCTTGTTACTAAAGATATTGTTGTAGTTAGGTCACTTGCTTCTTCTTTCAAATGTAAAACACTTTAGTGGTACCAAGGCTTGAGACCAGATTCCATCCACAACTAGGATGAACTCAGATAAGAGTTATGTAAGCAATATGAGGATTAGAGCAATCACTTGTCCCTGATAGAGCAACTTACAACTATGTTAGGAACATGTGTTACCCCTTTTTTCTTTATTTTGTTAGTATAATAGTTGTTATAGATGCATATGCTTTGTAAGTCATCTCATGAGCATTTTGTTTTATCCCACATTCATGAGAAGTAGTAGTTGCTTAGATTAGGCTTAATATATAAGTAAGTGTTGAGGCCAATGAAGGCATCCACAAATTTATTATATTGAGCTTGCTCAAAGGAGGTTGCCCCCTCGAAGAGCCCAATGATTCTACGATTCAGCCATTGTAATTCAGTTATATTTATTTGAGTTAATATATTGTTAATTTTCATAGTTTATTTCATGTATTTGTAATTATCTGCTAACTTATTCAGCAAGGATCCTCTCATCTGGCATTAAAGCACTTTTTAGGGCCAATTTTTTTTTTGAAAGTGTTTTTCTATTCCGTTGCATAGTTCATTTAAATATTTTTTCTGTATCATAATAATCTATTTCGAACTAGGGTAAAAACATGTTTGCATAACTATGGGAAGTGCTTGGATGAAATCCCTACAACTCATTATGAGGAGTACCACATGAACCCCAAAGTAACTAGCCCATTAAGAGGACTGATCAATAAAACGAGCGATGACCCCATCTTGATTGACTAGTTCCCATCTGTGAGGAAAACTAAGAGTTATAATTTAAAGGTAAACTCATGGACAAAATTTTTCTAGAGAGCGGTACTCACTCAAACGGCATTGGTGGCCAGAGATATATCTTTAAACCCTTAGGCAGTCATTGAAACTTGAGGCCTATTTCTATCAATTTTAGAATATTTACAATAGACTCAAAAAAATCAACCATCAACAGATTATCTAAAGACTATCACAGGACTTGAATCAAAACATTTGATAGAAACTAGAAACCAAAAAATCTTCATCCTATCAGTTTCAGAAAAATATTCACAAAGTATCAAATAACGCTTAGAGGACTTGCAGTCAGACGGAAAATAGAAAACAAAATCCAGAGTAATTTTTTAAATTTTTTTTCCATATCTCTCCATTTGTAGCCCCGCTGATCCTCAAACTTTATTTGGACACCTGAAATTTCATTCTCCATGTTTTCTTCTTTGAGCTCCCATATCTCGATTCCACTCCTAATTCCCGCAAATCTCAATTTTCCCTTTTTTTGGGTTTTACCATAACTTCTATTTTTGTCCGCTTACATCAAAAAAATTATAGTGTTCATCTCCCTTTTTTGCTCCTTTGTCCCTCTTTGATAAATTTTCTAGTTTTTCCATTTTCACTCCTCAAATTGCCCTCACCTTCATCAATCATACTCCCACTATGCAAAAAAAAAAGTAAAAGTACCTTTACCCCTTCTGATTTTGCCCAAATCACAAACTTCCCTTACTAAACGTGTAACTCTAATTTCCCCACCCATTGCAAAAAAAAAAACTCTTATTCGGGTCATAGTAGTAACTCAAACATGAGAAAAAACATGGAGGATAAAATTACCACCTTCAAGACACACATCAAAGACCTTGACAAAAAACTTCTCAGCCTCAGTCTTCAACACACCACCTTGAACAATAGATGACATCCAAAATCCTCATTCGATACCAGATTTTATTTTTCCAATAATTTTTGTGAGCTAAAGCTTGATTTTCATTGATTCCATGGTGCATATCTGACTAGATGGATCTATTGGGCAAAACAATATTTTAGTCTACATAATACTTTGGAAGTCAACAAGGTTCCATTTGCATCAATTTACTTGGAACTTGAAGCCCTTCAATGGTATTGTTAGTATACCAAAGCTCATGATGAGGCAAGATAGACCAATTTTTTCACCCTTATTTTGTAGTGGTTTAGCCCTAGTGCTTTTGATGACTTCATGGCAGTACTCACTAAACTTTACCAAATAGGAGCTGTGAGAGAATATCAAATAGAATTTGAAAAACTGGCCAATCACATAGAGGGATTGTCTGATAAATTCTTCTTGAGTTACTTTATCAGTGGACTGAAGGATGTAATTCAATCTAAGGTTAAAGGTTCCATCCTAACACGATGATGGAAGCCTTAGGGTTGGCTAATTTGGTAGAGGACAAGATCACATCTCAGTAACAATTCAAATCCAATTTTGCTCTATTCAAAAATATAATTCCACAACAATCTCAAATAATGCCATCCCTCAGAACCACTCCTATCAAGCATATCTCTGAAGCAGAGATGCGAGCCCATAGAAAAAATGACTATGTTATAATTGTGACGATAAATTCATTTGAGGACATCGATGTGTCGAGCAAAAACTCTAGCTATTAGATGTGGACTCTCCACTCAAAATTGAAGATTGGGAAGATGTTTAAGATACAACAGATGATCTGAAAGAAGCTCAACTGATTATGAAACCTAATTCTCAAGAAGACCAACTAGAGATCTCTCTCCATACCTTAGCAAGAGTCACCACCCCACAAACCATGCAAGTCAAGGGTTACTTCAAGAAGTTCCCTCTCACAATACTCATTGATTATGGTAGCACTCATAACTTCATTAACCCTTAGATCACCAAATAGGCTAATTGTTTTGTCTATCCTTGCTCCAACTTTGAAGTCATGATTGCCAATGGGAGCACATTACCTTGCAAAGGGAAGTATCAAAATGTACATATCTCTATTGGATATTATAACTTATACTTCAACATGTTTGCCTTACCCGTAGGTGATTGTGATGTTGTTTTAGAAGCCCAATGGTTACGCACAGTTAAACCCATCTTATGAGATTTTGTTGAACTTTAGATGCAATTTTCAGACAATGGGCAAAGGCACACATTTAAAGTCTTACAACTGGGGTCTCTCAGCATCATCAATTCACATTGCATGGAAAATATTCTTAAGAAGAATTCATACAGTGTCATTTTTTAGCTCCATTCCATTCAAATGCAGCGATAAATGGTCTCAACTCTTCTTTTTGATCTATAAACCATTCTACATAGGTATGCACATGTCTTTACTGAACTAGTGGGATTTCTACCTTCACGACCAGAAGACCATTATATTCATCTCCTTCCTGGAAGTATTATTCCCAACATCAAGCCCTATCACTACCCATTTCAGTAAAAGACTAAGACTGAGATGCTCATTCAAGACTTACTGAAGCAAGGCATTATTTGCCCCAGTACCAACCCATATTCTTCCCCAGTTCTCCTTGTTTGGAAAATAGATGGGTCATGGTGCCTCTGCATTGACTTCTGCACACTTAATCTCATTCCAATCAAGGATATGTTCTTGATCCCTGTTATTGATGAGCTTCATGATGATTACTTTTTCTCTAAGTTATATCTCCACTCTAGATATCACCAGATTTGACTTCATGAGGATGATATCCCTAAGACAAATTTTTGCATGCATGATGGCCACTATGAGTTTCTAGTCATGCCCTTTGGCCTCACTCATGCTCCTTCAACATTCCAGGCATTGATGAATAAAATGTTCTGGCCTTACTTGCAGAAATTCATTTTGGTCTTCTTCAATGACATCCTCATCTATAGTAAAACAAGGTCTGAGCATCTCTAAAATCTGGAGCTTACACTGAAACTTCTCTCTGACCATCATCTTTGTGCAAAATAGTCCAAATGTGCTTTTGGCCAGGACAAAGTGTTATATCTTGAGCATATTATTTCAACCCAAGGGGTTCAGGTGGATCCTGCAAAAATAGCTGCCATGACAAATTGGCCTCATCTTCAGACACTCAAGAGCCTTCTTAGTTTTTTGGGGCTGACTGGATACTATCACAAGTTTGTCAAGGATTACGGGAAGATTGTAGCTCTACTGATAGCTATGTTGAAAAAAGAAGCTTTTACATGGCCACAAGTTATTGAGTGTGTATTTGAAGAATTGAAATAAGCTATGTGTACTACACCTATTCTATCTATTCTAGATTTTGGCAAAACCTTCACTATTTAGAGTGATGCTTGCAATAATGGACTTGGTGATGTTCTCCTCCAAGAAGGATTCCCCATTTCATTCACTAGTAAAGCTCTTACTGGTAAGAATTTAGTACTCTATACTTATGAGAAGGAAATGATGGCCATTTTACATGTAGTATAAAAGTGGCAGCCATACCTACTAGGGAATCATTTTTACATCAAAACTAATCACCAAAGTCTAAAATATTTCTTAGAACATTGGGTCTTCACCCCATCACAATAGCAATGGGTTAGCAAACTCATGGGTTGTGACTATAAGATCACTTACAAGAAGGGTAAGGACAATATTGTTGCTGATGCTCTATCTTGCACATTTACAAACCAAGCTTCCCTTTTAGCTATTTCCATGCCTATTCCAAATTGGTTGGATGCTATACAGTAGGGGTTTGTAAATGAATCCTCATTATCTCAAATCATTCAATAGTTGGCCACTAACCCCTCTACTATACCGCATTATTTTTGGGATGGTGTTTTTTTATGCTATAAGGGTCATCTAGTGCTTCCCCAGAGCATAGATCTTTAGCAGGTTGTATTCTATGAACTCCATGCTTATCCATCTTAGGGCACTTAGGGTTTCTCAAAACTTATGAGTAGGCATGACACAACTTACTTTAGAAGGGAATAAAAAAGGCAATTCAATAGATGATGGCTGAATGTGATACCTACTAATGCAACAGGGGTGAAACCACACTCATCCCTAGGTTGCTCAAACTCTTGCCCATCCCTACCAAGATTTGGAGAGATATTTCTATGGATTTCATTGAGGGGTTCCCTAAATCTAGAGAGAAAACAATGATCTTAGTTGTGGTTGATCACCTCTCCAAATATAGTCATTTTTGTTACCTCAGCCATCCCTATATTCCCTCCACAGTCACAAATTTTCTTGGACCAGATTTTCCATCTTTATGGCATTCCTTCATCCATTGTTTTAGATCATGATGAAACCTTCATCAACCATTTTTGGACATAACCAGTTTGATGCATCGGTACCCAACTGAATATGAGTTTTGGGTATCATCCATAAATGAATGGCCAGACTGAAATTATCAACAAATACTTGGAAACTTTCCTTTTTTGCTTCACCTCATAACAATAACATCAGTGGGAAAAGTGGCTCCCCTTCATCGGATGGTGGTACAATACCTCCTACCACACTTCAATTAAAATGACTCTATTGAAGTAGTCTATGGTCAAGCACCACTAGTGCTCCTTTTGTACACCCCCAATAGTTCATGAATTTAAAAGGTTGACATGATTCTCCAAACTTGGGATCAGATCCTCAACACTCTATGAGATAATCTTCATATAACACAAAATCAAATGAAAAAATAGGTGTATCAGCACTGATCTAAGCACACTTTTTAGGTAGGTTTGCCTATATCCATATAAGTAATTCTCCCTAAAACTAAAAGGGCATCATAAGCTAGCTCTTAATTTCTATGGGCCCTATAAGGTTATCCAGAAGATTGGTTTGGTTGCTTATAAGTTGGAGCTCCCACCTTCTTCTTGAGTTCAACTAGTATTTCATGTCTCTTGTCTGAAAAAAATTCTTGGCATAAACATTAGAGTGTAGACTATTTTACCAAAGCTTGATAATGAAGGATCCATCCTTCTTGATTCGGAGGCAATCCTAGACAGCCGCACATGCCAAATTTACTCCCTCTCCATCATAGAGGTTTTAATTTAGTGGCATGGAATATAACTAGGGGATGCCACATGGGAACCACTATTTCAAATTCAACACTAATTCCCACATCTGAAGCTTTGAGGATAAATATTTTTCTAAGATGGATGGGATGTTTAGAAACCCATGCTATCCCTTATCTTTACTTTGTTAGTATAATAGCTTATATAGACACATATGCTTTGTAAGTCATCCCATGAGCATTTTGTTTTATCTCACATTCATGGGAAGTAGTAGTTTCTTAGATTAGACCTAGTATATAAGTGTTGAGGCCAATGAAGGCATCTACAAATTTATTGTATTGATCTTGCTCAAAAGATGCCAATGATTCTATAATTCAGCTATTGTAATTCAATTCTGCTTATTTGAGTTAATATATTGCTAATTTTCATTGTTTATTTTATATATTTGCAATTATCTGCTAACTTGTTCAGGAAGGATCCTCTCAAACTATAAAGAGATCCCCACATGAGATGATGATTGATTTCAACTTTAGGTTCTAGAGAGTCTGGGACATGGTCCCACCCTTGTGTAAGCCATCTCCTAATACTACATTTTAATATTTTTTGAAGGCTCTCAATAGTGATATAGCTGGGATGATTTAATCCATATGAGGTGCAATACTACCTAATGCCTATAAAGTTGATGTGCATGCAAAAAATTATTTGATCAAGGTAGAGAAAATTATGCCTAGACCCCCTGTACCTCTATTTTTAGAACCTCCTCCTAGCCAAGTAGTTGCACAAACTATGTTAGCACCCATCCTCATCACAATAAGCTCACAAAATTCATTTGTTACACCCCCTAACAAACTTGCACGAGGTTAAAATACTGCTATAAAGCATTGGAAATGAGCTTGTAGCCCTCAAAAGGCATCAAACACAGTATTTTAAACCCCATTAGCCCTTCACTTAGTAATACCATTCAAACAAACCTCCCCACCAAGGTGGTACACAAGCACAAAGTTAGCTCACATATAATAGACTACCTTAAACACAAAAGTTTGATGTTGTTGATACCTCTAGGGCCCTTATACTTGTGTAGAACAATATTGCATAGAATCTTGAATGGTGTTTCCCATGTGGTTAATTGCATAATCAAGATACATGCACAAATAGATTCATGAACTCAGCACTCATGGTGTAAAGTTTGTTGTAACCTTAGTGGTAGGTAAATACTACAGCTCCACATGAAGAATAAGCTCAAACACCAACACAACAACAAGATGGGTTTACACTTATTAACTGGCAGGAGGACGATTTCAACTATGTGAATCAATATGGTGTGTCAGGGGTAGAAAACACCCCAATTACTTTCAATACAAGATTTAAAAGGAGAGTGATAAATGAGGCATTACCAACTTCAGTGCCCTCACCTTCAATATCCCAGGTCACACACATAAGTACACAAGCTAAGGTACCTGCATAACCTTCAATGCACATATAATAGGTTGTCTCAAGAGAGGAATTGCCTTAGACCAATGAGAAAGTATGAGAGAAGGCTACTATTGAAAAAACATAACCAAAGGGATCTGAAATTACCTTCAACATAGTCAAACAAATGAAGAAGATGAGCCTCAATGTAATCATGTGGGATGTTCTTGCTATTCCTTCTCAAAGGAATTTTCTACAAGACACTTCAAAAAGCTTTCAAGCATATAAGACATCTCAAATCATGCCTTCCATATCTACGAGTCTATGTCAACCAAAAGTGGAGAAAATACAAGTGCACAGTAACACCAAGTTACCCCCATTTTATATATTCTTAATAATCGACCAACATTTGGTACATAATTACATGATCAACTCAGGTGCGAGTAACTCAGAGATGCCAAAGATGATCACAAACACACTTGGAATTGCATATCCCATTATTTCAAAGGGAGTGGTCCATCTGGATGGCACAATAGTCAAGACCATCAGAATCATCAAAGATTTTAATCTTACACTACATGTCCCAAGTCTTTCAATTACACAGGATATTGTAATTATCAACTTGCCTCCCTACTTCAACATCTACCTCTCTAAAGACTTCACGATAAAGATGGGTGGATATTTATCTTCAAACTGGTTGTATATGTTATTTAGAACTAGATATGGGACTAAGGTGACCATCAAAGCTGAACCCATCTTCAAGAGTCATACTCTCCCAGCCTAGTTGAATTAAATTGCACAATATTTGATCAAGAGGAGAATCAAATTCTCCATCAATCCACAATACCACTTGAAGATATCTTAAATTATTTGTTAGATGAATGGGCACACAAACATTAGGAGTGTGACCCATATGACAATGTGGAGGAGATATGGCTAGGTATGCATTACACCCTAGAGGAGAACTCTATGTTACCTAAGCTTGTAAAGGTACAAGATAACCCAAAGGCATATGGAAATTATAATTCAATGTTTCCCAGAGCAAAAATAACACTAGAGTTAGCATAATGCTGGTATCCCTTCAAAAGGATAAAAATATCCACACCTTTAGGTTATAGTCCAGTTGCACAAACAATGTTACAAAGTATGAGGTGTTAATCCAAGGTCTCCAGCTAGTGCAGAAGAAAGGAATCAAGGCACTACAAGTATTTGGTGATAGTTAACTAGTTGTTAACCAGGTTAGAAAACATATCATGACCAAAAATGGTTTGTTGAAGGCCTACAAACATAGAGTGTGGGATATGATTGAAGGCTTCGATGCCTTCAACATTAGTTCTATACCAAGAGTGAAAAGTTTTGGCTTGGATAGACTCGAAATTGTTGGCATGAAACATGACATCCTGTGTGATGTAATGAAGGAGTCTAAGCAACTCGTGAGACTCATAATCAGATCTGAAAGCAATAAGTAGATTATCAACTTCGTATAAGATGAGGCTAAGTTCTATACCAAGAACTAAACACAAATGTAATCCCAATACAGAGATAAGGAGGAGTTCTTTGGAAGAGAAAGGTGAAGCATGACAACAAAGGAGGAGTTCTTTGCGCAAGTAACCATCTTCAAGGTAAAGATGTTGAAAGCCGATGAGGTATGCTCCCCACCATAAATTAATTACTTTGTTGAACTCGATAGGAGATAAGATGATGTCTTCGCATGGAGCTATAAGGACCTTACAAGCTTTGACATAGGCTTAACACAACACACCATTGAGTTCAACCCCATCATGCAACTAGTTTACCAAAATCAGAGGCCTGTTAAGCCAAAGCTTAAGCCCTTGATGAGAAAGGAGCTCTCAAATATCATCAAAGCCAACATAATACTTCCAATCAAACACTCTTCATGGGTTTCCAACTTAGTCCCAGTGTAGAAGAATAATGGGAAATTTGTCTATGCATAGACTTCAAAGACTTGAACAAATCCTCCCTCAGAGACCACTACACCCTCCCACCAGTAGAGAAAATTCTATAAATGATTGTAGGCACAAAGAATTTCTCATTGCTAGATGGATACTCGGGCTATAACTAGATTCTTGTGCAAGAGTGTGACCGTTATAAGACAACATCCACCACTAAGTGGGGAACCTTTACTTACCAACATATGCCCTTTGGTTTAACAAACACATGAGAAATTTTTTACAGAGACATGGATATGGCACTCAAATGGCTCATCAATAAAATCATCATGGTTTACCTCAATGACATAATTATTTTCTCTAAGCATGCAGATCACTTAGGCCATCTGGAGCAAGTCTTTGAAAGGTGCTGAGAGTTCATTATTCTCTAAACCCTAACAAGTGCATCTTTGTAGTTCATGAAGGCACCCTTTTGGGCCACATTGTTTTAAAAGAGGGGCTCATAATTGACCTAGAGCAGGTCAAGCCTATTGTGTATGTCCCTCTCCCAAGTCACAAGAAGAGTTTCCAGAGCTTCTTGGGAAGGATCAACTTTATAAGAAGATTCATACCTAATTTCACTACCTTAACCAAACCCCTCACTGCGATGCTCAAGAAAAATGTTGTGTTTAGATGAACTCACAAAAGTAAAGACAATCTTGAATCCATCAGGCATGCCATCACACAATCTCCCACCTTGATCAACCTAGATTATAGTAATGATTTCATCCTTTAGGATTTGGTGGAGTCGAAAGCATCTTAATCATTCTTGCACAATAGAACAATGATTAATTGGAGCAACTAGTTGATTTCTTTAGTCAGGTGATGAAATATTATGAGATGTACTACAACCTTATATAGAAGCATGTCCTCATAGTTATAAGGGTGATCAAGAAGTTTGGACACATGCTTTTTAATAACAAGATTTAGCTGATGGTCCGACATAGGGTGTCAAATAGTTTCTAATCGACAAGGAAATCAATGAGAAAAGGGTTAGTTGGATCATAAAAGTGACAGAATACGATGTAGACATACAAGTTACCAAGCATGTGTGAGGAAAGGGGCTATGTGAACAATTGGAAAATAATGTAAGGAATGAAGACATGACAATCCTTATGCTACATAAAAAAGGATCAATAGATCAAGAAGTTGCCATTGACTAGATGCGGAACATGATGACCTTCATCCAAACTAGCTCATACCTACCTGGCTTAAATAAAGCTAAGCATAGGCATTTTAGGTTATAATCCATCCATTACATGGTCATTAGTGGTGTGCTTTTTTGGGAGGACCTTAATAGAGTCCTCTCGAGATGCATAAAATTGGACCAGGTGAGTAGAATTCTCCAAGAATTTCATGATGGGCCATCAAGAAGCCTTTATTCACCAAGACTACTACCATAAAGATTATGTGAGCCAGCTATTATTAGACAATATTATTCAAATATGCACATGCAAAGGTGAGAGGTTATAATAAATGTGCCTTCTTTGTAGGGAAACATAAATTAGCAACCCTCCCCTGCATCCAATTCAAACTGATCTGCCTTTTACATAATGGGGCCTAAACTTCATAGGCATGATCAACCCACCATCAAGTAACAAGCATAAATGGATCTTCATTGCCATACACTATTTCATGAGATGAATGGAAGCAATATCACTCAAAGAGGCTAATGAGGCATCCATCCTGGATTTCTATGAAGGCATTGTGGTAAGGTTTGGTGTTCTAGCGACCATTATCTCCCATAACATGTTGGCCTTCCTCAGAACCATAATCAATTAATGGGCCATAAAACATAGCATCCACCTGAGTGCCTCATCATATTATTACCCTCAAGGTA
This sequence comes from Torreya grandis, assembly GCA_037957365.1. Lineage (NCBI taxonomy): Eukaryota > Viridiplantae > Streptophyta > Pinopsida > Cupressales > Taxaceae > Torreya > Torreya grandis. Next base: position 4,673,833 of record JARHVA010000504.1, on the reverse strand, counting down.
ATGGTTTGGCCAAGTTCATGAATAAAAAATTGTTATATATTACAAAGAGGACTATGGAGGACAATCCACTAACTTGACATACTAAACTTAGAACCTCCCTTTGGGCTAATCAAGCCATGCCCAAAAGAGTGTTGGGAAATTCACCCTTCATATTAGTTTATGGAAGGGAATCTAGATTGCCCACATCCCTTGAGTTGCCTTCATTGGAACCCACCCATCAGTTAGAGTTGCTCGATAGTAATCCCATCATAGTAAGGTTAACAGAGCTAATGGAGCTCAAAGAGACTAGAGTGCAAGTTGTGCATATAATGGAACTTTAACAAGACCAGATGAAGAAGACCTTTGATACAAGGGCTACTGATAAAAGTTTCTAGGAAGGAGATTTAGTGCTCAAGTGAGATGCAGACAAAGTGAAAGCTAAAAGGCATACTAAAGTCGATGTGATATAGAGTAGTCCATATACCATAATTAGCTGCAAGCAGGCCAATGCTTTCCAACTCACCAAACCAAATGGAAAAGAACTACCCATCCTATTCAATGGGATCTATCTCAAACACTATCTCTGTTGATTCTTATATAGTTTGTAAATAAGTAGATTAGATGTTTTTCATTTCCCTATGTGCCTTACACACACTATTTTAGGATAACTTTTATTTCCTCTAAGTGCTTGTATTTAGTGTTATGATTAGCTCAAATATTTTTGCTCTAAGTGCCTTTGGCATAGTTATTTACTTCTGTTAGGAGGATCTCAGTTTATTCCAAGGCTAGGAGTACACAACTAGTGCATATAAGGACAAGACGATCAAAAGTTCAATAACTTCGTGCCTAATAGATTACTTCAAAGGCTATTAGATTCTTGCTTAACAGGCAAATGGCCCATAGAAGTCGCCAAAAGTGTTGACTTTCTAAATCACCCATAACTTGTGTAGAGCTCATAAAGGTCCTATAGAAGGGTTTGTGCACCTACGAAGTGTCAAGTTCTTTAAATCAAGACAACATCTAGATGCTTCCTATGTGTGCTTGCACTTAAAGTAATCAACATAGATCTAAGAATCGACCAAATGTTGATTCACAATCATAAGGAGTTTATAACACATGCACCATATAGAGATACTCCATCACACAAACTAAATGGCATGTAGGTTTAAAAGGTGCAAAGCTCTCAGTCATTAGATAACATAGGGAGAGGTATATAAGAAGCAATTCTATTCCACTTATGTGCTCTCATAAATCATACCTTGTGATCTATGCTGCACACATTCTACTTCACTGACTAATATGGGCCCTAGGTATGAAGCAAATACTTTATAGGACTATCAAGGGGGATTTGGTGCAAAAGGGTTAAAATTCGTACAACCTTCACAGAGGACTTCTACATCTGTGCCCTTCATCAACTCATAGCTCACTGCGTAGCCTAACTATGCAACTATCAGTGTGCAATGTCCCCAAAAGGTGTAAGGCACTATTTTCCATTAGATGTACAAAAATAACATGATATTCTAAGGGAGACCCATATAGTGATTGACAAGTGGTGATGAAGTTAAAAAGGTAGTTGAAAAGTAATTGAGCAATGTTCAAGGTCTTATTAGGATAAGTAAATGCAAAAGTGGCTATTAGATATCATAATATGATCACACACCACCCCTTTGACTATTACAAAGATTTTCCATTCTCAAAGATGCACGTGGATCTAGAAGAGTCCTGCCACCAACTCCCAAATACAGATCATCAGGCATAATTTAAGAAGTATGGATGTGATGCCACAATAAAATTAAAATATTATATCTACCCCACCAAAGGGTGCATTAATTGTAAAAGGTTTTTTCCCTTATAAAAGCCTTATTTTTCATTTAAGAAGGGTTGACATTTTTTTAAAGAAACCTCATGCTTCCAACATTTTCCCTCCAAGAGTAGTTATATTGGTTGGACCTTACATTATAGTTAGAATTAAGTTCACCTCCATCTATTATTCTTACATTCTGTGTGTGATTTATTTTTTTGATCTTTGTCTATGGGTAGTATTCACCCCTCTCATCATCATCCATTTCCAGCACCTCTGTGTGGAACTTAGAATTCACTTGCAGGGCGTATTTTGTGCACATTCGAGTCTACGTAAGCCTCATCGATGGATAATCTTCATCCCTCTTAATATTGCATTATGTTCTTATACCTTTATGTGAAATACTTGTGCATTTGGAGTGTCCATGGTGGAATATGTGTGATATTGTCTTGTTCTCTAAGATTTATAGTGTGTCAAAGGCAGTAGGAGTGCTCGCTCTATTCTTGGTGCATCACCTTTTACTTTCCAAAAAATTCTTGTCTTCTCCATCTCTTTTCCTTTAAAATCTTAGGTTTAAGTTAGTGGTAGATTTATCTTTTTGCTCTTTAGGTCTGCACATTGGTCTTAAACTAGGTGCACTTAGAATAGGAATTTTTCCTACTATGGAGGTTCATTCCAAGGAGAGCAAGGGTCCCACACCTTAGGGACATTTCCATCATTATGACAAGATAACTAATGATTTGCACATGTAGGTGAGCGATAAAACTTTCATGCCTAGTGCTGAGTACTTTTGCACCCTATGCAAGGCATTTATGTTTTATGCCCTATTGCAAAACCTCTTACACTACAGAACATCAATGGGTGCATATTTTGAATGACAAAATACTCATCTTAAGATCAGGCTGAGTACATTTTATTATCTACACAATCTATGGATCACTATAAATACAAGACTATTAGACCTCTATCCACGAGATGGGAGATAGATGCAAAAAGCCTATTTAAACAAGAAATAAGTTAAGCAAAATCAAGGTAATTGATCCCTATTATGCCCTTGTTCTATATACTACCATCCATAGTTACTCTAAGCCCATATTTCAAAGATTTTTAATCTCAAACATGGTCAAGGCATTCAAGACCACTCTCATTATAGAACTCACTTGCACTTTCACCAAGCACTAGGTGGGAGAGCTACATCAGGCTTGATCCCTCCTTAGAGTATTAGTATGTAGGAAACTCTCTTCATAGTGGGGTGTTGAGGATGTCCAGCCTATCCTACTAACGAACACACATTTTTAGCTCATGTCATACTTGCAATGAGGATTAGGGTTTGCACACTAAATCAGATATTCCAAGCATAATACAAAGTTTTAGATTTCGTGCATGTAGGAATAAAACCCAGAGACACATGCACAAGTTGTCCCAAAAAGTAATAATAATCCTTCAAAGGGGATATTAGTGCCATTTTCAGGATATTAGAACAACATGGCATTATTGTCCAGGTAGGGCACTACTATCCAGTGAAGAATCTGACCTAGGGACCCTGTTGATGACACTCAGACTTGTATGTAACCTTGTTTTTAGAACCCAAATATTTCATGACAGTCATTTTTTACATAAGTATCTATTTACACATATTTATTACTATTTTTAGAAAGCCAAATCAAGTCAAAATCCATAACAAATTAGTGGTTATGTATCGCATGTTATTTCACTAATTTAGACAACTCAACGCTTTAATATAACTTAGGATTTACATCAATAAAACCCTAAAAGGTTAAATCATTTGGTTAACCTAACTTACTTCAAATATTGCTTCAAACCATATTTTACATTTTCCAAAATTCTATGCAATAAATTAGGGTTACATACTTCTATTTTTATGATTTTTTGGCACAACCTAGCTAATTAAATCAATATCACATTAGGGTTTTAGTTTATTTAAATATATTTTTTTTTTGAAAAGAAACCCTAGATTCAAAAAACCCTAATCCTATATGCTCTTAGGGTTTGTATTCTTTATTCATATTTTTGTTAGCTACTTTGAATTTTTCAAAATTCATATATTCTATTTTAGCACCTCTATTCCAATTTGTTTACTACTCTCTTCCACTAAGAAGAAATATTAGACTAGGTGGTAATCATATAGAGCATATTTAGATTCTTGCTATCTGAGCCTATAACATGGACAAGGAACCTATCATAACCCTAGTTATGCATCCTTCACACCCTGATTATGTGGATTTCAATGATAATGAATATGAAGATGAACAATACAACCAAGATCAAGATGAGATACACATTGAGAATTATGACACTCTCCCTCCACTTAATAATGATGACCTCATTATGAACAAAGATGGGGTATTATAGGGCTTCAAAGATGGAATTTGGGAATAGACCCTTGATTATGCACAAATCTTACAAGCCATATTGAAAATCAAGAACAAAACAAATAATGGTCAATCTTCAGCTCCCTAGTTAATAATGTTATTATACCTCTAGTGGGGCCAACTCAACCAACTCATCTAGCACAACCTAAAATTGAAATTCATCAACCATCAGTGATAACTACACCTCTTATGGCTAGTTCCACTACTCTAGATATACAATCCCTTACACATGAGATTCATACTCTATAGTCTAAGGTGATACATCTCAAGAAGTGAGCCACTAGGCCATCATATGCCTTGGATTCTAAAATTCTCTTACATACACCTTTGGCACATCACATAGCAACAACTCCCTTGCCATTTGGTTTCATGGCACCTAAGTTTACATTATATGATGGCAAGATGAGATACACATTGAAAATTATGGCACTCTCCCTCCACTTAATAATGATGGCATCATTATGAATAAAGATGGGGTATTATAGGGCTTCAAAAATGGAATTTGGGAACAGACCCTTGATTATGTACAAATCCTACAAGCCATATTGAAAATCAAGAACAAAATAAATAATGGTCAATCTTCAACTCCCTAGTCAATAATTTTATTATACCTATAGTGGGGCCAACTCAACCAACTTAGTTAGCACAACCTAAAATTGAAATTCAACAACCATCAGTGACAACTACACCTCTTGTGGCTAGTTCCTCTACTCTAGATATACAATCCCTTACGCATGAGATTCATACTCTATAGTCTAAGGTGATACATCTAAAGCAGTGAGCCACTAGGCTATCTAATGCCTTGGATTCTAACATTCTCTTACATACACATTTGGCACATCACATAGCAACAACTCCCTTTCCATCTAGTTTTGTGGCACCTAAGCTTGCATTATATGATGGCAAGGGTGACCCAGAGCATCATCTCAAAGATTTTCATGTAATATGCTTGGACTTTATATCTAATGATTGGCTTCTTGTGAAGTTATTTCCATATAATCTCAAGGATTATACCCTAAAATGGTTCTATGTTTTACCAAATCAATCTATCACAACATCTAACATTTAGCCAACATGTTTCTAGCACACTTCTCTATCAACATTAGTGATAAGATATCATATGCACAAGTGGCAAAATTAAATCAAAAGTCAAATGGGCCTATCACATATTATGTCTTACATTAACTAGCCCCATGGTAGACATAACTTTAAGATGAATTTAAACAAAATTTCCCACCAGCATTGCATGAAGCTATCTTATTCAAGAAGTTTCCTACATTTATTGATTTGTGCCACTAGTCAAGGAAAGAGAGGTTAAGCTATTATCAATGGGAAAACTCAAGTATACAAATGGATCAAAATCAACTATTAAGAGTTTAGACAAACCTCCATAAAAATTAAAAGCCACAAAGAATAAAAGTGATCAAAAGGCCACAATCTACGTAACTTCCAAGCCATTTCCTACATTAGTTTTATCTGCTCCTCGACGTAGAGTCTTTACTAACCTTGAAGAGTCACCAACATGGGTTTTACAATATCTCTTAGAATGCAATGCCATATCTATCCCACCCATTAAAGAGATTGATATGACATGATCTCTTCCAAATAACTATGATTCAAATGCATTTTGTGATTATCACAAGTCACTAAGCCACATGACAAACAAATGCATCAGCTTAAAGCACAAGATACAAGATCTCATTGAGGCTAATATCATTGATGTGGGCACACCTACAAAGGCACCAAAACCAAAACAAATAGAAGCTAAGGCACTAAAGATATTTTTAGATCCATTCCCAAAGCATACAACAAATGAGGTAAGGGGTGCATTAGGTGTTCACTATACATATCAGGAACATCCACCCCTAGTTGCATATCACATAGTTATAGATGAGGCACATCTATTGCATAAGATTAATGGCATGTGCCATGATATAGTGTCACCTAGATTACTTATCACATTCTCATAACAAGAGATTGTGGATGATGACACAGATCTACATGCATTCTTTATATAAGCATACATGGACCATCATCCTATCTAGAGTGTTATGGTTGATAATGGGTTGAGCGTTAACATGTGCACTATGACACTTTTATAACATTTAGGCTACATAGAGTGGGATATATTCCCTATTTATATAGTCATCAGTGGTTTTAGTGGTCATGTTCATATCTCCATTAGGGAGATTGTGCTTTCATTACAGGGTGGACCAACACACATAACCAATCAGTTCATAGTAGTACCTAGTGTAGGCATGTTTGATATATTACGGGGTAGGCCATGATTACAATAGGTCTAAGCCATCCCATTTATAATACACTAATGATTAAAGTACATATATGGAAATCAATTGGTTAAAGTTGAGGGTATCCCATGTGAACATCCTCTACCCATCCCACAAGTAGTTCCAATATAGTTTCTAGTTACATTTCTAGCATAGTCACTAGTTATAGTCTTATAACCATTACTAGATATTACATGGCTATTAGTTATAACTAAGAGTATAGATCCTATGCATACATCACAGTGTTCAACAAACCCACCAATTCAGGCAAGGTTTATTCCTTTGGTATCAACATGTATGCATACTCTCCCATAGAGACCATTATTAGAGAGACCACTTTGTTAGAGATATGTCACATATTATAGAGGACCTTCCTTAGTTTATGCCAAGATCAATACTATTGTGTTCTAAGGGTTGTCATCATAGGGCACCTACATCACCTATAACTTTTTCTTCTACCAAATGGGTTCCTAAAACCCCTACATTTCATAGGGAATTATAGTCAGTACCATAGATTCATAACACCACTACATAGGTAGATTTAGACACAGATTACTCTGCATAGTAGATTATGGGATCATATTTACCTTTTTACATAGTACACATGATCACAATTCCCTTATTCAACATAGGTCATGGTGATAGTGAGTCTCTCATGAGACTTATTGATTAGTATGGTTCATACTCCTTGTATATATTTCCTTCTCTCTCTTTCTCCTTGTACATAGTTTATTTTCATTTGCTTACATAGCTTATATTTAGAAAATTAAAAAACAATATAACATATAAAAAACATAAAATCATTCAAATATTACTCATAAAACATGAAATTTATAGATTATATGTATTATTATGTTTATATTTCTTACACTTACCAGATATTAAATATGTTAACCATCTTAGTATAGTCAATTTTTAGCATACATACATAATTTACTTGTTCTTATCAAGTGCTTGCAGATTAAGTACAAGACTCTAATTTATTACACTGATCTAAGTTTATTCATTTGATACATCCACCCACTCAGGGGCATCTCATACACAGTTTCTATTGGTGCAAACTTTTGTCCAATGGGTTTATCTATACAGTTCATTATGCTTGCTTAGGGTCTTATAGGCCATTTGGGTCATTTGGGAAGATTAGTCCCACATTCACTAGAATGTGGGGTTTCACACTCTCTCCCACCTATATATGTACCTCTTTCTCTTTGCATTCATCATCCAAAGTTAATGAGGAATAACATTTTATGATCTTTGCTTTTTGGTAATCTCTCTCACCTACTCCATAGCTTTCATGTGTGCATTTGATCTTGTTGAGAGGTCCTTGATAAATCTGACATGGTATTAGATCCTCACTCAATGATCATTCACCTTTTCTTAAATTTTAGATGAGATTCTTTATTTTCTTTGAGAACCGAATAGATTTTTACTTGGTTGCTTATGGATTTTTGGTTGTGGGGTTTTAAAGAAGGCACTTAGTTTAGTTTGAGTATTATGTTATTGTATTTTCCATATAAGTGTTTGGTGTAGATTTGGTCAATTTTCATATTGGTTTCATAGTGAGGTGAAAGTGAGCAGGTAGAGGCATCTTTGTTGTTTTGTATTCTCCAGGTTTGAAGGATTGACCTCTTTCACCGACACACTTCAAAATAGCTTTTGTAAAATATGCCTTTTCAAAACTACCAAATGCTCATCTATAAGGAGGTTGGCTTGAGGAGGCTGTAGGACATCTAAGAACATCTACATGTTTGATTAACATCATCCACACCAATATTTATAGCGCCAACTATGCCCATAGCCTAGTGTTTTATCATCTACCTCTGCTAGTGAGATTCCTCATAGCTGTCAGTCTTGCTTCTCCAATGGCTTGCATCACCATTCTTGTCCAATCATTTATCTTTCATGACATCCTCTACATGTTGATTAGCATTCGAATCATTCACCTGGGATTCTTCCTTCCACCATCTTTCTCATCATCCATTCCAACACTCCACATGGATTTGTGACCATGACTCTGTCCAAGACAGCTTGTGGAATGTAAATAATTCAAGCATTCTCATAAATTGTGGTCAAATTTTTTAAGTGGGAAGCATTAAATTTAAAGTTGGGGGTATCACTTTACGATAATGGGTGATTTTATCACCAAAGGTGGTTATTTCTTTACGGTGGATGGGCCATTTTATGATGGTGGAAGACTCTATGTTTTGAGCAAGGTGGGGGACATTATTAGTGGAAATAGATTCCATTAATGAGTCGAGACCATAATAATGGACACACATTTTTTTTTTATTGTTTTTATTTAAAAATAATTATTGTAAAGGATATTATTTTATTGCATTGGTAATTTACCTTGTATTTTCACCTATCGAAGATTAAGGGTGAAGCCTAGGTTCGTAGGAGGTCAATTCCCCCTCATAATCTAAACCAATATATTATTCACTCCATTCTAGTTTTGTTCACTGGTTGGAAGGATATGTTCACTCCCTTTCCACTTATACATTTAAACTTTTAGTGCAAATTCATTAAATATGACATTAATGATGGGAAATGTAATTTCCTATAATTTTTTATCGACAACTCATGATTAAATGTCATCTTTTTCAAAAGTTTATATTTTTTGTCCTATTCCCATTGGTATAATTTGTTTTGTAAATTTACTAAATTTATAAAGTGCCTTTTTTGGGGGTTACCTGTGCTATGGGCCCTACTACTTTCTGTATTGTACTTCATGCACATATTTCTTACATGTGGATGCATTTTTGGTTATGTTTGACATCCCCATTTTTAAACATGAATTATCCTTCACTCTAGCACTAATTTATCACTTGGATGCATTCTCAATTGTACCTAATGTACCATTCATGAGCATGTTTTAGGGGTTCATTGTAGTTTGTACCATACAATTGTGCACTTCCCTAATGTCTTCTCTCAATCATGTTGACCCCATTTGAGAGACTCTAAAGGAGGAGGGTTGAGTATATACTAGTGGTCCTTCTTGGAAAGGACAACTATGCTTTGTGGCATGCTTACATGGAACACTTGCTCACACCCAATAATCATATTCCATTCCTATATGGATAGATTGTTGCACTTGTTGATCATGTTTAGTTTGATAAGTGGGCTAATAGTTATGACAAAGTTTTTGCCACTCTGTTACTGCATGTTTTCATGGATATTCATTACCATGTAGAATATATAGAGTGTCCCTACAATGTTTGGAGCATATTACAAAATCTTTTCAGTGATCCTACTAAGATTTATGTCACACCTTCTCCTCCACTTCCTATTATCTCTTCTAAGACTATTGTACTCTCTCCTCATGCTTTTATTTCTTGTTATGATATATCCATGGTAGACATCACTCTTCTTTTTGTTGAGCCCCCACTATAGGATGAGATTTTGCCAGACCTTAGTTATCTCATTGAAGATCCTACATCCATTCATGTATTGATTATTGCTCTTCCAGAGCCTTCACATACTTGTATTTCAGAGGACTTTACTGATTTCAATGAGAGTACACACATTGAGAGCATCAATGACTCATATGTCCCTGTGGACATTCATCTTGTAGATATGAGTGCTTTATTTGTAGACCAGTCTTTAGTTTTGACAAATGTTTAGCCTTACTCTCCTCTTCCCATGGACATTCTTTTAGTGAATGTTCCATGTCACTCTTCCTTTCTGGTTATTCTTTCCCCTTCATTATATGCTTCTTCTTTTCTATCTTCTATTGTTAGTCTTGTGATATTTGATCATAATTTGGAACATTCAAGTACTGTTAGGGAGACATTTGAGCATTTTCTAGAGATATATATATTGATTTTTGCACATAATCCACTTGAGTGAGAATTTAATAGTTTGATAGATTAGGTTTTCTTTCTTTCAAAAAGAAGAGACATAATTTGTTGCAGAGGGATCTACTATAACATTTGTCATGTGACATTCTGCACTTACCTTATCTCTTTTCTTTGTGGAGGCACACGTCCTTCATGTTTTATAGGATATTGGGGATCATTGCTATGTACTTGGGTACCTCACTAGGCCTCATTTCCGAGACCCAATTATCCAACCCACCTAAGCTACACTTAAGGGGGTGTTGGTGTAGACTTTTATGCTACGTGTTTTGTCTACATGGTTCATTATGCTTAATTATGGTCTTAGAGGCCATTTCCTTCACTCTGAATGTGGGGTTTCACTCTCTTTCCCACTTATACATGTACCTCTTTCTCTTTGTATTCATCATCCAAAGTTAATGAGGAGTATCATTTTATGCTCTTTACTTTTTGGTAATCTCTCTCACCTACTACATAGCTTTCATGTGTGCATTTGATCTTGTTGTGAGGTCTTGAAAACTACGTAGGAATATAGATTGTAGACTGATGCCTTCAGATCTGCAAATCATTTTTGGGCAAATCATGAACACACATACTTCTTAGCTTGTTAGAGAAATATGATAGTTTTTACTACCAGGTTCTATCCTTACATTCTATACATTCCATTTTACACATTGATATATCTTGATATGGAACATTGCTACTCATGCTAAGATTTTTTGCCGACTATCACTAATTTAGAATCAACATTTGTACATCTTGGCATTTACATAGAATTATACTATATAGTTATATGTGTTTTTATTTTTAGCTTTCTTAGTTTAGAATTGATTGTGTTTCCTATGCTTATTCTATTTGAGGGCATTTGAATATGCCATTGCTCTTTGGATCTATGCCAATTTTATGTATGTATGCCTTCTTCATGTGCCCATGCCCCTTGCATGTGATTTCTTGATTATATATGTGGGCATTTGAACATGTCTTTCTATGTGGCTCTAAGCTAAATTGCTCATTACTTGTCTATGTGGACATTTGAACATGTCCTTGTATCTTTTGTATTCTCAAATTTAGTGACATGTCCCATGTCCTTTGTATTATGGCTCCTTGGCCTAATTTTATGTGCCCCATGTGTTTTGTAAGTATTTTTTTATTGCATGCGTCTTCACCATGACACTTGTATTGCTTGTTACACACACCAGTTTTTGATACCATGAGGGACCTCATGTATCTACCCTTACTACTTGGGTGTCGTGATAGACATCATGCCCCATCCCCCTAGGTAGTTACTTAGATTTATTATTATACAAATTAATTACATATATCTTGACACCCTTATGGAATGCTAGCTTATAACACACATCTTACATCACATACTTATGCTCAATTTCTTTCACATTTTGATGTTATGTTTGCACATTGTATTGAAATATCACATAGTTGTAATATATGCTCCACTTAACACATTTTGCAAAGCTATTTTCTTTTGAGGATGTTCTTACATATGTTCCATAACTACCCTCAAAATAGGGGAATTTATAGGAATTTGTCATAAAGATCAGGTTCCTATATTGTTATTCATAAATTATTTTTAGCACATAGGCTTAGTTTCAAAAATTTGACATAGGGAAAAATAGGGACTTGGAAAGTAGTTCAGTCACCTAGATTTCAGACCAGACAAACATTAGAACCTAGATTGGGACACTAGCACCACAAGGTGCTACTATCAACTACATGGTGCTACTATATAGTAGCCACATTTTTAGGGCAGTTCAGATTAGCTAAAATAGTACACCAAGTACAATATAGATTTACATAGATATAATTACAAGTTTGATAGTTACGTTTATATTTTGCTCATATACACTCACATTCATCTTAGATTCATACCAATTACTCAAATTGGATGCATCATGCGTGCCATGATCACTCTCACATTCAGTTCAGATACATAGATATAGTTATTACAGACTCAATCCATAATCATTATAGTCAGATATCAGATTGGGGGCATGTGTGTGACACATAGTTTTTGTGAATATGGAATCCATAGAGGGGAGATTATTATAGCATAGGTAAAAAAACCAAATCAAAATAAACACACCAAACACTAACACCTCTAGCCTAAACTCTAGGGAGAGGATATGTAATAGGTATATAATGTAAACACAACTAAAAAATAAAATAAATCATCCTTTTACCTTGTAGCTTTGAAATGTATTGCTTGACTATGTACTCAATAAATATTTGTTAATGAAACTCCATTTTCTCCACCTTTCCTTGGCACCTTGGTAATGTTGGCTGGCTTAACTTAGCTTGGCTTGTGAAATTGGCATGGTAACACTACTATGGAGCTTCTTGGAAGCATTTTGGCACAATAACATTTCACTAATAAATCTTATTGCATCTATTTGACCATAAAAAATTTACACTAAAATAACTTAGATATCAATAGGTAAGGCCTTGTATTTATAGCCCCCAAAGTTAACTCTTACCCAAGTTAAGTTAGGTTAGGATTTAAGCATGGAATGAGTTCAAACCAACCCTAGGTAAGTTAAAGTTAACTCTAGTTGATTCAAGGAGGGTTCATGTAATTATTATTTTTAATTAATAAGTATGGCTCTCAAATTAGATATTTTTAGATATTTGTGAGAGCTTGACAACTCATAAAGGTAATGATGAAGAAGCTTGATATTTTAAATTTTTTAATTTCTATTTTTAGATATTCATTAGTTAAAAATGGATAATTTAGCTAAGATTTTAATATTTTTAATTAGTAGATTTATTTTGATTAATATTTTAGCTCTTTTAAGAATTTTTCAAGTGCCCTGCTTAATGGGTTCATAGGCCAAATTGTCAGTTGTTAGGTTGCAAGGTGATTGGAGATGAATCTATGAGAGTTTAGTATTGTGTATAGTATAATACCCCAAATAAGGATGCCTCAACATGATTTTGAGAATTAATGAATGTTGTGTGGATGAATTTGGGATGTTCAATGATTTTTGGGCTTAAATTACACTATTTGGTAGAAATCAATCTGAAATTTGGTTAGAAGCTAATTATGATCAGAATGGGGTATCCAAAGTTTCTCTATGTTTGGGAAGGCAAATCAATTTATAAGCACAATAACATCTTCTTAAATAATTAAAAGGTCTCTAATCATTGATGCCCCAATAGGCAATGGATGAGTCATGGATGGCCCCTTGAGGGAGTGTTCAACAAAGAAGGTCGATGATCAGTCCCTCAATAGAAGGAAAATAATGGGACCAAAAGGTAAATGAGGTGGAAAAATATTTATTTGCCCAAAGGTAGTTATAATTAGTAACACAGTGAGATGTCTCATTTGGGCAGATAAAAAAGATGATCTAACCTGTTGTCCCTGAAAAATGATTCCTCATTTTCCAAACAACATATGACTATTTTGGTCCTGCATGGCCAAAATTGCCCGTCCCCTTTCCAAAAATCTATTCTACAACATTCAAATTCGTCATTTTCTCAACTTTTTGGTAAAGGGACTAACAAGTTCAAAGGCTTCTACAGGCGAGTTCAATCAGAAGGGACTAGTTTCTTGCACTTGGACACTTTCGAGACAAGTTCAATGCTTTGGTTGAACCAAAAAAAGGGTCAACGAGTTCAAGGTTCAATATCAGCCCCGAGCACTTAACGAGTCTCAAAAGCTTGAACTGTTGAACCTTGAACCATTTTGGTTCATCGATTCAACAGGTTCAATGTTCAATCAGTTCAATGTGCCAGGTTCAAAGATTCAAAGATTGCCTCAATTAAGGAAGGACACGTGCAAAAGAAAGAGTCAGTCGGATGCTGCCAAGTGTCATCAATCGAGCCCCTTTATGCTTTGTTTCAGAGAAGTGGTAGAACATGCCACGTGTCCCTTTTGAAAAATCATTAGAAGTCACCACGTGTTTACATCTGCGCAAGTGCTAGAAATATGTGGACCATGCCATGTGTCGCATTGTGACTCAACAGAACACGACAAGTGTCAGCCTTCACTTCTCAAAGTTCTTTATAAGCTGCGAAATCCCTTTCGATAAAGCTTCTTCCTGAGTTCCACAGAGGGCAACAAGTGGCAACTATGAAAGGCCCCAATGTATTCATCTAAAAGTGGCAAAACATGCCACGTGTCCCTCTGAAGCTTGTCAAAAGCCTCCAAGTGTCAATATCCACAGTCTCTTCCCTTAGCTTCACTATTTTGAACAAAGACCATGGTGGTCCTGGGGACGAGTGACTAACTGAAGCAGAACGTGCCAAGTGTCTACATCCACATAACTAACAAATGTATTCAGACCGTGCCATGTGTCCCTTGCAGAGATCGGTGGAGGCTGATAAGTGTCATCATCTACGAGAGCCCGACTGAGCCCCAAACATTTCTATAATATCGTAAAGGCCCAAGGAGGTAGATGCTACCAAGTGTCAACAATGAAAAATGCCACGTGTCTTCACCTGTTCTTGCAGAAGATGACACGTGACACTTGTTCAAAGAGCAGAAGGTGCCACATGTCAAAGGAAAGGGGCACTCACAATACAAAGGCACATATAGAGCAAAGGAAATAAAAGGGATGATAGCCTGTCAAAGGATCAAAGCCCTAAGGCCACTTAGAAGACCTTGAAGGGTGAGTTCCCTCTAGGAAAGGTTTGAGCCTCAAAGAGCAATGGATGTTGCCAAGTGTCACGAGATGAGACATAGTTTTGAATGAAGCTTCATAGAGGGAAACTCGCTACGTGTCCCGACCCAATGCAGTGGAAGCTACCACGTGTCTGCATCCATGCCTTCCTCAGCCACTAACCAGTTTTAAAGCTTATTTCAAAGCTACAAATGCCACCACATGTCCTCACCTACGTCACATCAGAAAGTGACCATGGCAAGCGAGAAAGACATGAGGAAGTTGTTGGGAAGAATGACGTGCCTATAAATGTTAAATTTGTCGTAATGAAGTGTCTGTTGATTCTAGCAAACTCAAGGTGCAGACCCGAATGTGTTCAAAAGACTCTAAGGCTAGCACTAAGAGAAGGAAGAGACAAAGAGGGAAACTTAGTAGAAGTTATTTCCAATGGGTGAAGCAGTTCACCAAGTAGATATTTGGGAGCTGGTAAAATTGAAAGTGCCATTTGCTTGTCCCCTTGGAGGTAAAGACAGAGTAGACAGTTGTGCAGCTAAGCAAGTGAATGAATGAGTGATTCAGGCTAAAGAGGAGGCACTAAGAGAGGAATTGACATGCCACATTTAAGGCAGCCACCCTACTTTGGCAGGGCCCTTCCCGACAAAACCAAGAATACATCCAAGGCATTGAGTGTGCTGAATGAGTCACTTCATTGGGAGAAAGTACCAAGCCTCACTCGGGCCTCTATATATTGTAATCTCTTGTGCTATTTAGTGGAGACTTTTTTGATTATCAAAAGTAAAACTCTACCCAAATTGAAAGGCATTACTGAGACTTTGAGCTCAGACTGTAATTCATATTATTTTATCTGAATGAGAAAATAGGTTACTTGTAAACTTTATGCTGTTATAGCTTGTACTATTTTAGGAGATTGTTCGTATGTCTATTTCCTAAGAGCTTTCTTGTCCATTTGATTTAACAAGCAGAACTAGTGGAGGTGATCACGAAGGTGTCTTGAAGGCCAACTGTGGGACGATGTTGTGCCCCCATAAGTACCTTCAGTGTGTTTGCATTTTCCTTTCTTGTGTAAAGAGCCTTGGGATGACGTGGTGCCCCAATTATTCTTCATTTTTCTCTCTCGAGTTGTTGGTCACTCAGCACCCTCATTACTAGTTACTTGCTACCTTAAAGATTCCTAATGCTTGCTAAAGAACACTTCTGAAAGAAGAGAAGTGCCTTCTGACATTGCACCAGGATTTCTACTATTTAGGAAGGAATCTGGCTCTTGGCTGAAAGTTGCTTTTGAAAAAAGAGAAGCACCTTCCCCATCACTCAAGATTTCTTCCTTGTTTATCAGCATCATCTCTAAAAAAAGAGAGATGGATGGTTCATCCCACCCCTTTGTCTTACTTTTTGCATATATATATTATATATAACCTCTGCATATTTAATAGGGAACCTCCCCTTGATGAGAGGAGAGATTTGTCCCCTTGTGATGCAGTAAACCTGCACATCTGGATGACCAATCTCCCTATGCTATGGTGATAGGAACTATTTTGAATGCCAGTTAGCTGGTCGACAAAATATTCACCCAACATGTCCAAAGGTGGTTAGAGTCATCAACATAGAGAGGTAAAAAGGCAATGATTTATCCAAAGGTGGCTATAATCATTAACACAATGAAAACATGCACTAGGTGGGTAGATAGAGATAATGATTTGCCTAAAGGTAGTTATAATCATTAACATAATAAAAACATGACCCAACAAGGTAAGAGAATGATAATGATTTGCCCAAAGGTGATTATAATTGTTAACATACAGATAGGTCAAAATATAATGATTTTCCCAAAGACAGTTATAATCATTAGCACTACAGTTTAGAACAATATGTCAAATTGAAAAAGGGGGATTATTCACTAAATTCATACTCTCGGAGTAAGAGTAAGCCAATAAAAAGGGGAGACATGAATTTGGGAAAATTTCTAGTATGGAGATGCACATCCTAATTAGCAAGGATAACAATTCATTCATGATTTAATTACTTTGTATTTTTGGGGATATGAAGGATAGATCATGAATTTGTTAGGTGACCAAGGAGAAGTACCACAACATCATTGTTTGTAAGATTCTTTGATCTAATTTTTGTTGTATCACATGATGGTATGCATCTTGAAATAAAAAACCATGATAACTTAGTCGTAATATGCAGAAAGATTGACATTTGATATAATAAACAATCAAAAATAATGCACCAATGATAAAAATAGTGATGACAATGTTGACATATGAATATGGATGGACTTAAGTATAATGCATAAATAATCATCCAATGAATGCAAACATACTAAGTCAAGGCACAATAATGAAAGCAAACAAATAGGCAAACAAACAAAACACCAATAAATAGAAACACAAAAAACATCATTAAAAATAAACAAACAAACAACAAAACACCAAGAAATAAACCTAAAGACCCAATAAAACACCAAGAAATAAACGTAAAGACTCAACAAAACACCAAGAAATAAAAAGGGAACCAAACATTCAAAACAAAACCAAACAAACACAAACAATGGTTACTCACAATGTTAGTGCAAACAAAAAAAAATTATGCATGCATGTGTAATAGAGGTGTTACTCTTGGTGACAGGGTGACCCCTAAGCTAGATAACAATGATGTAAGTATAACAATACAAGAACAAAATACAAATGACTGACCCTAGGCTATAGGCAAAAATGACACAAACAAGATGACAAACACGGCCCCTAGATTATAAGTGACAACAAGGCATGAACAAAATGGGGGGAATAAAAGAAAAGGAAGGGGTAGTCGAGCTGACTCCAGATGTACAAGGCAAGTGGACACTGCCTAAATAGTTCTATGGATGTAAGATCTAACATGAAATTCAGGCTAAAGGTAGTTCTCCCAAGATATGAGATAGAATAAAAAATAATGATAAGAAAATAAGATTAAATTGTTAAGGAAAATAAGAAGGGACTCCCAAAAACAGTGAGGGCATAAGAAATGGTCGCTCATAAAATGGCAAGAGTGTTGGAAATTTTTAATCACAAAATGATGAGAGTGTAAATAACTCACAAAATTATGAGAGCATAAAATGAAGCCAAGTGCTCATTAGTGTATCAAAGTTGAATATACAATGATCGCATTATAAACTCATAAAATGACAAGAGTGTATGGCTAAAACCAATAAGGATGGAGAAACTAAAGGATAAGTGGTTAATTTTGAAATAACTAGGAGTCTCAGTATCCTTGAGGGAAAGAAGTGGTCAAAAATAAAGGAAGGTATGATCGAGCTAACCCAAAAAACCCCATGTATCCAAGTGCTACCTACATAGTCTGTGTGGATCTCAGGCCAATGTAGTTCTCCTAGAAATGAGAGGAAAAAGCCCAAGGTGGTCTAGAAATAAAATGAACAAACAAGATGGCCCATCCCAAAAACTTTGAAAAATTTATATCTTGCTTGAAGATTCTATGCCATTTTGCATGATTTTTATGATTTTTGATATTTCTTACAAATGTTTTTAAAATTTCATAAGCATCTCAACTCAATCAAGAATTATGAGAGACTAAACAGTCCAACTTGAAAAACAACAAAACCCTGTCTTAGGTTGCTTGCAAAATAATGAGAACGTGGGGAAGGGTGATTAAACTAAACTCAACATGAATCAAGTGTTGCCTACATAGTCATAGATGAGACCTTAAGTTGCTGTAGTTCTACACAATAGTGGAGGAATCCAATTAGATAACAACAAATTCATGAATTAGTTAAATGACATAGTATAACATATAAAGGGCAAGGATATGTGGTAAGGCATGGTAGAGGTGTTGCTCTTAATTTTCCCATAGGTAGTTATAATTAGGGAACAATGACATGAGACATTAATTTTCCCAAAGTTAGTTATAAACAATAACACTCATTATGAAATGAAATTACAAATGAAAGATGTAACTACCAAACCACTGTCATACTAGTTCAAGGTATGGCCTTTGTCTAGAATACCAAAACAACTATTGAAACTTGATCAGAATATCTTTGTTGAAGGTGCTCAAAGAACTAATGGAGCAAAACCAAGGTTAAAAGGGTTGGGTAACAAGGATGAAAATAACTTTGGTCAATAATAAAGGTATGCTAAAAATGGTATATGATATGATATAAAGAAAATGTTGTTATGGTACAATGTAAATGAGCTTTACAAACAATACTTAAGGTCTTTAAAGTGAAATAATACTTGAGGTGTATGATGTTCATTAGCTCATCAAGTTCATCTCTATCTAGTATAATGAACATGTATGCTATGGAGACATATGGGCTTATCCAATTGGGTTTGAACTTGCCTTTCTTCTTCTTCTCGACCATGGTGTTATTTTGGTTTTCTTTGAGAATAAGATCTCCAAGATCGAACTCTCTATGTTTGACCTATTGGTTATATTGGCTATATAATCTATTTTGGTATGCTTGAAGGTTGTTGATAGTGGCCATGCATTTCTCATCCAATAACTCTAGCTCTTATAGGTGAGCAACTCTATAATCTTCATCATCCAGAACATGTTTCAATGAGATACACAGAGAAGGTAACTTGACCTCGATGGGAAGAATGGCCTTAGCACCATAGATTAGGGAATATGGAGTGGATCTAATTGGAGTATGCTAATCAGTGTGATATGTGGAAAGGGCATGCAAGATTTGGAGGTGCCAATCATGGCCAACATCATTGATAATCTTCTTAAGGATGTTGACAATGATTCTATTCGATGCCTCTGCTTGGCCATTACCTTATGAGTAATATGTTGGAGAAAATTGTTGGGTGATATTCTACTAGGCACAAAGTGTTTTGACATATTTATTCTTAAATGATCTGTCGTTATTAGGTATAATGTCAAACAAAATACCATACTAACATATGAGATGGTTAAAGATGAATTTATAAATCTATTTTCTAGTCATGTGAGGGGTATAACTTTAACCCACTTACTAAAATATTCAGTAGCAGTAAGGATGTGTTTATGGCCATTAGATGAGGTAGGGTTAATATTTCTAATGAGATCAAGTCCTCATGTTTTAAATGACCATGGTGTAAGCATTAGTTTGAGTGTTTTGGTTTGGGGTATGAATCAAATTAGCATGCCTTTGACATTTGTCATACTTTTTAACATAAACAACTACATCTACTTCCATAGTTGGCCAATAGTAACCGCTATGTAGGAGGATTTTTGTAAGGATAACCCCATTGGTGTGGGCTCCACATACTCCTTCACGAACTTCCCATAATGCTAATGTTGCTTCTATCAAATTCAAACAACAAAGTAGAGTTTCATCAAAGCTACAATGATAAAGGGTTGGGCCAAGTAAGGTATAACGAAAGGTTTGTTATATAAAAGTTTATTTCTTTAGCTCATATGCTTCATCATGAACTTAGCAATCAATCCAAGTTAGTTCTGCACTTAATACAACTAGGCACAAGCATAGTAACATTTTGTGGCACACAACACTTTGACACACTACTACACTACCATCAATTTCAAATAAGGTGTAAGCCTTGTGCGGTCACCCAAAGTGCAACAATGAAGGGACTAGGGCCCATATTCGGATAGTTGAAACATGGTGTAACCTTAGTCTCAATGGGACTTAGTCATTGGCCAAACATGTTTAGGCATTCTATTAACATGTGTCGTTCTAGATAAGATCAAGAGGCATAAGCCTATTCAAAGGCACAAGTCTTTTGGTGCAAGTTCATGTCTGGCTAGTTATAACTATTAATGGTGCAAGCTATAGGGATAGTGAGTTAAGAGTCATTTAGGTGCTTAGTTAAATCAAGGGAATGACTTATTCTTAGGTTCTCATTCTTCAAGTTATCACTCTAGGTGCAGTTACTAGGGTTTCGGTGCATGCTGGCTTCAACACTTAGCCGATTTTACAAGTATGTCAAAGTCATTATATAACAGAATGATGCCGTTAGTGACCTAGAGTAGACATTTACGTCATAATACATTCAAGAATGAAAATTATATCATTATTCATATAGAAATCAAGTCACCACCATACAATAGAGCTAAACTATATGAAATAGATCAATCAACCAAGTAAATATACAATGCCATTTCTGTTAAGTCACCATCATCAATAGAGGATAGGTTATACAAAAATAGAATATAATATCAATTCTACACTATTACATGCCCAAAAACTTATAGGTGAGCTTGGGCATCATAATGCATGTTCTTCTCAGTATCCATGCTAACTCAAGCTATATCAATAGTATTTTCAATTTTTGTAGAGATTCATTGTATTAATATCACGTCCTCTTCTTTAGGTTTATGCTCATTTTATAAGTAAGGGAACATATTTTTTCTAGGTCAAATGGGCACACACTAGGTGTTGATCTATCATTGGGGGTCATTATGCCATTGACTCCACTACTCTAACACCTGCGCTCTCCAACTACCATGTGCAAGCACTCAATGAGATTCTCCTTCAAACCGGGTACTTAGAAACTATTTATCAGCTAGCGTAGGATCTATGGGGATCCTCCCAACTAGCATCAAATGTACAAAAAGAGAAACTATCACTAATGATTACCTTGCACTAAGATCTACTAAGTTGGCACAATCTACCAGGTAGCACAAAAGGGGGCCCAACATTACCCCATATAAAATTACTAGTCTACCCTCAAAATAGTCTTTCAATGCCTTTGATATGCAATATTTAGGCATAATTTACTATAGTTATGCCTTGAAGTTCCCAAAACCTTGAATGGTGAGCTTGATTTCTTCAACAATACCATTTAATTTTGTTAATATGGCCTTGAGTGTGAATACATTTATGCTCTCTATTTATTTTATGAAGGCTTTTAGTCCTTCCTTGGCTCTTCTCACCCCACCATCTATTATGACCCCTTACTCACTTGCCTTTATTTGAAAGGCACAAAAGAGTGCTTCAAAGTCTTGCTCCTAGGTTTTTAGCTGGGCGTTTAAGGAGTTGACCTACATCATAACTGAGGCACGCTCGTTCTTGATTATGATGAAAGCATGCTTCATCATAGCGTCCTTATCCTCTACTGGTTTTAAAATCACACATTTTTGGCTAATGTTTGAGTGGCAAAGTTATAAAATATGGCATTTGCTTCTTATACACCCTCTTCTAGTTTGGTGAAGAGGTCCTCTATCACATCGAGCTTTTTGTTTAGCTCTCTTTTGATGGCTTCATGGGGGTCTTCTTGTTTTTCTAGCATTAGCTTCATCTAGGGGAGCATTTATTCTACCAACATGCAAACTTTATGAACCACTTTCATTTCTAAAGTATCAACACCATCCAAAAGGGAAGGCTCTACCTCTTCAACATGCTTAACCAGCTACTAGAGTTTGAGCTTTATTGCTTTTATTTCTTCCTTTGCCTCATGCGTTATTTATTTTCACTTATTTGCACAAGCATCATTGATGATATTCTAGCACAATACTATTAAGGCCTTTTTAAGAAGGGCATTAGACAACCTTATGGGCTTCATATCTTTTCTATTTATAAGTTGGTAATCAGATTGCTTTCTTTGGTACCTCAAACTGAGGTTCATCCATGTAACAATCGAGAGCCTAAGAAACTTGATGGTGTATTAGGGTTGTGGTAGTTTTGGGGTGCATGTACTCCAACATGTAAAAGTCTTCATCTTCGATGAATTCCCTCTACACTTTTTCCCTATAGCTTGACTCACACTCTGCTTCCTCAGCCAACTCCATCTCTTCTCCATTGACACTGGTGCTTTCCCTAGTGCCTTCTTATTATTCTTACTCTACTAGGGGTTCTTTATTAGACTTCTCCCCTTGGTCTGTCTCCTCTCTTTCCTTGGTGCTCATTTTATTATCTTGTTTTTAGAGGGGTTCTTCCTCAAACTTTCCCCCCTTGCCCAATTCTTCTTCTTATTGTGACTCTTCGGTACAAACATCCTTGGCATCAACGTTACTTTCCTTTTGCCCTAGTGGGGTCTCTATTACCTCATCTATTTGTTTTTTTGAGGCACTAACATCACCTTATTTATTTTTAGGTACCCCTTCAGAACTAGGGCATGCTTGTTGTGCAAATTCCTTTGCCAAGATGGAGTGGGTGATAGGCACCTCTTCAATTGCTTTATCCTTTCTAGGTTACATACTAGTGGAAACCTTTTACTCTCTCTCTTTCTTCATTCTATCCCTTTTTGCTTGAGCTGCATTCTATTCTATTTCTTTCCTTTTGGCCTTTTTCTTTTTTAACTTTTTTCTTCTCATCTTTCCTTCTCTTAGCCTACACTCTGTATTTCTCGTCTTTTACCTTTATCTCCTCAACCTCCACTTGATTAATTTCAGCTTGGGTCGTGTCCTTGGCCCTCATGGCCTCTCATTTGAGATGCAACAATAGAAAAACATCATTGTGATCTCAGTCTAGGCCCATACCCTCTCATTTGCACTTCAAATCTTCTTAAGTTGGTTCACTTAAGGGTATTACTTCTCCAAGTGCTTCCACCTCATTGAGCTCTTCACTTATTCTTCCTTCCTTCCTCCTTTCTTATTTCCTCCCTTTTATATCCCATGCCTTGCATTTCTCCCCTTATCTCCTATACTTTTCAGCTTTGACCATCTCAATGGATTCATTTGACATCCCAACCTTCATCATTTCTTCTCTTATTTTCTCCATCTCTAGTGCCTTCTAGATAGCAGCATCTCTAAGGCCAAGTTTCTTCCACCTTCTCATATTCTTCTCCAATTTAGTCTGAGGTGGTGGGGAGGGGTCCCTTTCACTAGAAGAAGAGTCACCTTCTTCAAGCACAATGTATACTCCCTTCCCAAATGTTTCTTCTTCCATCTCTTTTTCTATGTTCAATAGGGTTACTATCGACATTACAACAAAAACCTTCCCCTTCTTATCCTTAGCACTATGGGAAGCTTTTAGCATGAATCTCATGTGCTTCTTTGTGGGGGATGAAGGTGAGGCTTCCTCTTCTAAGGTGATCTTGAGTCTTATTCACTCCTTTATTTCTTCTAAAGTCTTTGCTTTCCTCTTCTTGGGAGACTTCTTCTTCTCTACTAGCACCGAAGTTCCTTCATCATCAATCTAGATTGGGGGGTCTTCACTTAGATTAGCATTGAGGCCCTTATTTTGTAGCTTCATCTCATAGTATAATCTATGGATATGGTTACCTCCTAAATGGGGTGGATATCTAGGTAATCCAATTCATCCTTTTCATCCTTGGTGGCCTTCCCATTTGCGCGAGTGAACTGGCACCTCATCCTGTGCCTCTCCATATCTAGTTCCTTTATTAAAATGTCTAACTATTATGAATTGGGGATCCAATGCAGTGTGTTCATGAAGTATATTACCAAGAAGGCATAGGGGATCTTTAGCCACCCTAACATGTTTCCATCAACTAGAAATAAGTGCACTACATATTACTGTTATATTATGACAAAGGTTATCATTCCAAACATACTCTGAGGGAGCCCCTAAGGGATATGCCACTCTAGCTTGAATGCCTCTATGTACCTCTTGCAGCACCCATGATGTGAGTCTTATATTTGGCACTAAAAGAGGGGGGCTTATGAAGTCTTTGTACTTTTGTGTTAGGGAGACATTATGCTCTCGATGGACCTAGAGGTTATCTTCATCCCTATTTATAATTCCAATCTCTTCCATGATAATGAGAATGAGAATGGATCCCCACCTGAATGTCCCTTTTACCCTTTGACACTCCTACACATTCTTTATAAATTCATTAGTGATGAATTTAGTAATATTGAACTGCATGCCCTATGTCATGTGATAGGTGATGCAAAGGTATGACTTAGTCACATCAATCCATCGATTGCCTGGACATACCTTAGAGCTTAAAAGACACATCACCACCCTTATGCTAAGGTATTTTCATTCCTTGATGAGGAACACAAAACTTCCTTGAAATACTTTAGGAGTTGGGCTACGTGCTCCACCTCTTTATCATCATTCATCATTTGATGCATGTCCTTATCGATATCTAGAAGCTCAGTTATTTTCTTTATCAATTGCACCAAAATCTTCATGTGCCTCCCTGTGAAGTAAATGTGGTCCTCATGGATGCATAAGAGTAGGAATTAAACCAACTCCTTCAACTTCTTGAAGAATGTCAACTCATAAATTTGTGTTACATTGGAAGCTATCAATTTATCTTAGATTGAGACATCAAACAGGGCATCACCTTGTGCCATCTTTTACCCTATATCCATCATCCAATCCTGCATGAGGTCTTGAAAATGACTAGACATGTGGTGATTATATTCTTTTAGCTAGTATACATATACAAAAGAGTGTCAATCCTCCTGTATCATGACCTCTAGAGGGAACTTCATTACTTGGTAAGTTATTTTAGTGAGTACCTCAGTGTCCACTTACGCCACACTCACTGCACTGCTATTTTTATAGTGGCTACTTCGAGTGTTCTATGTGCCCATTTTGGGTCTTATTGCACTTGCTCAGAGCTTGATCCCTTCTATTTATTTACCATCTTAAAATTATTAGTATTGAATCATGGTAGGTGTGGTTTATTAAACCCTCAAATGGTGATGGTAATTTTATAGTCATAAGATTTGTGACTATTCCCTTAACTCTTGAGCTTCGTTGGCCTTTAATGGTGGCCTAGGCATCAATTCACTCTTCCAACTATCTGGTTTCTATAGAATCCTCTCTTCACACTTCTCTATATCACTCTTACTATGAACACAATCCTTCTAAGTATGTAATTGTTTACTCTTAGTGCCCAAAAGTGCTCAAATTCTCACTGGTATAGGGTTTTCACACATTGAGTCTCTAGTTTTCACTTCAATTCACTCTTAGTCTTAAGTTAGTATAAAATTTGTAACTTAAACAAGTCTGCCACTTGTTAATTTATACATTTTATTTTTTTACCATCATTAATTTCAGTCCTTTATGTTGTGACAATGCCTAGATTTCTTGGAAAATGTAAAATTTTGCAAAATCTATGAAAATCCTTTGTCATCAATGCATTGAATGTGTATCTTTGTGCCTCCATCACCACTTCATTAAATGATTTGTAATGGTATTTTAATGAAGTGATGTTTAGTTCAAATGGTCACTTCCCACTCGAACCTAGGTGGATGCTAATTATCTTAAATGATTCTTCTCCTACACTTGTTTACTTAAGTGACCTTCATCTTCTTTATGGCAACCTGGGTACAACGCCTCACATGCACACAATTTAACCTCTTCAGTTCCACTTTATTTTCTAGTTGTGCTTCCATTTCAACTAAGATTATTTGTTCTAGTTAGTTTCTTACACTTCCTCTTGCCTTGGCCTGTCCTACCCCATAAAAATCCCTTGCAATAGCCTTCCAATGCTTCATCTTCTTTTCTGGTTCTCTTGTGCATGGTCAGATTATGCATCTTCACTTTATTTTTTGTGCCCAAAAATGTTAGGCATCTTCACCTTCTTGTTTGGTCTTTGGCACATGATCAATAGATACACCTATTTCTAAATTTGGTGTAAAGGTTACCTTTGTGCTTATGTACTTTTTCATTTTATTCTCAAATATTCAAAGTCTGGTAACTTCCTCATGCCTAAAAACTTATGCATCTAGCCCTATGTGCTTAGAGAGTATATGGGCTTGACTCACTCGACTGGTATTATGCATGAAAGTACCAAAGTAGTTCATTCTTAGGCCTCTAATAGCCCTACCATGTTCACCTTGCGTACATAGATCTTATACATCTTTTGCATGCATCTGACGAGTTTCATGTACCTACCACTTAGAAGATGTCTGGCCTCATGCATTTAGAGGTGCAAGTGCTCGACTCACCCAATTGGAATTATGCATGAGAACTAGATAAATCCACTAGAGTTAGGTTAGATTCATGCACCCATAACTTAGGTGTCATGACCTTATGTGCTTAGAAAGTGCAAGTGCTTGATTCACCCAATTGGAATTATGTATGAAGTGCCTACAAATAAGTCTTTATGACCATAATACGCTGCTTATTGCCTCTTTACACTATATAAGGAACAAAAATAAAAGAAAAAAAATGGTTTGGCTTGTGCCAAACTATATTCTGGTCAGCTCAACTCAAACTGACTAATGACCAAGAAGTCAGTCTTCTTATGGCACAAGCACCATCCTATTGCTGATATGGCTTTAATCAGTTGCCATCGAAATGACCTAGGAGTATTTTGTAGGACAATGTATGCAACTTACATGCACCTATCTCTAGTATGTAATGGATTATTTAAGGGCCTATCCACCTTATTTGAAATTTGCCTGGATGCTTAAGGTACTTTGATTCATAGAGTAATACCAATGCTCCTTTAGTAAACTCTTTATGCTTGATGTTCTTATCATGTAAGAGTTTTTGGCATGTGTTTTTGATTTACTTATTCCATCTTGCTTGGGCGTGTTTTTCATCCAAGTGCTCTAAGTCTTCCAACCTTGTGCTCAAAGATTCTTGGTTGTCTAAGTGACCAATTCATGTAATGTATAAGAATGGAACCATGAATTCCATGGGGGGAACTACTTTAGTGCCAAACACTAGTTGTAATGGTATAGCCTTATTCAAGCACTTATATTTCATGTAATATGCCCACAATATTATTAAAATGTGATCATCCCAATCCTTATAACCAACATCACATATCTTTGTTAGGCATGTTTCGAAGATATTATTATGCTTCACCTCTGCCATTTACTTGTGGATGATATGAGGTGTTCTTGTGGTGCACCAACATGTATTCAATTAAGAGGATATGTACCATCTCATTGATGAAATGAGTATCCTTGTCGCTAGTCAACCGTAATGGGCACCCATATTGACTTATTATGTTCTCTAAGATGAATTGTGTGACTGTCACGACTGTGCAGTCTTTTGTCAATGTGACCTTGACCTACTTAGTGAAATAGTTAGTGGCCACCCAAATATATCTTGTACCTATCCACTGGGCTATAGGAGTTATTGGTCCAACAAAATTAATGGCCCATTTCTTGAATGGCAATTGGGAAAGAATGGGGATGAGAGGCATCTCATCCCATGATTGGGCTTCTTGATGTGATGGCATATGCCACATGCCTTGGTGCACTCCTTTACATCTTAGAATAGGCCTGGCCACCACAAGTCTAACTATAATATATTATGCACCATTGTGCCTCTGAAATAATGGCCTCCTGTGATTCCCTCATTTGCTTCTTATAAGATGGAGTCCCTTTTGTGTTGTAGAACACACTAACATAGGACTTCATCTCTACTTAGTTTGTATAACTCTCCCTCAATGAGTTAGAAGGGGGTAATAAGAATGACAAGTTCTTTCTTCTCCTTATTTGACATGGCTTGGGGCATAAACCCATACATTAGGAAAGTGACAATCTCTGCCAAGTCTTCAGGGATGTGTTAAACTCTGTATAGTTGAACATCTAGTATGTCATCCTCAATCGACATCACCGTATCACTAGAATTTATGCAGGATAAATGGTTTGGCCCTAAGTTCTACTTTCTAGGTTTAACAACATCAAAGAACTAAAACTCTTGGAATAGAACTATCCATCTGCATATACACTCATGTAAAACATGCTTGTTCATGAGGTAATTGAGCACCTCATGATCAATGAAAAAGATGAATGGAGTCACCAATAGATATTGCCTAACTTTTTTTAAGGCATACACCATTGCTAGGACCTCACACTTGGTGGTGGTGTAATTTTATTTTGTTTACAAAAATTTACTAATTGCAAAGGAGATGGGGTGTTCCATCTTGCCCTTGCCTTGTTTCACCAATATGGCACCAATTATGGAGCTTGAAGCATCGACATGGATGTGGAAAGGAGTAGTCCAGTTTGAGAATTACAAAATTGGTGCACTAGCCAATTTTAACTTTAATGTTTCAAAATCCTCCTCTTGTACCTTGCCCTAATAGAATGGGCCATCTTTGCACAAGAGTTCCTCTAAAGGTGCTACAATCTTCTTATACCTCTGTTTAAACTTCCTATAGTAGCCATAATGGCCTAGAAAGGCATAAACATCTTATTGCATTGAAGGAGTCTATAGCTGAATTATAATGTCTATTTTCACAGTGTTAAGAAGCAAACCATCCTTGTAGATGATGTTCCTGAGCAATGTTCCAAAAGGGGTTACAAAGATGCACTTCTTTAGGTTTAAAAATATTTGGATCTGCCTACACCTCTCAAACATGAGGCACAAATCATCATAGTGGTCCTTTCTAAGGCCACACATAGTTTAGTCATCGAGATAGATTTGAAAGAACCTATGGATGAAGTCCTTGAAAGTATTGATCACCACTTTGGAGAATATGGTTGGCACATTCTTGAGTCTAAAGGGCATCACATTATAATCAAAACAACCCCATTTAGTTACAAAGGTTGTCTTAGGCTTATCCTCCTTGATCTATACCTGATGGTAACCTGAGAAACCATCAGTAAAAGTATAGATTTTGCAACCTACGATGTTATCTAAACCTCATTGGTAAATAGGGTTGAGAATGGGTCAGTGATGCAGGTGGTGTTCAAAAGTTTATAGTCAATGCAAATCCATATGCACCCATTCTTTTTGATGCTTATGACCATCAAACTAACCTATTCAGACTCTTATATAGGGTAGATGACATTGATGACCAACATTCTATGAATCTTCATTTTCACCTTGGCACAGAGATTGGGATTCATCCTATACGAGTGCTTCTTGATAGGCCTCATGCCATCCACCAACTTGATGCTCATTTTTCCATGGGAAGGGTAGGTACCCTTCATGTCCTGGTAGCTATGCATGAATAAGTCCTGAAACTCCTTTAGGAGGTCTATGATTCGCACCATTTCTACTTCAAACTAGTAGGTGCCTATAGTGGCAATATTCAGCTCACCTTCTATGTTAATGTCTATTTTAGTGGTCTTGAGTGACACATAATAGGGGTCATTCTTCTCCTAATGAGAGTCTTCAACTTGACTTGTCCCCTTAGTTGTTTCGATTTGAAGATGTGTCAGATATTCTTCATTTGGGGCATTGTCATCCATGTAGTGGATGAGTTTTTTTCTTCCTATTAGAGCCTTCCAATTGTATTCCTTCTAGGTTTCATCCTCCTCCTCACTAGAGTCATTAATGAGCACCTTTTCTTCAAAAAATGTCGAGATCACCAGTCCTTTTTCCTTGAACATGTCTCTAAGGTGCTCTTCTAGGATGACAGTGTCCTCAAACACTACCCTACAAATGACTTATATTGGATCCAGTATCTCTAACTTCTGTGAAGAGAAGGAGAAGGTGTGCATGAACCTCTCCTTATGTACCTCCCAATATCCTATTTCTCGGTACATTTCATTTACAACGTACCATGCTTGTGCCCATGTTTTCAAAGTACTGTAGAAGGCATGCACCCACATACTTCTGGGCACGTTCTCACTGTAGATAGTCTAGGTTTGTTCACATAAGTGCACATGCATGATTGGGTCAAAATCACCTAAGTAAACAAGTAAGTTTAAGTATTTATTACTCTTTCCAAAACTAGTACATATTGATGCCTTCACATATTATCATGTTGGCAAGCTAGGCCTTAGTACTACCCACCAATGAGCAATAGTGCTCTTTAGGGTATGCACTAGTGTGCCTATTTTATCTATTTCCTTTAGAACAAATGCTTCAATGTCATAAACATAATTATATACAGGCTGGCTCCCTCCATATTCTAAGAGCTTTGCAAGCTTACATTTACTCAATCAAAATACCCTTTTCCCTACCTTTTTGGTATAGGAAACCCATTTATTCTAAGTGTGATCAATTCTAGTCAGTCCTGTTCAAGCTGGCCTTGGCTCAATTGCCCACACTAGGTGGCACCTTCGACTAGTAACTTCATAAGCCTCTTTGACCCATCAATCATAGGCTACATCAATTATATTGGATGTTAATTGTCCATCCTCCCATTCCTCCTAGGTTTCATCATCCTCCTCACTAGAGTCATTATTGAGCACCTTTTCTTCAAAAAATGTCAAGATCACCAGTCCTTTTTCCCTAAACATGTCTCTAAGGTGCTCTTCTAGGATGACAATGTCCTCAAACACTACCCTACAAATGACTTATATTGGATCCAGTGTCTCTAACTTCTGTGAAGAGAAGGAGAAGGTGTGCATGAACCTCTCCTTGAGTACCTCCCAATATCCTATTTCTCGGTACATTTCATTTACAATGTACCATGCTTGTGCCCATGTTTTCAAAGTACTGTAGAAGGCATGCACCCACATACTTCTGGGCATGTTCTCACTGTAGATAGTCTAGGTTTATTCACATAAGTGCACATGCATGATTGGGTCAAAATCACCTAAGTAAACAAGTAAGTTTAAGTATTTATTACTCTTTCCAAAACTAGTACATATTGATGCCTTCACATATTATCATGTTGGCAAGCTAGGCCTTAGTACTGCCCACCAATGAGCAATAGTGCTCTTTAGGGTATGCACTAGAGTGCCTATTTTATCTATTTCCTTCAAAACAAATGCTTCAATGTCATAAACATAATTATATACAAGCTGGCTCCCTCCATATTCTAAGAGATTTGCAAGCTTACATTTACTCAATCAAAATACCCTTTTCCCTACCTTTTTGGTATAGGAAACCCATTTATTCTAAGTGTGATCAATTCTAGTCAGTCCTGTTCGAGCTGGCCTTGGCTCAATTGCCCACACTAGGTGGCACCTTCGACTAGTAACTTCATAAGCCTCTTTGACCCATCAATCATAGGCTACATCAATTGTATTGGATGTTAATTGTCCATCCTCCCATTCCTCCTAGGTTTCATCATCCTCCTCACTAGAGTCATTATTGAGCACCTTTTCTTGAAAAAATGTCAAGATCACCAGTCCTTTTTCCCTGAACATGTCTCTAAGATGCTCTTCTAGGATGACAATGTCCTCAAACACTACCCTACAAATGACTTATATTGGATCCATTATTTCTAAGTTCTATGAAGAGAAGGAGAAGGTGTGCATGAACCTCTCCTTGAGTACCTCCCAATATCCTATTTCTCGATACATTTGATTTACAATGTACCTTGCTTGTGCCCATATTTTCAAAGTACTATAGAAGGCATGCACCCACATACTTCTGGGCACGTTCTCACTGTAGATAGTCTAGGTTTCTTCACATAACTGCACATGCATGATTGGGTCAAAATCACCTAAGTGAACAAGTAAGTTTAAGTATTTATTACTCTTTCTAAACCTAGTACATATTGATGCCTTCACATATTATCATGTTGGCAAGCTAGGCCTTAGTACTACCCACCAATGAGTAATAGTGCTCTTTAGGGTATGCACTAGTGTGCCTATTTTATCTATTTCCTTCAGAATGAATGCTTCAATGTCATAAACATAATTATATACAGGCTAGCTCCCTCCATATTCTGGGAGCTTTGAAAGCTTCCATTTACTCAATCAAAATACTCTTTTCCCTACCTTTTTGGTATAGGAAACCCATTTATTCTAAGTGTGATCAATTCTAGTCAGTCCTATTCGAGCTGGCCTTGACTCAATTGCCCACACTAGGTGGCACCTTTGACTAGTAACTTCATAAGCCTCTTTGACCCATCGATCATAGGTTACATCAATTGTATTAGATGTTAATTATCCATCCTCCCATTAAAACACTCCTTGGTCACTTGGGTTAAGCTTCTCGATGCCCCACACCATAAAGTTATAAATGTGGTTGATTTCATCTTTAAGATCAACACTTTTCTCATATGGAGGCCCTTGATCACTTGATAGGGGGATCACCACTCTCTCTTTATCATTCTCAAAAGTCATGTATCACTTCTTGAAGTGCATGTCCACATTGTTGACATAACACCATGGCCTCCCTAAGAGCACTGGATAGTTATCATGCTCTACCAACTTGATTACCTCAAAGTCAACTTGGAATTCAGTACCCATAATATATATAATGATGCCCTTCAAGATCTTAATAGGTTGCACTTAGGTTTTGTTGGCCATAAAAAAACATATAAGGGGAGGGCTTTAAGGGTGGCCATCCCATCTTCTCCCCAATAGTTTTGGTTAGAATGTTAACCTCAGTGCCCATGTCCACAAGGACCTCACAAATAGACCATCCATTAATGGTGGCATTTATTAGTAGTTCTTGGTCATACTCTATGTTTTGAGTATGCCTTATTTCATGCACCCACTCCATATGCGATGCAATAACTTCAATCATCTGAGGCATGGCCTCCTCTTCTAGCCTCTTCCCTATGTGCTCTAAAAGCAAGTTTTTCATCAAGGGTAACATCCTTTCAATTTGTAGGAGGTGTAGGATCTTGGTCAACTCCTACACTTTAGCTTCCTAACTATCCTAGTTCTTGTTGAAGGTGCCTGCTTGTGCTTCTAGATCCCTGGCTAGTTGGAGCTCTCTTTGTGAATGTTGTATAATGCTCATGGATTGTTGTAGGATGTCCTTTTATCACATACGGTCAAGGTAGGGCATAAATTTTGGCTCTGATCATGTTATGTACTTGGTGCAACTTGACTTGCCATATTCTAAGCATAGCTCATTTGTAAGGGCAGTAGGTGGTTATGTGGAAAATCCACTTTGAGTAGTGGTTTATACCTTAAGTGGCTCTTTATGAGTTTGCTACAACTTGGGATCCCATTTATCCTCCTTTTTCTCATGCCTAACCATGGTGTCACCCTTATCTACACCAGGTCGACCTTGAGTTAGCTTTTTGTATAAGTCTGGGTAATCCTCGACCACATGTGATCCCTGACAATACCTATATGTTGGGTGCATGGGGAAGTCATGCTGGTAATGCTCAATCGACCTATACTTATAACATGATCATGGTGGGAATCTTTTTTCATCATGTATTCTACCTCACTTGTGCATGCCTTGCTAATTCCCATAGCCAATATTTTTCTAGCCATAGCCTTCGTTTCCTTATCCTGCTTGTCCTTTGGCTATGGTTGTTGCCTATTGTGCACCTCTCTCTATATTTTGGTGTAACTCATTAATGACTTGATAATCTATTGTTAAATGCGTATAGGCATCACACACCTTGTAATAAATAGTAGTGTTCACTTGATTGGCACACTGCAATAGGGGATAGTTTCAAGAGTCATGCAACCCATGACAAACTTCACAACTGAGTAGTAAGGTGCAAACATTTCTTTGTGGGAAATTATTCTTGTTATGCCCCTCCATCTCATAGTTAAAACACTACAATCCATTATGAGTGTCATGTGCCAAACCATCAGTCAGCTTCTATAGCTAGGAGGCCATTAATGTGATCTACACCTCTATAAATGGGCTGATCCTAATATCAGTGTTGCTTACTACCTCAGCTTAGAGTGCAACTTCAAGTACTTTGAGAGGGTTTATGAAGGTCTTCATGGACAATGCTCTCCTAAAAGATACTAACAAGTCCCTAACAAACCATTGTACATGTTGTGAGGGGTACATATCATATGGAAGCTTATCAAGGAGGGTCTTAAACCACACATCATATAGGCATACACTCTCAGATAGTGCTTAGCTGATTTACTTGAGCATCATGATGCTCTATTGCTCAAACTCAAGAATATAAAATTCCTTCAAGAAAGCCTCCTTCAGTATATCATGATCAATCATAGCCTAGTTTGGATCAAATTTTTGATACTAAGTATGGGCTTGACCCAACAAGGTGGTTACAAATTGATTCACCTTACACTCTGACTATGTGATACCCTAAGCATGCCATTGAAGTTCACACTTGAGCACATGTCATTCTCTATGCTGTGATACTTGAACAAGTGCATTGCCATTTCATAATAAATCTACTGAGGGGGTAGTGCTAGAGTTTGAGGTGCTTTCCCCCTGATGTATATCTTAGAGGTGGTCCTCTAATGCCTTCGACTATAGGGTTAAGTGTTGACCCTGTTGGAGTAGGTTGCACCATCAAGATTAATAGTGTAGTACTGCTCACTTGTGGCACCAACCACTTCCTATAAGTTATTACCCAGTCAATGTAGCTGACATCCTATGAATGGGAAGGTTACACTTCTATTCTAGATTCTTGGGTTGGAAATCACTAGTTTCATGGTATTCTTGTTCAATCCTTCATAAGGAATCACTTGTTTGATCACAAAGTCTTAGTTTAAAGTTTGAAGTCTATCAAATTCAATGTCGATAACAAAGTTAGTTATCATTCTTCTATCTTTTGGTGGAGAATCTAGTGCATGAGCTTGCACTTTAAGTTCAAAGGGGGTATGTACTTTTGACACATCCTCATTCACGACATCTTGTAAGAACCCAAGGCATTCTACACCTAACTACTGATATTAACCTCTTGTTTCCTCCTTTCTTTCATCATGCTACTGTAGTTCAAGGTTTTTTCCCCATGCCCTTCCCACTCACTATAGGTCCTCTCGGTACTTCTAGGTTTTAGATCCTCCATCAGCTTGTGCCTTCCCTTGTTATAGTTCTACCTTTAGAGCTTTGTAGTGTTAGGTTGCTCATCCCTTTCCATCGTGCCTCACCTATACTTCCCCATCTCACCTTCTACATTTGCTCATAAGTGTAAGGATTTTAGCCTTCCATTATTACAATTTCAATACCATAATTCACCAATAATTTCTTTAGTTGGGTGTTAATCCCTCTTATTACCATGCCCCTTGGTTCACAAAAGAACTCATAATCTACTTCTTCAAGGCAAGATAAGGTCAACACTGTGAATTCCAACACATAACTATTCAACATGTTGCTCCACCACTTGTCTATAGTGTGCATCCAAACATCATCTAGGATTTCAAACCTCTCTAGGTGCTTCTTTATCTACACAAAGCACTGGTCGTAGATTTATCTTCTAGAGGTGGTATAGGTAACCAACCACTGGTATACATGTTTTGATAGTTCATAAAAGAACACTCATAAAAAACATTATATAAGTTGGTTTGCACCCATTCTCTTAGATTCTATCCTTGGAATGTCAGATGATTCTATGCAAAACTATCTTTACTTGCTCTATCCAACACTCGATGTTCTTGAGTGACAGTTGAAGCATCATTTTGTTGCACCATTATAGCAATAAATTCAACATAGTTACCGACAACATAACCAAAATGTTGTAGAAAAGTTTATTTGTTTATCTTAGATGCTTATTCATGTGCTTAGGAATCAATTCAAGTTAGTTTTGCACTTGATACAGATATGCATAAGAATAGTAGAAGTTTGTGGCACATAAAAATTTAATACACTACTATGTGGACATCAATTTCACATAAGGTGTAAGCCTTGTGCACTCTCTTGAAGTACAACAGTGAAGGGACTAGGGCCCATGTTGGGATAGAGACATGGTGTAACCTTAGTCTCAATGGGACTTAGTCATTGGTAAAATGAGCTTAGGTGGTCTATTGGCATGTGTCGTTCTTGATATGATCAGGAAGTACCAGCCTAATGTCTAACTAGTTATAGCTATTAATAGTGTAAACCATAGGGATATTGAGTTAAGATTCATTTAGGTACTTAGTCAAATCAAAGGAATGTCTTATGCTCAGGTGCTCATTCTTCAAGTTAGTGCTCTAGGCATGGTTACTAGGGTTTTGGTGCATGTTAGCTTCAACACTTAGTCAATTTTACAAGTATGCCAAAGCTATTATATGGCATAGTGATGTATTTAGTGACTTGGAGTAGACCTTTACATCACAATACATTCAATAATGAAAATTATATCATTATTCATACAAAAATTAAGTTGAAACCATACAATAGAGCTAAACTATATGAAATGGATCAATTAACCCTATAAATATGTAATGCCATTTTTGTTAAGTCATAGTAATCAACAAAGTAGAGTTTATATAAAAATAGAGTATAATATCATTTTTACACTACTACATGACCAACATCTCACAGGTGAGCTTGGGCATTACAATGCATGTTCTTCTCAATATCCATGCTAACTCAAGCTATATCAATGACATTATCAATTTTTGCAAAGCTTCATTGCATTAATATCACTTCCTCTTCTTCAGGTTCACACTCATTTTTACAGGTAGGGGAACACATTTTTGTCAAGTTGAATGGGTGCATGCCAGGTGCTAAGCTATCATTGGGGGCCATTATGCACTGGCTCCACTACTCTGACACCCGCACTCTCCAACTACCATGTGAAAGCACAAAATGAGATTCTCATTCAAACCTAAGCACTAAGAAACTATATGCTGGCTAGTCTAAGATCTATAGGGATCCTCCTAGATGATGATAAAAGTATAAAAATAACAACCATCACTAATGATTACCTCACACTGAGATCTACTGAGTTGGCACAATCCACTAGGTAACATAAAAGAGGGACCAAAAAGGTTTGATGCGTAAAAGATTTTTATTGTTTGCATGATAGGTTTGGTGGCATGATATGTTCATAAAGTATTTAAAGAGGTATAAGTATCAAATAAACATGGGACCAATAATATCACAGATCATTGCAATGGTTAAAGGTTTGATGCGTAAAGGATTTTTATTACCTTGTCAGTGTGGCAGATCAAAGAACCAATGGTGGCCATGGTATCCAATGTCATGTTACTAGCTATAAGTATGTGTTTAAACTATATGTCAACAATTTTCTATTTGAAAACATTGATCATGGCCTTGTATGGCACTAACTTATCATCCTTGGTCTAAAAGTGGTTTATATCCTGATTGATGATAAACTAAAAATCACCATAAATTGTGAGATGCTGAATATTCCATTATACTTCTTAACAAATCCGTCCAACAAGTGTTTCATATTCAACCAACTTACTATTACAAGGAAAGTTGATACAAAATGATTTACGTATAAGGTCCCCCTATGGTGTAATAAATAATAGGCCTACACCTAATCCATGGGATGTGAATGATCCATCAAAATATAACTTCTCGTGCTGCTCTTCAGGAGGTGTTTGTATGCTGGTAATTGTTATCAATAAAGAATGTGCCCTTGAGAGAAAGTGTGTTGTTTCTCACTCCAAACTTTAGCTATGCCAAGGATAATGAGTCCCACTGAGCATGCCAAAAACTATTGTCAATCAGGAATGTGCCCTTTAGAGAAACTATGTTATTTCTCACTCCTAATGGAAAATGGAATCTCTCCTAAGTGTGGGTGAATTTGAAAGGGATAAAATCTCCATAGAGGGATGGTTCCCTTGTTGGTTTCACTAAAACATATTCTTAAACCTATTGACTAATGATTTTGGCAATGAAGGGTGAAAATGACATTGTTTGCAATGGAATTGAAAGAGAAACTAGAAATGAAGGTGATGCACCAATATTTTATGATCACTTATGCTTGCAATGAACACTCTTAGGAAAGGGAGAAGATTTCACACATTATCTACACTCAGGAATGACTTCTACAATAGTGTTTCACAAGAAGGAATTAATAAACTTAATCTTTGCAACGATGGAATGTAAAGGAACTGAATTCACATCCAATGCTTAAACTAAAGCTAATATAGATACTTAGAATGACCTGTAGAACATAAAATATCTTACTTGAAGGTATAAAAATTGACAATATCATAGGAAAAAATGCTTCACTATTCTATATCAATGGAAAACACATACACTTCACCAAAAAACCTAAAAATGGAGGAATAAAAGCTTTTTATTTCTCTCAAAAGGTGAGTACAAAATTTGGCAGCCTTTTAGCACAACCAAAAGCAAAGAGTGATCAATTACATTCTAAAAAATTATTTCAAAAAGAAAAATCAAATGCTTGGAAATAAAGTAGCCCCAAAATAGGGGTCTACAAACTTGGTCTTTGCCCTCTTTGAAATGCTACGTAGTCCTTCAAACTTTTTCAAACATCCATCTCACTAGGGGGTGTAGGAGAGAGAATTATATCTGTTTAGTAGTCTTAGAGAATGTCTTCTTTATGATTGGTCAATCTTTGACCACTTGGAAAGTGCCTAAATCCTAGTTAAAGACCTTATATACTAGGTCCTATGTCTGTATTGAATAATTGGTCTTCCCCTTTAAAAATAGGACTTCAAGTCCTTTACTCTTCATTGAACCATTCTTCTAAGAAATTCATGAGGTATTTCCATGATCCATGGGATGTTAGAAGCTCTTAAGTATAAGTTCAACTTCTTCAACAAACCTAGGCATTAGAAGGAGAGAAGGTGCATTTAGAAGACTCAATACCTTTTCAAACCTTTCCAACTCTTAAAAGATGATCCTTGACTTATTTTAATCTCATTTGTGGCATGGAGAATGTATTATTAGCCTTTACTGTAGAGTAGGATTACAAGATGCATTAGTTCATGCGTTAGTCAATAAATATTGTATAAACAAAAATATTAACAATAAAACATCAATCCCACTCCCTCATGGGGTGTTACAAATTAATTCTAAGAGCTATTTAAATAAGGAATACTACCCAACCTTCCAAATAGCATCCCTCCTTCCAAGTGTGGCCAAGAAGTGTGTTTTCCCCCAGATTTGGTACTCCAAATCTATGTCAATGATGAGTATCAAGCTTCTCCATCATTTCTTAATTCACCAATGGCTTATGCTCATGATTTTGATCAATTAGTGTAAATAGGTGAAGCTTTGTGAAGATAATTCTGCATTATAACATTACACAATTCAAGATCTTCTATATCAATTTCTACATAGTAAGTTTGTATAATTCAAGCTTAAAAAAAGTGGTTTTGGCTCACTTATTTATAACTTTTTAAAAATGTGAAGGATTAGCCATTATCATATATCTTGAGATCAAGATGTGTGGCCATGAACTGATTCCATTTTTGAGGGACAAGTCATAAATATTTAGAGAAATGGTGCACTAATGAGGTATGGGAAGCCTTAATTTTTATATTTGTTTCATTAATGGCTTATGGATGCCACCCCATTGATGATTTCACAAGATGTTGCAAATTTGAGGAATGAATTTCTAATTAATAGATTTTTAATAACTTCTATGAATTTTTCACTTAGGCTCTTGTTTTGGTTTAATTTGCTTGAGTGGATTTTATTAAATTTCTAAAATTATTTAGGAATATGTTGCATACTCAATCAACTTGGTTATAAATGTCATTTTATGAAGTCATAATTTAACTAGATTATAATCAGAATAAGGTGTTGGTTGCATATGGAACAATACCCCAGTTAGAGCATTATGGATGTGAAATAATACATGCACATGATGTGTGCTACCAAATTAGAGGAATTCAGTGGTCCAAAGCATCATTTTGCATGGTCATAATTTGAATCAAAGTGATTTGAGAAAAGATAATAATTACATAAAATGCATTTCCCAATTCAAGAATACATTAACCTCAATCAACCCCTGTACATGACAAGTTCAAACCATTTAGCGCATTTTAGTGATTTTGGCCTAGATTATGCATTATCACAAAATGTTGCTTGGGATGACAATTTTAGCACAATAATGATAGGAATTGGATGTTTACATTTTTTCCCTATTTGAGAAGGTATGGTGAGACATTCAGTCAAAGTGATGTCTTTTCAAAGAATAACAAAAAAATTCACTATAGTCAGAAGGAATAAATTTCATTCTCATTTTCTATTTTTACAATTTTCATGAATTCTAGAGAAATAGGTTTATAAAAATGCTCCAAACATCTTTTGGGAAGCCCATGATGCCCCCTGAAGGGGAAAATAAAAAAATTGGAAATATTTGATGGGTGGGCCCTCAATTGGAAGAAATGATAATCTCATTAATTTTAACAAAATTGGCTGAAAATGGAGTAATTAGAAGAAAGTAGAAGGAAAAACTTATCAATGAGGCTAAAAGGGTAGCTTAAGAGAGATAAATTGCAACAAATATATACCCAAGGGGTGAAAATTAAAAAAATTACTATATCTTGACCCATGGGGTAAAAAAAAGTCATTTTGTACATTAGCTATAGTAAATTAGGAGCTTTGATATTTGTGTGAGAGTGAGCTGAGTAACATGACTAATACCCCACACCACCAACATCATAAGGAGTGCGTGGGAGAATACCAATGACCACTAGGGAGTGGGGCATTAATATGTATCTTTGTGGGGTTTTGAATTTGTCATTTAACGTATTTATTTCACATAGGGTAGGGTAGCTGGGGTGATCTCGCAATTTTCCCAATTTGGAAAATGGGGAGTTCACCTATGAAAATGATAAGAATGCTAGGAGATCAATTATATCATTGACACTTTGGCAGGAATCATGGTTCAAAATAACAAGATTGCTAAGACAATGGTGATCTCGCATTTTTGGGTGAATTTTGCCTAGTTAAATGGCAAGTTCCCTAAGATTGGTGGGATCACCTTGCCAAATGATGGGAATGACTTGCATATCAACAAGGTCATGAAAAATAGTAGGATTACTCCATAAAATAGTGAAAATGTCCTAAGAAATAGTGGGAACATATTGATAAATAATGGGAATGCTAGGAGAAAGTAGATTGGGGCCCATAGGGGTGTAAACCAGGGCTAAAATTAGAAGAAGAGAGGTAAAAGCACATAGTGGTTTAGTCTAGGCCTCAAAATTAGATGAATATGATTTAGAAAGATAATTGATATGATCCCTGATCTTTGATTTATAGGAGTGAGTAGCAGTTATCACATCACAAGAGCATCACTCCTGAGTTCTACAGTGATAGGGGCTTATGATAGATGAGCTCATGGGCATCTTGGTTGGCATGAACCTGTATCACCTTACACTCTTACTAGTGATTCACATAGATAGAGATTATTTGTCAAGGCTATTAGAGATATGGAACTTTGAGACTTATAACTTTCATCTATCAATTAGGGTGGTAATGGTGACATTGAAAGATGTGCATAGGATTCTATGGGTACCCATGCGAGGACCCAAGATTACATGGATGGGAGTAGGGAGACAGGGGGTATTGGATGACCTACTTGGGGTAGCAGAATAGGATATAGTATATGAGTGCATTGATTTAGATGCACTAGAGGACTTGGTTTGGCCTCTTAGGGGAAGTAGGATAGGGGACAAGCCCCCCAAAGTAGTACTTTTGGTAGCTCTTGTCAATGGCCTTTTACTACTTGACAAGAGTGGGTGGTACTTTCCCTTGGGGTTGATCAATGTAGTACAATAGATGTTTGATCATTTGATGTGATTTGCTTAAGGACATATGATTTTAACTTAGTTATATATGTATTTACATATGATCACAT
Organism: Torreya grandis; assembly: GCA_037957365.1. Taxonomy (NCBI): domain Eukaryota; kingdom Viridiplantae; phylum Streptophyta; class Pinopsida; order Cupressales; family Taxaceae; genus Torreya; species Torreya grandis. The sequence goes on along the minus strand of JARHVA010000504.1, from coordinate 4,631,762 downwards.
ACAATGGATGGTAGAACATAGGCCACTTCACACTGCTATAGGTGTGGGTCTGGGAGCATATTGTGATCACACAACCAGAAGGGCCGAGGTATTAGAGGGGACTAGAGGATCATGTGGCTTGGGCATGATACTAGATAAGACTAGGGATGTAGGGATATTTGGGGGATTTACCTTATAATAGGTAGGGCATAAAAAATATGGAGGATGGAGACTTCATTTGGCATCCCTATATAGGTATATAGTTTACATGGGTGGAGGAATTATTCGTGATCAGCTACATGATCACACCATGTTATATCATAGGGTGACATGATTATACTATGGAGAGATACAGGCTAAATCATGTCCAATAATAGTTTGGGATGCAATAAGATGTTCTCAAGGGTCTGCATTATTTTGCCCATGTGACCAAGGAGATCAAGGAGTGGGCACCAATAGTGCCCAGGGTAGAGGTTATGATTGATTATAAGAGGGTGGTGCATGTGCTATAGGACTAAATTGGTAGAGTTCCAGATGTAGGGGTGATAGATGCATATGTTGTATGGTGGTTTGGAGTATAACCCATTTGATTGACTAGGCCATTACCCCAATAGCCAATTTTGAGATAGTTATGGGTGAGGATGAGGAGGGATTGGGGATAGGCCCCAACACAATAGCATGGTCAAGTGCCAATATGACCAACCATATCATTCACCATTCCACTACAAGTTGTACAACCTCAAAAACAATAGGATATGGTATAAGATGTGGAGATGGGTGAGCTAGATGGCTAGGATATGGAGATAGGGGATGCCCCAAGTATAAGGATAAGATCTAGAGAAGTAGGGCCCTTTGAGATAGTTATAGGGGTAGTGACAATATCAAGAGGGGTAAAGCCCTTAGGCACATATAGGTTAGTAGTGGACTAGGAACTAATTGACAAACCTTAGAGGGAGATATTTGCATGCCTTACAGAGATATCAGGTTTATAAATCACTGTGGCTAGATTACATGCATAGTTGGCTACTACACAAGGGGAGACCACCAAGTTACAAGTTTTGATTATACCCAAGGACACAAAGATTTTGGTTTTTATGGGATAGGTGGCATTGTTAGGTTGTGGAGCTAAAAGCTTCACTGATGCAAATAGGGAAGGAGGTTGTTGAATGTCACAGTCACCGGCATCGGTTAGGCCGACCGACGTCGGCCAATGGTGGACAGGAATGCAATTGACGTCGGCAGGAGTCAGCCGATGTCGGTCACCTCCAGGCAGACAGGGACTGATGTTAATCGCTTGTGCAGATCAAAACTATGAGTGTTATAGATAGTTTGTTAACGAACTGGTTATTTGCATGTTGAAAGGCTAATTTTAGTCTTGAGCTACAGATCTAATTATTGTAATTCGGTGTCTAATTATTGTTTGCATGAGATCTATCTAATAGACTCATGGGATGTATTGTAATTTGTGTTAGTTAAGTTGAGCAAAGTTATCTCTTTCTGTGTGTGAAGAGAGCAAGGGTGTTCCTCCTAGTTCCATAGGGGTGCCGAGTGTGTATGATCAGGTTGGTCTGCAGGTGTGCTAGATCAAAGAGAAGATCCACCAGGGTACTGGTTTGGAGAATCATAAGGACTTAGTGAGGCAAGGACAAGGGTTCTTCAGGGTGTAGAGAGATCTACATAGTAACGGGTGTGTGTGCGAGGTCAAAGGAGATCTGTAGGTGGTAGTAGGATCAAAGGTGACAGCAACACATCAGAGAGCAAAGAGGAAGGCAAGGTAGATCCTTCCATAAGTAAGATCATTTGAGTTGCAGGTTGTTGCAAGTTCAGGGGAGATCTACTTGGAGTATGTTGAGTAATTGGAGTGCGTGGAGCACTTGTGGAGTGTGTGGAGCACTTGTGTACTGGTAGTAGTGGATACTGACTGGTTGGAGGTGAGCACCAACTCTGTGTTTGAGTTGTGTGTTGGGACCATAAGAGAGAGAGCTTTGAGGAAAGAATTACTATACACTTGAGGTGTGGGAAGCCTCTGAGAGGTGTGAAGAAGAAGTGGCATCTTCTTTATTGTATTCTTTTCTGGATGAGTATTAATACAATTGGGTATTGTCTCTCATATTATGTGTTGTTTCTAATTTCTAGTTACTTGTTACTTCTGGTTTAATTCCACATCTTAAGTTGCTTGTATATGGTAATCAATTATGATTCCGTGGGTTCCTAACAGGCATAACTAATAGAGGTTTAGTCCTAATTATCCAAATAAGATTTGGAGTATATGACCATGGTCGATGAGTGGGGCTTTACTCAGATGGAGATGTAGACGCTAACCCAAGAGAGAGATGAGGCACATAGTGTCAGAGTAGATACATGAGTAAGGTTAGTAAAAGTCTTGGACAACATCATTGTGGCCAAAGATGATGCCTTTCACTCAAAGGATGATGTATTACATGCTAAGGATGATATAGCCTACTGGAGGCGGGCCTATAAGATGGTAATTTCTATAGAACAAAGAATGTCATCCTATATGGAGTATATAAAGTCATAGTAGACTAGCCAGACTACCAAGTTGAGACACATGATAGCATCAGAGCAGTCAGTGATGTAGCTATATACACAATAGTTTGTCATGGGGCCTCCACCACCATGTCCACTAGTAGCTAACACATCTGAGATAGGTCAGGGTCTTCATCAAATACCTCCTAAGGATGAGCAGGATGAGAGCTGATTGTACTAGCTTTGCCTTTTTTGTGTACTTATGAGATGTATAAATACTCTTTTGATGTATAGAAATTGATTTTGAGATATATATGACACTCATTTTTAGCATACTTCTACTTGTACATGGATTGTTAATATTCTTTGATTGTATCATGATGTGTTCATTGATATTGATCTTTGTTATGATATGTGTTGATATGCTATTTTTGGAGATGCATGTCCTTAGTTAGCATATGGATGTTGATGTATTTTTGTTTGCTTGTATGTATGACTAGTGCTAGAATATAATTTAGGAGATGCACATCCTAAACTAACTATAGAAAGTAGCTAATTAGACTCATATTATATGTCAAGAGATGCACATCTTGTATAGAGTTTGGTGTTAGGAATGGTGCATTTAGAAATGATCTTCGGTGCTTCATTGACTTTTGGATTTGGAGCACTTGGTGTTTAATATAGCAAATTGAAATTATGCATCATAAATATGAGTAACTTATAATAACATTATATTTAAAAGTAGAATGGTCAAGGTTAAAACAATCTAGATTATAAAAAGAATATTGTTCAAAGTAGAACGGTCCAGGGTAAAATGAGAGAAGATAAATGTGGTTCAGAATCAGATGATATAGGGTGGAACAAAAAGATTCTAGTGGAATATAAATGATAAAAAGTACCAACGGTCTAGGGTTACAATGGTCCAGAGTAGTAAAAGAATATTTTTAACATTAGAATGGTCTAGGGCAGGTCAAGATAAAATAAAAATGGTCCAAGATAGGATGGTCCAAGATATAATAGTGGGATAAAATGACTTCATCACAAGTTGCCCCCAAGTAAGGGGTCTTGTAGACAATGGTTCAAAAGGCTATCAAGCATATAAATACTTGAGATGTACATTATTTATGGGATCTAGGAGTTCTTTTCCATTTAGAGTAGCCAGTTGATATGCCCCCAATCCATAATTTGTTGTGATGACATAGGGACCTAGCCAATTGGGGTGAAACTTACCCTTATTTTTGCATTTAGTATTAGTGTTCTTTTTTTTCTCTTTTAAGACAAAATCACCAATGTCAAAATCCCTAGGGAGAATCCACTTGTTATAAATTCTACGTAATATGTTTTGATAGGCTTACAAGTTATCTAGGGTAGTCAAATACTTGCCATCAAGGAGTTCTAGCTTTTATAACTTAAAAACTCTATAATCTTCATCATCTTTAATATTCTCCAAGTATGCTCATAGTGAAGGCAACTCAATGTCAATTGAGATAATAACTTATTTGCCATAAATAAGGGAGTATGGAGTGGTTCCTATGGGGGTTCGATGACTAATGCAATAAGCCCAAAAGGTAGGGAAAATTTGCAAGTGCTAATTATGACCAACATCATTGACAATATTCTGTAGGATTCTAACAATGGTTTTGTTTGATGCCTCAACTTAACCATTGCCTTATGGTGAATTTCTTGTGCTTGATTTTGAATGTTACACAAAGAGCCTAAACATCTCGGTTTACAAATGATCTGCCATTACTAGATATAATAGGGTTGGGATACCATATCGACCAATAATATGGTAATGTATGAACTTGGTAATCTATTTCTTACTGACATAAGTGAGAGGAATGGCCTCGATCCACTTAGTAAAATACTTAGTAGTAGTGAGAATATATTTATGGCCATCAAAGGATTTTGAGTTAATTTTCTCGACGATATCAAGGCCCCATGTTGAGAATGACCATGGTGTAGTGATCGGCTATAGTGGCAAAGAAGGTGTGTGTATCAAATTACCATGTTGTTGATAAGTAACACACTTCCTAACATAATTACAAGCATCTATTTCCATTTTGAGCCAATAATAACCTATTCAGAAGAGATTTTTGGCTAAGAATACACCATTGGTGTGGGCCCCACACATTCCTTCATAAACCTCTTTAAGTAATAATCTATTGAAGATAAATAATGAAGAAACCTTCCATCATAGCCTTTATGATAAAACATGTTTCTAAGGAGGGTATAACAGGCTATGCGATGAAGGAAGATTTTTTGTCAGTTATTGGAAAGGTTAGGTGGAAATACTTGGTCATGGAAATAATTATAAATTTATTGAAACCAAGGTAGTTTAGGTGATGAATTGGGACCAGCAATGGTGCATACCCTCTCTAAATATGGCAAGACATGAGTAGGTTGTAGAAGATTTTCAATGAGAAACTTATACTCTTTAGCACTGCTAGTATTTGTATCATGGACCCAATTTTCGCCATTACATTAACTGATATGTTATTAGCCTGCAGTACTTGTTCAAATTATAGAGATTTTAAGTGGGTCTTGCGATTATCCATAATATGTTTGTAAGGTACAATTTTATCATCTCTAGTCTGTATTGATTTATAGTTTGATTTATAATTAATTTGGAATCCCCATAGACCATTAAGTGCTAGATATCACATTGTACCGCAAGACAAAGCCCTGTAATAAGGGCTTCATATTTACCTATATTGTTGGTAAAATGAAAATTAATATGAAACGCCTTGGGAATCAGATCCCCTTGTGGTATACTCAATAAAATGTTGGCCTCAGATCCATAGGATATAAAGGAGCCATCAAAGTATAATTTCCATTGTGTAGGTTCATGCAGTACTTATTCTATTGTCATAATAGAATCATTTGGAAAATCAAATCTGAGTGATTAAGTATTTATAATAGGGGATTTTACAAGTTGATCTATAATGACCTACCGTTTAATAGATTTTTTATTATGGTACTCAACATCAAATTCACTTAAGAGCATGATCCATTTGGCCATACGACTTGTGAGAGTTGATTTGAATAAAAAATATTTGAGGGGGTCCACTTTAGAATTAAAAATAGTTTTTTATTTAGCATATAGTGTCACAATTTTTGGGAGGTGAACACCATTGCTAAATAAGCCTTCTCAATAGGTGTATAATTATGCTCACAATCCACAAGTGTGTGGCTCAAATAGTAAAGTGCATGTTCCTTTCCTTGATCATCATGATTGGCCAAGAGTGCCCCTAATGCTTATTTGATTGCTGAAATATAAAGAAGTAATGGTTGTCCAGGTGTTAGCAGTCTCAAAATTGGTGACTTGGCCAAGTATGTTGTGAGCTTCACAAATGCTAATTGATACTTGTTATCCCATTGAAACATGACCCCTTTCTTGAAGAGGTGTGTAAATGGGTGGCACTTGTCTTCCAGATGGGAAAAAAAACCTACAAATAGATTTAATCTTTCCTTATAGGCTAGGGAGTTATTTAAGGTTAGAAGGTGGAGGCATTTATACAATGACTTTGACCTTAGTAGGACCCACCTCAATCTCTCTTTGTGACATAATGAACCCTAGCAATTTCCCTAAAGTGATGACAAAGATACACTTCTTATGATTCAGATAAACCTTATACTTATGAAGTCTCTCAAAGATCCTTCATAGAACATTAGGATATTTGACATGTGTTCTTGATTTAGATAAGATGTCATCAACATAGTCCTCAATGACATCGTGCATCATGTCATAGAACATGATAGTCATAATACACTGATAGGTGGCCCCATTGTTTTTTGAGCCGAATGGCATGACTTTCTAACATAATGTTCCCCATAGAGTGGTGAATGAAATTTTGTGCTGGTCTTCTAGAACTATCTTAATCTGATTGTATACCGAGAATCCATCCATAAGGTACAACATCTCATACCTGGTAGTAGAATTGAAAATCATATCGATATCAGGTAGAAGAAAATCATTTTTGGGACATGCCTTATTGATATATCCAAAATTAGTACAAATGATTATACCATGTGGCTTTTTACTAACAAGGACTATATTTGATAGCCATTTAGAATAGTTTAGTGGTCAAATGAAACCTGCTCCTAATAATTTCTCTAGTTATGATTTTACTAAAAGAGCGATGCGTGGATGCATCTTTCTCAATTTTTGTTTGACTAGCTTATAATTTGGATGGACAACAAGTCGATACATAACCAAATTAGGGTCTAAGCCTCGCATGATGGAATAAGCCCATGCAAAGATATCCATGAAATCCCTTAGGATGGTGACAATGTGGTCACACTCTTTATTAGTGAGGGAGGCTATAAGATAAATAATTTTAGGATTATCATAAGTCCCTAGGTTCACTTTAGTAGTGTTTTCTATGAGGAGTGTAGAACCATCTTCTAGAATACTAGGTGGTGTTTGCTCTCGATCTTTTTCTTCTAATTCAACTTCTAGTCATTCTTCCCAAAGATATAGATAATGAGACAAATTTGAATTTGCCAGTTTTGGTAGTGGCCAACTAGCAAATATCTCAGGAAAGTCAAGAGTAAGATGCTTAAAGACTTTTTATTGTTTTGCTATGATACTAACACTGGCTATGGAGCTAGGACTTGATGAACCTTGTGAATCCTTTGGAGATGAGCAAACTATCCCATCCAAGAGTGCCTAAAACATGTTTTCACTCAAGGCCTTATCTTTCTCTTTACTATTTCCATAATCAACAAGTGCCTCAAAGAGGTTTTCACTCAAGGATATTGATGTTTTATCTTATTCATGACCAAGAAAGTTTGCCTACTCTCTGAAGTAGGTAGAAGGTTCCAAGGAGAAGCCAAATCCTTGCTTATGATTAACAATTAGTAATCCATCTCTGAGGCCCATGTACTCAATAATAGATTCTTCATTTTAGAATTCATCAAGGGGTTTGATAGAATTTTGCTAGTCTTAATTAATGAGTTCAAAATGACAAAAGCAAAGGGGACAATAAGATGTGATAGTTATAATAGAATTTGAGTCAAATAGGTCTATGTTAGTAAACTCATTGTAAATACTATAATGGGATGCTACGTCACTACCAGGAGTCTCATTACTAGTCTATTTAGAAGAATCACTATAGAAATACATGAGGTCACACTTAGGCAGTATAAAATTGAGACCTTGGCTTGTGTTAGGCCTACCTAATAATAATGGTTGAAGGATTCCTTGCTCTCATGGCCTGAGGCCTTTTCCTGTATAATCAAAATTATCCATAATTTTATTAGGGATAGGATATTTAGGATTCTAAAAATAATCAACAATTCCATCATAATATAACTATTCTCCTTCAATAAAAGCCTTTTGATCCTAATTTGGTGAAATAGCAGGTATGAATACCATTAGTGGTTTTATTGTATTCTTCTTTTGACAGATCATGTTGGGTTTTCAAGGGATTTGGGAAGGTTTGGGTTTACCAAAAGATTTAGGAGACTTGGGCAACCTAGCAATATGGAAGGCATCTTTCAGATGGTACGTGGAAATGCTTGCATCCTTAATAGTGACTTGTGCAAGGGTTGTGGAAAATGGATCAACCAAAGTGGAATTAAGGTCTTGGGTTGATATAATTGGATTTGGATGTATGTGAAACTATTTATTTGTTTTTATTTGTGATGAATTCAGAACTAGGGAAATAGTTATAATTATGAAATTTAGCCTCTAAGTGTTTGTAATATTGATAGGGCTGGAGATTGGTAGGAATGGTGACTTCGATCCCATTATGGGTGAACTTGAGGCACTAATGTAAAGTGGATGGGATGTCTTATAATTCATGGATCTAAGAATGACCTAGAAATATGTTATAAGGTAATTCAATATCCATAATGACATATCCAATAATGATTGATAAATAAATAGTTTTAGAAGATTCCCTTTTGGTGTTGTTGTATGCCTTGATCGTGATTGTTTCTAGCTGGATGTCATTTGCAGTATAACCCAATCATGGTACTAGCTTAAGGGACACTATGTTCATCCCTAAACCATTGTCTATAAGCACCCACTTGATTTTATGGTTTTCAATAATCACTTTAATATACAAGGGGTTGTTATGGATATGACCAAGAGTAGAGATATCTCTCTAATCAAAAGTAACTTATCAGAAAGGAGATAAATGTCCTACAAGTGTTTGGAATTATTCAAGGTTGATGTCTTGGGGAATAGTGGACTGTTGAAGGAAATAATTTAAAATAATTTTGTGGACTTCAGATGTATGTAAGAGATCTAAAATAGAAATTTGCACAAGGGTTTTATTTAGTTGGTTTGAGATACTATACGACTTTTCAACATAAGCATGAGATGGTTTAGCCTCGACTGGTACAATGTTTAACTTTGGATTCGAAGGCATAATGTTCATGTTGGGTCTAGTGTTGGAAGAGGCTAAGGGGACCTAAAGGGTAACTCTATCTAGATGTGATTATGAAATCTAGAGTCAACAAGGAGCCATTATAATTAAAAGTCAAAGGCGAAGGGCCTTGGATGGTGACTTATGAGCATCTAGTTATGTTTTCACAATCTAGAGTCAATAAAGAGCCATTATAATTAGAAGATGAAGGTGAAGGGACTTGGATGGTGACTTTCGAGCATCTAATTACATTTTCATAATATAGAATCGGCAAGGAGCCATTATAATTAGAAGAATGGGGTTTAGAGATAGAAATCCATGAAAATCGAGGTGAAATATAATTACTTGAACCTTACACGGTGTTAGTTAAAGAAAAAGGTGTTGACCATATAATGGGGTGTCTAGTATTTCATGAAGCATGGGATAGTTCATGCACTTTGATAGTGATGGTGGTAACTTGTTTTATAGAAATACATCCTATGGTACTATTGTAATCATAAGACTTGTTATTATAACCCAGGTTATTAGCATGGGTATTATGATCCTGATTATGGTCATGTTGATTATGATTTTGGCTTGTGCTTGTTGATGCTAGTTTTGCCCTTGATTATAGTTATTTCTTGCTGGATGTTGACTGTGTTTATGAAATGGGTCTTTGTAGATGCCCATATCCTAATTATTGTTTTGTCCCATGTGTTTTACTTCAATTTCACCATTTTTGATCAAATATTCAATGAGATGCCTCAATTACACACATCAATAAATGTCATGGCCAATAACATGATGGAAGTTACAAAAATCATCTACTCAATACCAATCAACTTTGGGTTGATCTTTAGGGAATAGCCTTGGTATAGGCCATACAATCAGATTAGCTTTTATGAGCTTTTGGAATATGGCCTCAACAGGTTCTCCCAACTTGTTGAATACATTATATTTATTGAATACCCTTCATGGAGGAACCCTATGTAAAGTAGTTGGTAGATTAGGTGGGGTTAGTTGCACATTTAGAGTTGGCAAATCCTACACCATTTATACGTGTTTAGATTCAGTTGCCCCATTCTTTACTATGTCATTATTCTTATTGAACCCTTTAAGATTCTTTGTTGTAATAACTTGAATAGGCAATTAGGTCTTATTAGAAGTTTGACCCTATGAATAAATTTTGACAAGGCCTTAAGTGATAAGAACCTTCTCAATTTGTACACCCTTATCTATGATTTCCTCAAATGTATTTGTACAAGTGAGTCATAGGTTATGATCTATCTCAAGGTGTGGGTTTAGTGAAAAAATATTAGCCAACTATTTGTTTGGCAAATTGTGTTGAAAGCATCCAACTAATGCTTTCCATCACTATAGATATGTTATGAAGCTTTCCCCATCTCATATTTGGCTTTGCATAAGTCAACTACAGTTAACTCATGTTCAATGTTGTAAGATAAATGGTTGAGAATTTTTTTGGATAAATCATTCCAATCTGCCATCAATCCCTTAGGTAACTTGAGGAGGTAGTTCAAGGCTTGTCCAACCAAACTACATGGAAACAAGTGAAGGAAATAAACATTGTTATAAGCTACCTCTGTTAAGCATGAAATATACTGAGAGGGAGGGGTGAATCAGTATATTATATATCTTTTACTTAATCTGATTTCTTTTCTTTAACCACTCAATCATACATTCAAGATATGCAATAAAACTAAAATAATAGTTTGCACCAGATGTGTGTGTGTGTGTGTGTGAGAGAGAGAGAGAGAGAGAGAGAGAGAGAGAGAGAGAGAGAGAGAGAGAGAGAGAGAGAGAGAGAGAGAGAGAGAGAGAGAGAGAGAGAGAGAGAGAGAGAGAGAGACCCATTTTTTATGTGGAAACCCAAAGTGGAAAAAATCATGAAGAATAATCTCAAGTATATGAATGAGAACCAACTCAAAATACAAAGTTCATAAGCACCAACTTGTAGGAGCACCAACCCCTTTTCTGAGCACCAACACAACAAATATTTATGAGTACCAACTCCTTACAAAGATTCATGAGCACCAACCCACAGGAGAACCAACCCCTCTTGTGTATAAAACACAACTATCTCTCAATGTTGCTTACTCAACAAATGATAGAACTCTACAATATCTCTTGCTTTTATCTCTTGAAAAACAAATAAAAACTATGCACTCTCTTACATATTTCAAATGGCTTCTCAAGCCTTTATTTATAGCTTTCCAAATGACCTTTGGCATTCACCCTTGGTGACCCTTCAATCCTCATGGAAAATGGTCCAAAATTACATGACCCTTTGTATCCTTACATTTGAAAAGTCATATGGTGACCCTTCATAAGCAAAAGCATCCTTTCCTCTTTTGTCTTTATCTTGGTGACTTTTCATATTCTTCAAAGTGTCCCTTCATGGAAAAATATGCCATACCTCTTTTGTCTTCACATGGTGACTCTTGGAATTCCTCAAGGTGACTCTTAATGAGAAAATGCATCCCATTCCTCTTTCATCTTTTACCCCGTGGCTCTTTGACTTCTCTGTGGGCCCTCTTTTGACTTATATGCAACCAAAAATATATTCATTAGTATTAAATAAATATTAACACATATTAGCCAAGATATGAATATTAAAAATATGATTAAATGTAAAGTGGCCTTTATCACCAATAATGCTAGACCTTTGACATCAATGACAATATTTCTAATAATCTCCCCCTTTGTCATTGATGGTAACCTCAAACTGAAATTGCCACATCCTAAAACTTGCACATACTACCATCTAAAAAACATACAGTAACTCCCCCTTATTGTAGTAATATGTACCTATTCCTTGTACCTATTTTTACACCTGTACCTATACCTATTATTCTCCCCCTTTGACATCAATGGAAAAGGGCCTACCTAAAGCTAACACTTAGCTCCCCCTCAATTGATGCTGAACCTCAATGGTAGGAAGTAAAAGAAATTACTCCCAACTTCTCTTATAGATACTCAAATGTGTCTTTTGGTAGTGCCTTTGTGAAAATATCTATAATTTGCTCTATAATACTGATATACTCCAACTTAACCTATTGATCTGCAACCTGCTCTCTCAAAAAGTGATATCTAATGGGAATATGTTTTGTTCTTGAATGCATCACTAGATTCTTTAAAATATTAATAACACTTGTGTTATCACAAAAAATAGAAATAGGTTCATCATACTTTACCTTGATATCTTCCAATGTTTGCTTCATCTAAAACACTTGAGTACAACACAATACTACTACAATATATTTTGCTTCAGCTGTAGAAAGTGATACTAAATTCTACTTCTTGCTTAGCTATGATACTAAGCTATCACCAAGAAATAAAGATCCTCCACTTGTACTCTTTTTGTTATCCAAGCACCCTACCCAATCTAAATCTATATAAGCAACCAAAGTGAAATATCTACATGTGGGATACTATAATCCATAATCCAATGCCCCCTTGATCTATCTAAATATTCTCTTCACCAACTGAACATGACTATCTTTTGGAGATGACTGATATCTTGCAACCATACCTACTTCATGCATGATGTCTGGACTTGATGCTGTCAAATATTAAAGACTACCAATCATAGATCTATAAAAAATTGATTTGTAACAAGTGAATATTCATCCTTGCTCACCTTATTTCCTATACACATTGATGTGCCAATTGGTGCACAATCCTCAAAACCAAATTTCTTCAACATTTCCTTCGCATATTTACTTTGAGATATGAAAATTCCTTTATCTGACTGAAATATTTATAATCTTAAGAAAAATGACAATTTTTCAAGCATAGACATCTCAAATTATTTTTGTACATTATCAAAAAATTCTTGTCAGATTTTCAATATTTCCTTAAAAAATGATATCATCAACATATACCACAACAATCAATTGATGCTCACCTTTTGCTTTGATATAGAGATTACTATAAGCAAATCCTCTTTTGAAACCTTGATCCTGCAGATACTTATCAAGTCTTGCATACTAAGATCTAGGAGCTTGTTTCAATCCATATAATGCTTTCTTCAATTTGCATACATGGCTACTAATATTTGAGAGAATAAATCTCTTAGGCTGCTCAATGTAGACCTTTTCTTCTAGATTCCTATTTAGGAAGGTAGATTTGACATCCATCTAAAACACTTTGAAATTTTTAAACACTACATATGCAAAAAACATTATAATAGCCTCTAACCTTACCACTAGTACAAAAGTTTCTTCAAAATCTATTCCCTCAATCTGAGCATATCATTTAAATACTAATCTTGCTTTATTTCTTGTCACTTCTCCATTTTTGTTTAACTTATTTCTATAAACTTGTTTTGTTCCTATCACATTGTGATGTTTTGGTCTAGGCACTAATTCCTAAGTATCATTATTTTCTATCTGATTTAATTCTTCATCCATAGCCTTAACCCAATGCTTATCATGTCTAGCTTTTGAAAAAGTTATAGGCTAAATTTTGGATAACAAAGAGAAATTAACTTACTCAGATTCACTTACCATCATTCTTCTAGTGCCAATTCCTTCATTTATGTCTCTGATGATGTCACTTTCATTATGATTTCTCTCTAAACATATTTGGATGGAGCTTTGGTGCCCTTTTTCTCCTTCTTCTCATCTTCATCTGATTCTTTATAACCTTCCTCTTCAATGATTTTAGGAATGTCTACTAGATCATTGATTCTTTGTGTTCCATCTTCTTCTATCCTGATACTTACACTTTAAATAATTTTCTTGGTTCTTTTGTTATAACATTTATAAGCTTTAATTTTGTAAGAATAACCAAGAAATATACCTTCATCTGCTCTAGATTCAAACTTATCAGGTTTTTCATTGGTTCTCTTTATGAAGCATCTGCTGCTAAAAACTTTAAATAATCAACTGTTGCTGGTTTATCTTTCCATAGCTCATAAGGAGTCTTGCCACTATTGACTCTCAATAATGCTCTATTCTGAATATGCACTACTATAGCAACTGCCTCTCTCTAATATTTATCTACTATCTTGGATTCATTTACCAATGTCCTCGCCATCTCCTGAACTCTTTTATTTTTTTGTTCAACTACTCTATTTTGATGTGGAGTTCTAGCTGCTGAATAATGTCTCTTTATTCCATGGTCTTCACAAAACTCAATAAATTTAATTGACATAAATTCTTCTCCTCGATATGATCTTAGACACTTAATCTTCAAACTAGTTTCATTCTCAACTAATGCTTTGAATGCTTTGAAATGTCTAAAAGCTTCTAATTTTTTCTTTAAATACATTACCCAAGTCATACATGAAAAATCATCAATAAGTAACATAAAATATTTCTCACCTTGAGTAATTTGAGTTCTCATAGGTCCATGCAGATCAGTGTGAACAAGCTCTAGCATCTGAGTAGTCATGTATTTTTTTGTTTTGAACCACCTTCTAGCCTGCTTCCCATGTTGACAAGATTCACAAAGTGTGTTAGATGGCTTTGTAATCTTTGGGAAGATTTTTGACTGCTTACTTCTTACTGATGTTGACAAGATTATCAGAATTTATGTGCCCCATTCTCTTGTGCCATAGCCAACTTTCTTTAATCTGGCTCAAACAACATCTTTGACCTTTGATGTCTGATAACATATACAAATTATTGTCTGTTCTCTGAGCATCTACAACTAACATATCTGAATCTTTTCTTCTAATTTTATAGTCTTTTGCATAAAACTTTAGTGTGTGCCCTTAATCAAATATTTGACTTACAATCAAAAGATTATGCTTAAGACATTCTACATACAAAACATTTTCAATTTTAATTCTACCATTATCCAAACTTAGTGTATCTTTTTCAACAATTTTAGCAGTAGTATTGTCTCCAAATTTCACTATGCCACCGTTGATCTTCTTCAAGGTTATGAACTTACTCTTGTCTCCTATCATGTGCCTTGAACATATAATATCAATGAACCATGGCTTTTCTTCATTTCTTGCATGCAAAGCAATATGTACCAACATAGATTTTTTAGGTTGTTTCTTTTGCTATAAACCTGTCTGAACTTTTCTCTTGATGAATGGAGCCTTGAAACTCTAGTCTTTTTTGAATGACTCGAACACGCTTTTACAGTACTGATCTATGTATTTGAAGTTGTTGCACTTGTAACATATTATGGTCTCTTCATTAAACCCTGATAGAGGAGCAAAATATTTGTGGCTTCTGCTTGATTATGTATAAATTTCCTTCTCCTTATTTCTAAAATTGTTAGCCCTTTTTTGACAATCTAATTTTTTATGACCATATCCATTACAATAAAAATAGTAACCATGAAAATAAGACCTATTTGTGTATCTCTGACCTGATTATATTTTGTAGCTTTCCCTCCAGCCTTCTTTATTTGAGATGTCCGTTGTATTCTTAACTTCTTCCCTTTTTATTTCTTCTTTTGTAAGAGCTTCAACATAGCTCTTTCCTTTTTCTTTGTCTATGAAAGTAGTGACCTCCTCTTTCTATTTTTTAAATCCAATACCTATCTTATCTGACATTGATCTTTGATATTCTAATATTTTATTCAAAATATTAGTGCTATTTTCAAATTTTGAATCATTCATTGCTTTATTTGTTTTTTTAAGATCTAATTTTAATGAATCAATTTCAATAACATACCTTTCACATTATTTATTTACTATTCTTTATTGTGCTATTATATCTTCTTCATTATTCTTAGCTTATTCAAAGTGTGCTTATAGATCTTAAATTATTTCCTTTGACTCCTTTTCATTTTTTTCGATCTAGAGCTTTAATATTTGATTCTTTTTTTTAAGAGCTTTTAACTCTTCTAAGGCACAAATGAGTTCTCCTTCCAAATTCACTTCAGCTTCATCTTGTTCTTCTTCTTGATCATCTATACTTTTGCTTGTAGAGGCATCTTCATGTATGGCCATGAATAGAATCTCTTCTTCTTCTGAATCACTGATTCCACTATCTTCAACTGAGCTAAGATCTTTAGAATACAAACTCTTTTTCTCAAATCTCTTCTTAAATTTACCTTTGAAATTATTCTTATATGTAGACTTTCCTTCTTCATTATCATCATTACCTTTATTTGGGCATTTAGATGTAATATCCAATCTTTATATAATTAAAACATTTAAAAGGTAATTTTCTTTGATATTTCTATATGTCCTTTTTTGGCTTGCAAATGAATAGAGCTCTGTTGTCATCTTCATCATCACTAAAATTATCACTTGATTCTTGAATTTTAGCCTTCTCTTTATTTGATGTCTTGAAATCTACTTCTCTCTTTAAATGTTTATCTTGTTCTGTCTACATCTCATATGCCATAAGAATACCATGAAGCTCATCCATATTTAACTTGGCTAAATTTTTCATCTCTTCAATGCTGAAACTTTTGCATCATATCTCAATGGTAGAGATCTCAAAACTTTTTAAACCATAGTTGATTCTTATAAATTTTCTCTAAGACCTTGAATCTGATTAACTATTTGATCAAACTGAAAAAGATAACTTATTATATTTTCTTCTTCTTCCATCTTCAAACTCTCAAACTGTCTTCCAAAAGTTTAAAGATTAGCTTGCTAAACCTTTCCATCACCTTTGTAAATGTTATCAAGTTTTACCCAAGTTTCATGAGCAGATTTACATTACATAACTTTAACAAATTCTGATTTACATAAACCACATAAAATAGCATTTAAAGCTTTAACATTATTTTCTCTTGCCTTCTTTTTTGTCAGAGTAGTTACAAGTGTCTGTGGCTTTTCATATTCCTCCACCACTGCTTGCCATATGTCAAATCCAAGGGCCATCAAATAAGTCTTCATTCTTATGCTCCAAAAACCATAATTCATCCTATCAAACAAATGTGCCTTATTTGTAGAAAATCCTTCATGTGATCCAACCATTGTGCTTTCTCAATCTTCCTTCAAGTTGTAAAATTTTTTCAAAAGGAACCTACTCTGATACCAATTGTTAAGCATGAAATATACTGAGAGGGGGGGGGGTAAATCAATATATTATATATCTTTTATTTAATCTGATTTTTTTTCTTTAACCTTTCAATCATACATTCAAGATATGCAATAAAATTGAAATAATAGTTTGCACCACACAAAAGAGAGAGAGAGAGAGAGAGACACCATATTTTTACATGGAAACCCAATGTGGGGAAAACCACAGAGAAAAATCTCAAGTATATGAATGAGCACCAACTCAAAATACAAAGTTTGCAAACACCAACTTGCAAGAGCACCAACCCCTTTACCAAGCACTAACACGATAAATATTTGTGAGCACCAACCCCTTAAAAAATATTCATGAGCACCAACCCATAGGAGCACCAACCCATCTTATGTATAAAAGACAACTATCTCTCAATGATGCTTACTCATCAAATGATAGAACTCTACAATATCTCCTGCTTTTCTCTCTTCGAAAACAAATAAAAACCATGCACTCTCTTGCATATTTCAAATGGATTCTCAAGCCTTTATTTTTTATCTTTACAAATGACCTTTGGCATTCACCCTTTGTGACCCTTCAATCCTCATGAAAAATGGTGCTAAACTTGCATGACCCTTCGTATCCTTGCATTTGAAAAGTCATATGGCGACCCTTCATAAGCAAAAGCATCCTTTCCTCTTTTGTCTTTATCTTGATGACTTTTTGTATTCATCAAAGTGTCCCTTCATGGAAAAATGCACCACACCTCTTTTATCTTCACATGGTGACTCTTGGAATTCCTCAAGGTGACTCTTCATGAGAAAACACATCCCATTCCTCTTTCGTCTTTTACCCTGTGACTCTTTGACTTCTCTATGGTCCCTCTTTTGACTTATATGCAACCAAAAATATATTCATTAATATTAAATAAATATTAACACACATTAGCCAAGATATTAATATTAAGAACACCATTAAATGCAAAGGGGTCTTTACCACTAATAATGCTAGACTTTAGACATCAATGACAATATTTCCAACAACTTCTTGGCACAATACAAAAATTTATTAAATATGTTATCAAGGATCACCCTTCCCTTTGTATTTTTCAAAATTAGGTGCCTTAAAATGAGGTAGAAATGGGACTTAGAGAGTACTTAAGTTAAATGGATATGGATATATCTCATCGAACTTATAGTTCTTAACTCAATTTCCTTTCTCAAATATTAACAAAATTTCTTTCATTGAATTCTAGTATGTTTGGCGTATTTGTAGGTGGAATATAATTTTGTTATGGTGGTAAGTGCCCCTATTGCATTATTTTTTTAGGGATATAAACCCTACGATCTGCAACCTTATTTTAGTTTACTCCTTGGGTCGAGTAAGTTAGTTACTGATTCTTAGGTTGATAAATGTTCCCTAAAATATGTTGTCATGAATTGTAAGCATACTACTACTTTTGAGGAGTCTAGGGTTGGTTCACCAAAGGATGCGTTACTTGAAAAGAAATTACCAAAGTGTTTTAAATAATACCCTTAATTTATTCTAAGTTTTTCATCCCTTGGTTCTATGAAGGGATAAAAGCCTCTTGGTGATTGAAAAATGTATGCTCCATGTCTAAAAAAACATGTTGAAAAGTATCCCTGGGTTTATTTTATTCAAATGAGATGTCAGGATCTATCACTGATGTGTTCTCAAAAAGCATATGATGCATTTATTCTATCGCATTCTCTTATCTTTTAGGAGCATTGTTGTTTATCGAAGTTGTAGCCAAAGATTCGATTAAGTCCGTAATAAGCTAGTCTATATATCATCGATTGATTTTATTGATCTTGGTAGGAAGATCTTGATCATTGGATGTAGTCTCTATGAGATATTCCTTTCCTTTACTAGAAGAAGAAATATTGCATTTTGTAATATGAATGATAGACTACTCTCATTGTTGATATTCTACCCTAACTAACGTGTGCAATTGTTTCATAAGGAAATCTGGTGGTAATTGAGCGCTTGATTCTATCAACCTTAGGAGGGATTCATATTTGTTTTCTAAGGTTTTATGTTCATAATAATCTTCTTTAGACCATATAATTTTTGTGATATATTCAAACACAATGGTGTTATCCTATCCATCATAAAAATACTCTTCCTCAAAACTAGGGTCGTAAGAGACCCCACTACAAGTATAACTTTGTGTCATGCTTGGAAGATTGTTTTCTTTGTTTGCTAACATGTGAAATGTGTTTTTCAAACATTAAAAGGGTGATTCAAATTTATTCAAATAAATGACAAGGTAAGATGAGACTATACTAAAAGAAATGGCATAGTACCACACAATTATAAGAAGTGGTTACAAATTTACTTAACTTTGGTGGGTTGAAATCATCATATTAGAAGAGGGTAAAATAAATTTTTAATTTTAAAGTGCATGCCAACATAATAAACTTAGGGTAAAGATACGTTAATATCATAAAATCTAGTTACAACTACGATGAGTTACAACAAGAAAATTAGAAGAATATTTTTTTAATTAAGAAGATAACAATGCGAATCAAGAAGTTCAAAACATAAATTAACACAAGAACTCCTAAGTATAAAGCTAAAACCAAATGGGCAGCATAATGCTGCCATATGGAAATAGGATGTAAAATGGTCCAAGAACTTAGATCATGAATGAATGCAAGATAATATAAGTCCACAATGAGAATACAAAGGATAATGAGTCTATGTAATGACATTCAATCCAAATGGGAAATTGTACCTAAGTTTACTCAAACCAAGTTCAAACAACAAATCGATAACACCTTGGCCTATAACTTAGAAAGGTGAGATTTTGAATTTAGATAAAAATTGAAGGACTTTGAGATTTTTCAAAGTGGTAAAAAGGTCTAGATTCAAATGGACATCATAACAATGTTGTATAGATGATTCAAACATAATGTTTTGAAATGAAGATTTTGAACAAGGGAAGAAATGATTTTGATTTGATCAATGTAATGCCTCTTTGTTCAAATAGCGTATGACAAAGTGTTTGCTGTTATGACATGTTTTGGTTTTCAAATAGTTTTAGACTTAAAAAAATACCAAGAAAGTAAAGGATAAAATGATAAAACACCTAAGCGTAATGTCCAAACTCCTAAAATTGACAAGGTTTTATGATATTGTTGAATTTTATCTATATACGTGTTTTTGGGAGAATTTTAATTATTAATCCAAAAATAAAATCACATGAAAAGTAGGTTTTTTTCACCCTATATTGTCTCAAGAGTTTGTATGGTGACATGGAACTTCAGGCTACTCACCCTACATCAATAGTATGTCCATGACAAGTGGCATTATTCTAAAATTAAATTTTTGCATGTCTAAATGGTCCCAAGTGTGGATAACATAAGATATGATCATGTAAATTGGATCCACATCAACCATATTATTGTGAAAATGTCTTGTTCTTTTCACAACCACTACATTTGTCACTTACTCGGTGTAGTGCAATGTCTGAGTTGATCATATGTTTCGAGGGTAGTAATCGCTAATGAAGATAGTTTAACCACTCAAACTACCTTCCTAGTGATTGAATAGCTTAATTTATATACCCCACCATGGATTAGGGTTGAAATGATGTTGGGAGATGAATTCTCAAGTCAACATTTCCTTATATAACCCATGAGGAGGCTATGAACTCCCGCTCACAAGTCAAAGTACATAAAGATAAAGACAAGTGAAAAGTCTTTATGGTCATTTTAGGATCACCAAAACCATACGGATTTGAGGAGGTCCCTAGTGAATTTATCTTCATGCCTTTGAATAAGGAAAAAATGCAAATAATGAGAATTTTTGGTTACCCAAGTTACTTAAAGGGGACAGGGAGAGCATATGCACAACACTCATTTTGCTTAAAAAATAAATAATTTCAATTAACAAGCAAGAAAAATAGAACTCTTAAGAGTGTTTAGCTAATGTGAGAGTTCCTTTTAAAGCACCAAAATAAGTATGAATGAATTTTTCCTTTGTTTTTCTTATTGAAATGGAGGCTAAATGCCTTAAAGCCTACAAAAAGATGTTAGAAGTCTGAAATGAGGGTGTGAATTTTTAACACAAAATTCTAGCTTGCTTTTTAAGTCTATGTCTTCTTGTGTAAGTTGATCTCACCATTTTGCAGAGCTCTCACCATTTACTAGAACATTCCTATCATTCCATAGGTTGATTCTACTAAAAGATAAAATAAAGACAACATTGGTTTATGATCTCACCGTTTGACAGGTTGATATCATTAATTAGTAGGGTGAATTTTCTAAAGCACAAGGTGATCCCACCAAAATGACCAAAATTGATTAAAAGAAAATAATAGTCACCTGTAAGTTTTTGGTTCAGAATGATCTCACTATTTCATAGAATGATCTTGCAAATATAGAGAGTGATCTCACTGATCTATAATATATTCTATCATTCTACAGAGTGATCTCACCAATTTGTAGAGTAATCTTATTGATCTTGTAAAATATACAGGTAGATAAAAATGTATATAATTGATCTCATTATTCATGAACGTATTCTTGCCATTTCATAGGTCAATCTCACCAAAGTTCAGGTTGATCCCATTGAATTCTAGAGAAAACTCACCATTTCATAGGTCGATCTCATCATTTGTCTCAAAATCTAGGAAAACATGAATTGATAGAAAAACAAGAGCAGAACAACCTCCAAAGAGGGTTGAAATGCAAAAATAGAAGGTATAAAGACTTGTGTGCCAAAATGTAAAGTAGGATTGTAAGATATGTTAGTCCATACATTAGTTGAGAAATATCTTATAAACAAGCATATAGACAATAAAATATCAAGCCCACTCCCTCATAGGGTGTTGTAAATAAATTCTAAGAGCTATTTAAAGAAGGAATACTACCAAACCTTCCAAATAATGTCCTTTCCTAGTGCAGCCAAGAAACATGTTTTTTCCCAAATTTGGAGCTCCAAGTCTATGTTAATGATGAGTAGTAAGCTTCTCCATAATTTATTAATACACCAATGTATTATGCTCATGAGTATGATCCATTAGTGAAAATAGGTGAAGTTTTATGAAGACAATTTTACATTATAACATTACATAGTTCAAGCTTTTCTATAGTGATTTATACATAGTTAAATTTGTATAATGGAAGCTTAAAAATGATGGTCTTGGATCACTTATTTATAAATTTCTCAAAATGTGGAGGATCAATCATGATCGTCCATATTGAGATTAAGATGTGTGGCCATGAACTAATTTAATTTTGGAGGGACAACTCACAAATATTTGGAGAAATGGGGCATTAATGAGGCATGCAAAGTCTTAATATTGATATTTATTTCATTAATGGCTTATACATGCCATCCCATTGATGATGTCATAAGATGATGTAGATTTGAGGATTGAATTTCTAATTAATAGATTTTTAATAACTTCCATGGATTTTTCACTTAGGCTCTTGATTTGGTTTAATTTGCTTAAGTGGAATTTCTTAATTTTCTATAATTCTTTAGGAATCTATTCCATGATTAATCAACTTGGTTAGAAATGTCATTTTATAAAGTCATAATTTGATTGGATTATAATCAGAAGAAGGTCTCAACTACTTACAAAACAATACCCTAATTAAGGCATTATGGATGTGAAATAACATATGCACATGACGTGTGCTCCTAAATTAGAGGAATTTAATTGTCCATATCATAATTTGATGTTGTTTAAATTTGGCTCAAAGTGATTTGAGAAAAAATATTAATCACATAAAATGCATTACCCCATTCAGGGATACAATAACATAAATCAACACCTATATGTGACAAGTTCAAACCATTTGGCACATTTTAGTGATTTTGGCCCAGATTGTGGATTGTCATATAATGTTGCTTAGATTGAAAATTTAAACACAATAGTGATATTAACTTGATATCTATATTTACAAGGTCTATTTGAAACATTATATAGTGTTTTAGTGTTTTGACTCCTTAAAAAGCTCATTTTCATCATAGTGTAGAAGGGAAAAGTGGAGTTTTTCTTTATGATTACAAATTTCATACATAGACAGTATTTTAACAACATATTAGACCTGTAACAAGACATTTGAAGACATAAAACACTCAAAAATACTTTTGGACCAAAATCTTGAATTGCCTCTCAGATCTTTGTAGCCCTAAAAATAGATAAATACCCTTATCTCAAAGAATATAGAAATTACTATGAAAAATTGAGAGTATTTTTAGACACCCTCTATCCCCTTACATCTCCACACGAAATTTTATGATTAGATTTTAAGTGCAAGTGTATTTTCTAGCTCATTCTCTCTCCCAAATTAGGCCTAATTAGCCCTCCTAGGCCTAAAAAGTAAAAATCTCGCCATTGGGAGATCCCACTGATGTGAAACTCTCTAAAAGTTTTTTATTCAATTTTACCACACTTTAAAAAACCTCCATGTCAATTTTGGGGTCCTGAGACGCTGTTAAAGTATACAAACCATGAAATCACCTTGTTCCCTAGTCTTATTTTGATCCTATTTGGGATTGCTTTGGAAAACATGTCTAATTTGATCATTTTCAAAAAATATCATGAAAATTTTTGGGCTTTAATATCTGTAACAACTCCCAAAGGACCTTATTCAATTATTGGGAAGTTCTGCCCTTCTCAGAACACCTAAAAACACCAAAAATCATGAAAATATGGTATTTAGAGCAATCCGTAAAGTGACGTTAGCACAAAAACACATGTGGAGAACCTCCTTAGAGTCCTCAAAAAAATATAATAGGTTTTTGCATTAATTTTTTTTTATAGGTGTATTTTAAGTCTATTTTCCTTGATTGTTCATAATCCAAGTTTTAAAAGGGTTTAAGACCTATCTAGGGTCTTAACGATTGTTCATAAAGAATAGGCATCCAACTACCTCCTTCCACTTGGGAAACGTTCTTGACTCACCTCCTTTGCTATCCCAAATGGTTCATCTCCCCATGCTAAGTGTGAGAGATAGTATAGATATTTGAAGTTACTCTAAGGTGGCTTGCTTAGCATTTTTGAGGTTCAAGAGAGGTCTACTTTGAGTTTGGGTCTCAAGACACATTCTTACTAATTAGAGGAATTAATAAACCTTTAAAATAAACCTCCACATGATTATTCATGATTTTTAAGTCTTCATCACTCATTTATATGATCATGTTGTATTAGTCAGGGTGTTTATGGCTTAGGCTTGTTACCTCGTTGTTAGCCCTCAATAGCTCCAAGAATTTGAATGGAACCCCTAGTGTTTGGTAGGGTGATAAAGCAAAACACTAAGAGGTTAGAAGGCTCATGGGTTATATGGGCTATAAGAGTTCTATAATGTCTATCCGATTTTTCAGCTTATACCAAGCTATAGATAGACTTGTAAACCAGGTTGGGACTAACATGAAAAAGTGCATAAAATACGTAGGCACCTCTAGTGGATCCAACCATGGTAAAACAAGTAGCTAATACTAGACTAGTGATTGCATATAAATTATGGAAACAACAATACCGAATAAAGAGATATAACAAATGAAATGTAAATCTAGATGCTAAGGCAATTTCATGCCAAATGAAAGACATTTTAAGTAATAACGATATTTTCAAGAAGAGGTTCAAGAGCATGCCTAGTCTAGTTTTGAGCTATCTTTTGAATTCAACACTATTATTTTCTAACAATGCAATGTTCTAGTTTATCAAGAGAGGGAGATTGTTTAAGTAAGTTGTCTAGTTCATTTTGAGTATGTAGAATCCTACTATATAATATAAATGTTTCCAATGCAAGTATAACATGTAAGGGTAAATATTTTAAGCAATGCAGATATCTTGTAATGCACAAAATAACTAAATCACCAAAATAAATCAAACCCTAACATATATACTACACAAAATAATGGAGTTTCACTTTGCATAGTAACGTTCCCTTAGATCAAGCTCAAAGAAGATGTGCAGATGTTCTACCAACTAGGAATCCAAGTTAGGAAGCAATGTAGGAGGAAGACCAAGCTATGTGCAAGCTGAAGTCCAAACCAAAATCTAAGAGCAAAGAAGGAGGTGAAGTGAGAAATTTCAATGGTGTAATAGCTCCAACAAAGTGCACAAATTAGGTGCAATGCCAAATGTGGAAGCTAAAATCCAACCATAAGGAAGTAGGAATAACTAAGAGTAGCAATGGAGTCTCCAAGCAAATGTGTAGTAGCATATGGGATCCTCTATCACCAATCAAGCACAAGAGTGCCAAGAATGAATCAAGAGGGATTCAAGAAGTCATGAGAGTCAAGAGAGGAAAGAAGAATCAAGAGAGAGTGTGGAAAGACAAAAGAGAGGCTAAAATTAATGAGAATGAGGCATATATCCCAACCACTATCTGCCAAAAAACCTAAAACTAGCCACTTTTTACCATTTGGGTCTAAAGATGCACTTTTACACATATTCTACCAATGGCATGGCCTAGGCTATGGCTTTTGTAAAGGAAACATGTGGCCTAAGCCATGAGTTTCCTTCACATAAGCTATGGCCTGGGTCAAACAAGGTCTTGGACTAGTCAAAAGGATCTCAAAAGGCCCTAGGGGGTCCTTAAAAGGCTTGGTTTACATGTGAAAGGGTCAAGATGGACTAAGGATGCATGGAGGGTAAGGATATGATGTAGGAGAGGTCAAAACAAGTGACATATGTCTTAAAATGGGATGACTAGGGTTGATAGTTTGCACATGAGTTGATGTGTAATCATAGGGAGGAGTAGGGTCACAGGAAGTATGATTACATATGCCCCTAAGGTACAAGTAGCCAGTGTTTAAATAAATAAGGAGTGTTGTATAGTACTTTAAAGCTATACCAAAGTAAATAAAAGTAAGAATTGAAAATATAAAAGAAAACATTACCTACACTTACCAGATAAAGATGGTGGTGAAGAAGTCGACAACATGATCCATGGGTGAAAGTAAAAATGTTATGTAATCTAAAATCCAACTCCATCTCTAGCTCCCATTCCTACAAAAAAGGGACACAAATGATATCAAATCAAATCATGCTATCTATAATAACATTCACTAGGGCATCAACCCTAGTGTTCTCCCTACAAGGGATATGGGTGAACTGGATGTCCTCAAAGAAAGAGAGCAAATCATGTACTACCTCGAAGAGGGCGAGTAAGTCAAAACTAAGGATGGCCTAGACATTGGTGAGTTGAGACATGACTATGAATGAGTTAGAGAATAACTACACATAACACATGCTTAATTCATGGGTGTCGATCAAGGTATAAATACTTGTGTGATACTTGGTGGTATTATTTATCTCACTAGTAAGGAAGAAACCAGCTACAACAAGCTCATGACCCCATATATCATTGATAAACCAAGCCACAATTGTCAGTCTTGGGTTACCTCGACTATTTCCATTAGTGTGAATCACTACTGAGAGGTGCACCATGATGGGGGTTGAGAATGCAAGACTAACAACTATCGAAAGGTGATCTCAAAGAGAAGTGGCATAAACAAGTTGCACAAGGGAAACTAATAATGAAACCAAGCCAAAATTATAGTGGTTGACCAACATTAGCTATGGTAAGAGGTAAAAAAGGAAAGTGGGGGGAAATTCAGAGAAAATGAAGACTAGTTGACAAGATTAGAGCAAGTCCTAAATCACTATAGCTAGCTAATAATCCTACCTGTAACCATGATAAACAAGAGAGAGAGTGGATTAGAATGAATCAACTATAGGAAAGCAAAAAAATAACTAACTAAAAGAAACATAACAAGTAACTTTTATCCTTGGGTGCCCACGAAATGGTCTTGGGCATAGGAGGTTAACAAGGACCTGAAAGGGGTCCTAGAGACCAAAATGGGGCCAAAGTGGGCCCAAAGAAGCCTCATATTAAAAAAATAATGCTGCAAATGTGCTCAAAATGTGCCAAAATCTTTAATATGGAGGTTTTCCAATCTCAAATGCAAAAATGGGCAAAACACCCAAAAAAGGCCCACAAAAAGCAAAAAAAAGGGGATAAAAAGAGGGAAAAAGAGAGAAAAGAGGTCATTTTCACTCTAAGAGAGCCAACAGAGAGCCCACGAGCAACCAAAGCCCAAGTGAAGCAAACAAGGACACAAGATAATGTCAGAGATGTATAGGATGGTTTAGATAAGCTCTATGAATGAATTTTTGCAAATTTATTCATTTTTTTAGGGTTTGGAAGGCCTTAGATGCATTTTGACTCATTTTGAATGATTCAATGGACAAATAAGATGAAACAAGGGCTCAAAATGGTAAGCTAGGTGAGCCAAAGAGAATAGGACCAACAGGGGCTGAATTTGTGGCCTATGGAATAATAGACAAGAAGCCCTAGGGATCCTTAGGACATCCCAATGTATGCCATAGCTTGGTTGAGCTAGGCCACGACTTGGCCTGCCTAGGGTGTGGCTTTGCCTTGAAAGCCATGGCTTGGGCTAGGGAAGCCCCAGAACATGCCCTAGGGAGTTTGGAGGAGCCTGGGAGGTCTCAAAAGGGGCCTAAAATAGGAATGAAGAAATAAAAAGAAGCTAGATAGATAAAAACATTGTTTTTAACTTGTTCTTGCTCATTTTTTGGCTAGTAGACTAATCCATATACTTATTTGTTTGCTTATGTAGACACATAGAGGAGTTAGCATACTAGAGAAGGGAGGACTTTCATAGGATGAGAGAGTGGCCAACAAAATGAGATGTGCTATATAAGGTGGCCAACCAGGAGAGAGTCTCAACATGGTTAGCTGAGGAGGTAGATACTCTACCTATGGCAAACTAGGATTGCTTGTGAAGTATAGGACTTAGATACTAGTACACATTCTCTCATTGCATTACTCTAGGGATATGGTGAACGTGTTGGTGACCACATGGGTACTAAAGAGGCATGTGTTCTAACTAGGCCTCAAGCTAGAGGTCATCCTTAGTATTGAGGACATATATCATTTTACGGGGTAAAGCCGATGGGCATAGAGATAGAACTACCAATGATATAGGATATAACAATAACAAAGCTCTACTTCATGGGACCCTACCCACAATGGAAAAAATATGGAGTGTAGATCACATAGTTATCACTGAGGGTACTTACTCTCAGGACAATGATAATAGGGACTATGGTTAGGAGGCTCTACGCTAACCAGAGTACAGGGTGACTACCACTTTCATGGATAGGAGTTGTCTAATGCATGAAGGGAGGACAAAGATATGCTTAGGGCTAGTATATCCTAGATAGATTATACCAATAGCTGGATCACATCTGGCACGTAGGGGTAGGCATATTGACACAGCCTAACTTACTCATGTCCTGGGCTGACAAGAGGCTCCCACTGACATGGCTAAGGATACCATATGGAAGTGATGTTTACCCTACACTAAAGGAGGGAATGCCATGGACTACATAGTTAATAAATAAGGTTGGGTTCATATGAACCACCTTGGATCTAGATGTAGTGGGTAGCTACATCTATGATTCCTATAGGTTTATAGTGTGGCCAAAGGATGTTGGGGTAGAGCCCTATGTTAGATGGGAGGAGATTTGAAGTCCATAGGGGTCATACCATCATATAGGGAGATAGGCTCTAGTAGGGTGGGAAAGATGAGCATATCTTAGGCTAGTTGGGGCTGAGCCCAACAGGTAGTCAAGATAGAGTAAGGGGCAATGATGGAGAGAGGCCACCATGATGAGGACCACCACCACCAGGAGGAGCATGACCTATAGGGGGCATAAAGGCCATAAAAATTACCATGTAAGACAAGTGTATTTGCTATATATCACTTAATCTTTGTACTCATGCCTAGCAAGAGCTGATATGTGACTAATACATATGATCTATGTGTGTGTGCAAGAGACCAACCTAGTTGGACTAGATCCCAAGTGGACCTACTATTGAGGGAGTTGTTCCCTGTGTGGTAGTGATACTCATGACATAGTGGGTGTCACATTCACTAATGGGGGTAGAGCCACATACTCACTTCTGGTAGGTGGGTACATAAGCCTCACTTGAGCTAGTAAGGGCATGATATCAGATACCACAACTAGAGGTAGAGTTAGCATTGCGTAAGGCATCCATAAAAAACTAGAGGGTAGATGTAGTAGAGGTTGAGGCATGAATGGGTAGAACAAAGGCCAAGATCGATTGGCTATGGATTGAGATAGCTTGAGAATAGGCCAGAAGAGCTGAGGCACCTAAAATGAGGGCAGACTAGTTGACTACATTTGAAGAGACTGTAGCTCGACTGGTCGAGAGGCAGAGATCAAGATCTCCACCTAAAGCATGACTATCATAGATAGCACCCAGTTATAGGATGATTGGGATATGCATATGTAGCCATGTATTGGTAGTTTTTTTGGATTATGATCCCATGCTAATAACAATACCTAAAGAAAAACATGTATTTTTTGTGATATATATATATATATATATATATATATATATATATATATATATGTAGTGGTTTTCTCATTATTAATAGAGGTTTGTATATTATTTTATATGTGATGAGTATGTTTAATCTTATATACTACTAGATACATGTGATTAGACAGTAGGAACTGCTAATAAATAACCCACATGCACACACACACCCCAATGGCATGGAGGTTAGAGGTTTTAGAAGAGAGGAAAGGCTCACCTTACCACCATAGGAAACTTTCTTAGAGGGCCATATGGGCCCTAAACATGAAATGTCTTGAGGCAAAACCCATTGATCAAGTGCTATAGGGGCTCAC
This sequence comes from Torreya grandis, assembly GCA_037957365.1. Classification (NCBI taxonomy): domain Eukaryota; kingdom Viridiplantae; phylum Streptophyta; class Pinopsida; order Cupressales; family Taxaceae; genus Torreya; species Torreya grandis. The sequence continues at coordinate 4,602,255 of JARHVA010000504.1, read as the reverse complement.
CTTCGATGGTTGATAAATTATATGCCCCATTCTCTAGAGAGATAGTGATAAAAAAGGGCCAAACCACTTGTGTGTGAGTTTTCCCTTCTTACGGTGCTCTTTATAAAAAATGAGGACCATATCACCTACCTTGAATTGAGGAGGGTGCACCAAATTCTTGAATTGGTGGCATTGACAATGCTGGTAAGCACAATTGCACTCAGGAGCGATAAGGTGTTGCTCATCTAATTACTCAAACTCGATGAGGTGAACGATGCATTGCTCCTCATCAAAAAAATACCTAAATGTCTTAAATTGTAGTGAAGGGATTAAGACCTCTAAGGGAATAACATCCTCAAACCCATACATGAGAGAGTATGGGGTTACCCCCATGGCCATTTGGAAGCTAGTTTGATAGGCCTAAAGGGCATGATAGAGCATGAGATGTCAGTACCTTTTGGATTGGTCAATGGTATAGAGAATCATCTTCTTCAAAGTTTTATTTGAATATTCTACTTGCATATTTACCTAGGGGTAATGGGTATAGGAGAAGTTGAACTTGAACCCAACGTGGTTAGCTAGTTCACACATCTTGGCACTTTGAAAACCTGGGCCATTATCGGCCATAATTACAACATGGACCCCAAACCTACAAATAAGCTAGTTCAGGACAAACTTGGTGATGGTCTTCCCACACATGCTGCTAGGAGGCGTGGCCTCAACTCACTTCATAAAATAGTTAGTGGCTATGATGAACCATCTATGGCCATCAAAATAGGTGGGTTTAAACTCACTGATGAAGTCAAGAGCCTAAACTAAAAAGGGCCAAGGTGTAGAAATAGAGTGTAAGAGGTTAGTCAGGGCATTGATAACACCCCCTATGACTTGACACATCTTACACTTTTTAGCATATTAGACTACATCCTTGACAATATTGGGCTAGTAGTATCCCATCCTAATAATACGTTAGGTATGGCTTGCCTTTTTAGGTGGCCATTGTAAATGCTCCCATGAGACTCCTCCAACATGAGAGGAATATCCTCAAGGGTGAGGCATTGCATCAACACACTATCAACACCCCTCTTAAACAAGACACTGCTAATGATGACATAGTGGACAACAAGCTTACAGATTTGATAGTATTATTGAGAAGGAACATCGATGGGATAAGACTAGTATTCAAGGTAACATATAATGTCTCGACACGAATCACACTTAGAGACCTTAACATGGTCGATGGAGTAAACCATCTCATCAGAAAAAGCATCATCAACCAAATTTGCACTAGGGTTGGGTAGTGGACACTCAGTGAGTTGATCAGCCATAACGAAGCCCTTGGTAAACTTTTGGTTGACAATGTGGAGGTCGAACTCTTAAAGAAGCATGATCCACCTCATAGTTCTACTAGTAAGATTTGTCTTGCTGAGCAAGTAGCAAAGTGGATTGGATTGGAAAAACATGTTGGTAGTCTAGCCTAACATGTATTATCATAACTTCTTCATAGTGAAGATGGGGGAGAGGCACTGATGATTAACCAAAGAATATTTGAATTCAGGGCCAACTAGCATGTGAGATGTAGTAATCAACTCTCTCCCTATAAATGTTATACTTTTGGCACAACATGCCCCTGATGGAAAGATCAGTGACAAAGGTATATAATATGAAATCACACCCCTCAATGAGTGCCATTAGGATTGGAGGATTATGAAGCATATGCTTCAATTACTCAAAATCCACTTGGAATTCAATAGACCATAAGAATGGAATGTCCTTGTGCAAGAGACATGTGAGGGGTATGGATTTATGAGCATACTCCTTAAGGAAACATATGAGAAAGTTGAATCTTCATAAGAAGGATTACAACTAGATGAGGTTATGTAGGTGAGGCATCTCAAGGATCACCTTGATCTTGTCAAGATCCATTTCAATGACCCTTTGTGAAATGAGGAAGCCAAGAATATTTCTAGTGGAAATGCCAAAAACACACTTCTCAAGGTTGAGATTGATGTGATACTCTTGGATATGCTCAAAGATGATCATGAGGTCTTGCACATGTTCATCTTGCTTATGAGATTTTTCGAAGAGATCATCAACATAACACTCAATGATTTTATGGATAAGGCCATGGAAAATATGGATCATGGTACACTAATATGTATCCCCAATGTTCTTCAAACCAAAAGGCATGATGGCATAACAGAAGGTACCCCATGGGGTAGTGAACATTATTTTATGTAGGATTTCAGTAATTTGGATTTGGTTATACCCAGAGAAACTGTCTATAAGGGACATGATCTCAAAACAAGTGGTGGAATTAATAATCCAATCTATCAAAGGAATAGGAAAGTTATCTTTTAGGTAGGCCATATTGAGATCTTGAAAGTTGATGCAAATCTAAATAACTCCATTCTTCTTGAGAATGGGAACAATGTTGGAAATCCACTAAGGATAATTGATAGCTTGGATAAATCTAACTCAGATGAGTTTCTCAATCTCTACTTAGACCAATTAGGAGTCTTTAAGAGCCATTGGTCATTGCTTTTGGAAAATGAGCCAAGTCTCATTGTTCATAATGAGATTATGGACAACTATGCCAAGATTTATGCCCTTCATATCATTGTATTCCCAAGTAAATACATCTAAAAATTCATGAAAGAAGGTGACCAAAACATCCTATTCCTTAGGAGTAAGGATAACATTGATTTTGATGATTTTAGGCCTTGATGAAGTGCTAAGGTTGACATCTATGGATCCTTCAACATCCATAGCATTGCCTTCCTTGAAACACTCAAGTGTAGGAGGGAACAACTCATCTAACACTTCAGGTCAACTGCTATGACATTCACCATAAGAAGGCCTAGGGTTGGTCTATTTATGAGAGAAATATCTAAACCAAGATGATCAAGGAGATAATTATACTTATGACAAGATCGCATGAGCTTAGTATGACCCTTTCTCTCCTTGAACATGTTATATTCCATAACATGAAAGAAACAACACTCAAGATTGGGCTCAACCACTCTAGTGGTCTTAGTGAGAGATGTATGGAGAGATCCTATGCTATGATGGGAAAATCATGATGCAAGGGGGAGCTAAACATCTAGGGAAAAATCCTAGAAGAGATCTTGAAAAAGAGATGAACTGGCTTGGCATCACAGAGTGGAAGAGGGAGTCAGCCGATGTGTGCTAGACTATGAAGGAATGAATGTTGATAAGTACTCAACTAGATCAAGATTTTCATCCTTGAATAAATGAGACTCAAAAACAAAGGGTGTATGAGAATCTATAGACCCTCATGAGGAGACATCCAAAGCCTTTCCTAAGGGCTTTATTTTTACATAAAGCAATGCCTATGGATCTGGGTTTGCCTCCATGGTGTAAAACTCAACTTCATGCATAATTTTCACCATGAAAAATGTGCCCAATGTGATGGCCTACATGGTAGCATTCTAAGGATGGCCAAGATCATGTTGTATAAAAGATCAAGGTCTAACACACAAAACTCAATTTAGACTATCTTGTGGCCAAATTTGACTCAGATCTTCACGTTCCCCATCGACGTAATTATGTCCTTATTAAAACCAACATAGTTATGGAAAGAATTAGAGAGCTTCTTTCGATGGATCTTGAGCTCATTGAATACACACAAGGGCATGATATTCAATGAAACTCTTTCATCGATGATGCACCACTTAACATGATAATCATCAACAAAAGTCTCAATATAGAGAGGGAACCAAGCCATCTTTGCCAAGATCAAAACATCTGGCAAAGAGGCTGGGTCAAGTGATAATTTAGGAGGATGAGGGTGTTCATATGCATTAAAGTTGAACATCAATTTGACATCATCATGCAGTAGACCCTCATGGGAGAGACTAATCTTGTCAAAGACAAGAGCCCTTTACTCAAGGTAAAGGTGAAGAAGTTCCCAAATGGAGATCTTATATAAGAGGCCCTACAACTCCTCTATGATGGAGTAAGGACACTGTCTAGCTTGGGGAGGGATGTTACACCTAAATTCAAATCTAACTTTAGGATTCCTTGCCTCCATGGGCTGGACAGGGGGTCTAACACCACTAGTCTCTCCAACAGGGTTGGTGGCCTAATCAGAGTCCATGTTGACAAAATACTCATACCCAATATAGGCCATGTTGATAGCAACAACAAATTTACTAATATCACACTTGGATTTCCCTCTTAGGTCAACCTAGGAGGAGGAGTCAGAAGAGATGAAAGAGTAAGAAGGAGAATGTGGGGCCTTAGCCTTTGATCTCTTCTTATCCTTGTCATGGTTAGGTAGAGGCTCCTTGAACACATTTAACTTGTAGTTGGGTTTTACAAGAGGAGAAATTTGAGATGGAGGTGAGGTTTGAGCACCAAAATTTTGGGTGGCATAATTGGCATCATCATGCCCCCTCATCCAATGAAAATTTTAAAACTTGGTGGGGTCATAAGGAAACACCATCCATTATTTTTTTGTGCTTGATTCAAAAGCCTTATTTTCAACTAGATTATTGCTCAAATAATTCACCTAATGGATATCATTCTTATCCTTCTTCTTATGAGGAGATTCACTATCACCATCATTAGTTGCATTGTGGTTATGATCGTGTGAAAAGGATGACTTTTGGGAAGGAAAGGGCTACATACTAACATCCACCTTAAACACTTTGATATTTAAACACTCATTAACAACTTCATCATAAGAGGTGGGTTCATGCTTGAGGACCTCAAGGTTAACCTCCTGCTTTAATGCTCGCATGAACATATCATAAAGCTAGTCATCTAAGAATCTAGTCCTAAACGTATGAACATTTGAATGCCATCTATGCATAAAATCAAAGTTTGAATCACCTTTAGCCTATGCCATAGGGGTGAGTGACTACATGCTGAGGTTAAAGGATATAGAAATATCAAAATATTGGAGGAAGTCATCCAGAAGGAGTAGGAAACTAGAGAGAAAATTTGGAGGTAGATTTTGAAACCAAACTAGAGCTTTGGATCATAAAAAATGAGGGAAGAGATTCAACATCATGCCTTTATCCTATTCCCAATATATACATGACATCATGAATGCTATAATATACTCCTTAGGATTGGAATATCACATCCCATTGAACTTCGGTAGTTTAGGGATAGGAGTAGGAAGGGGAATAACATGCATCCATGGGGCTAGAGGATTCTGATAGAGATCCTCATAAGCACGGTTGATAGCAAGTTGGCAACGAACTCCAAGAGGAGGCTCATGATGGTGATGATGTTGCCTATGCCCATAGGAATTACCATGAACATGACCATGGGGAGGATGATCTTGATGTTGATCCTAATAGGGAGGATTCTCATGATGGAAATCATCTCTACCGTAGGGTGGGAAATGACCTCAAGAAGTGTGATGATCCCCACGGGGATGATGGGAAGATGTGGTATACTCATGGGATAATGGGAAGAGGTTAGTAAAATGAGTTTATCCTCCTCATCCACTATGTGAACTTGATAAAAAAATTAATGGATATCTTAATAAGGTCATCCACACTCTCAACTACTATTGTGCTAACTTTAATGAAAGGCATGCTTTCTCACTTAGTTTGTGAGTGGGTTTGTAGGTCTAAAAAGGGACTATGTTCTTTAACTATACATGTTGATTATGTTATTTGATCTACCAAATATATTCACACACATAATACACTCATACTATATTCCATTTCTTTTAAAACTCATTTCTAACACCCTCCAAAATTTATAACCTTGACCTTTCAAACCATGTTGAAACTTGTCTTTGATTGTCTACTGTATATACTGGCTGTAGGTGTCTTTTATGTTGTTTTGAATGTGTTATATGAGCTTAGGGCCTCAATACTAACTTCCATTTGCCCTTATGTTTGTTTTAAGTCTTAAATTAGGCCTTAGATCCTCTATATCATACTACAACTCCTCTATTCATCTTAAAAATGGACTAATCTTCATATAGGCATACGGGTGATTATTTGACTGTGTTTGTGATTGAGCTTATGTCTTAAATGACATACTAAATAGAATCTTAAATGGTAATAAATTAAATTAATAATTACATATCTCACTGAATTCATCATAACACTCATTTCCATTCATCACACCCAAACCTTTATCACTACCACACTTTAAACTTCTTTTCTATGGTTGACTGTTGTAGGTTTGTATGCCTTGTTCCTTGTACAGACTGTTAGTGTCCTAGGAATCATTTTTAGAGGTATCCTACCAAATTTTTTTTTGATCTTATGTTAAATTTATCAAATATTCAACATGACCTCAATGAATTAACTATTCAACATGCCCTCAACCTTACCTTTTTATTTTTGACACTCATTATCCATAGGATTCTTGTTGAGTCCCTACAAGCAAGCTTTAGGTGTAGATTAGGTGTTGACTGTAGATTTTTTGAGAGGTTTCTTACCCTTATAGGGTTTTTTGAAAACCACTTGAATATCTTATAATTTAGTTTTACAAGCTTCAAGAAAACAATGTTTATCTCGAAACTTACAACTTCCATTGTACTCTTGTATATCTTTATATGGTAACCTACAAGCCAAATCAACTAATTGTGACTACCATAGGCAGTCTTTTTGTACCTATACAGATTGAATGAAAGTCCATTTTCCTTTATTTACTTGGTCTACTCTCTTTTGGTCTATAGCATCATATTTTTATTGTATCAACTCATAACATCATATAAGTTCTTCATTCCCACTAGTTCACCTTGTATAGAAAGTTTCTTATGCTTAGAAGGTCATGTGGGCTAGATTGATTGTTGTACTTGGATGCAAATGACTACTTTAGGATATTTTAGACCTCACACTTCTCTAACATCCTTTGATATATTCTTTCATGAAGTCATACTTATCATCAACTCCTCCAACCTATGAGAAAACACTTGCTTCATCTCATGGAGGTCCTCTTTTGCATTAGACCTAATTAACTAAACTGAAATGTATGGTTGTAGGTGGATATTTTTATTCTTAACTAAAACTATAAAATACCATTTTACTTACCTCATGTTATCAAAATTCCAAGTGCTTTTTAATCTCATTTGGGTTCCTAGTGAATAATTCCACCTTTCAAACCATTCTACAACATAGAATTTCGTGGGAAAGCCCTATTGTCATGGCTATAGGTGTAAATGTGTCTTTGTATGAACTAAAGGATAACCACACCATTCCACCTACCTTCATGTTTTCAAAATTCTATAATTTTAATTTCTCATTGATATCACTTGATTTCTCAAACTCGTAATTCACCTACCTTTATATTTCAACAAGTCGACTCTTGAAGATATAGCTTGAGAAGGAGAACTACTATAAGTGGTCATTAGCTCTCTCTACATCCTCTGTATAGACTGAATAAAAGTCCCTTGAGATGAATAATGACATGAAAAATGTGATGTCATAATTGTTTAAGAATTTGACAACATTGCAACAACTTAGAGAGCCTCAAAAGAACTTGATAAATATGGAGAACAAAGCATTTGGTATTTACCTTATAAATTGCTAACTTACCTTAAACTCTGCTAAACAAAGTTCTGAGGAAGTTTCCTTTATTATCTTACTATACCTTAGAGATCAAATAAAAAATATCATATTTTTAAATTAGTTTATACCAATTTTAAGGTTAATCAAGCACCTCATGAACATTATTATTATTATTATGCACAATCCTTAATAAGATTTTACAAGATGATAATATAGTCACTTACAGTCTTTTAGTGTTATTTAGGCATTAGAGGCTCTAGAGAGGTCTTTCTCTCATATTTTCATTTGGAATATTGAAGAAATTATGAGAATTATTAAAAACTTCATGACTTCGAAACACACTTCTTCACCTCTATGAATCCTCATAACTTCCATTACCTGTCATGATATCCTTCTACCCTGCCTATTAGGCCTACAATTGAGATTTTGAGCTCTTAAGAGAGCATGGTAATTTGACCTCATATGGAACATACTATAGAGGTAAATTAAGGATTTTTTTACTATATAATTCCACCTTATAAAAATGCTCTTCACACAATGTGTTAAGTTGTGGAGGTAAAAGCTTCATTGTTATGCAAATGGTGGAGGTTACTGAGTTACAGAGTAACCAATGTCGGTCAGGCCAATTGACATCAGTCATATTCAACGTACACAGTAACCAACATTAGTTATGGTTGATTGGCATCAGTCAGACAGGCACTGACGTCGGTCATCTGTGCATTCCAGAACTGGTCTAATTTTAGACGGACAATCAATTTGCATGTAAAGACTAATTTTAGTCTTGAGTCTGCATTTCTAATTATTGTTTGTTTTGGGATCTATTTAATAGACCCATGGGGCTGTATTGTAATCAAGGACTAAGGAAGAGATCCTTCAAAGTGTAAGATCAGTTGATCTGCAGGTAGCAAGATCAGGGAAATCTACATGGTAAGTAAGATCAGTTAGATCTGCAGGTGTGCAAAATCAAGGAGATCTACTTGGAGTACTTGGAGTACTTGGTGGACTGGTAGTAGGCAACAAAAACCATTGGGTTGATTGTCACTAACTGGTGGAGGGAACAACAACTCGGTATTGAGTTGATTGTTGATTGTAATTGATTAAGAGAGAAAACTCTTGAGGGAGAATTACTGTATGCCCACGAGGTGTGGGAAGAGTGAGATTTCTTCATTGTATTTACTTTTGGAAGAGTTGAATATAGATTGTATTGTTTCTCATATCTCATATTCAGTTTTGTTTTTGAATTCTAGTTACTTATTACTTCTGGTTTAATTATGTGTTTAGTTGCTTATACAAAGGTAATCAATAGTACTCTAAGGAGAATCCTAACAAGTGGTATCAGAGCCTAGTTGAAGGTTCATCGAAGCCTGGTTTAGAGCAGGTTAGTGTTTGTTGATTACATGTCACTCACAAGGGTTTCTGTTTAAGTGGGAGTAAAGCAATGACAGAAGAAAGTAAGCTAAGAATGGAGAAATTCAATGGCAAGAATTATCAATTATGGAATTATGGAAAGAAAGGGCATGCAAAGAAAGATTGTTAGTTGGTAGAAAATCAGCATGAAGGAAATAAAGAAGTAAAAGATGTAGGTATTGTTGCATAGGATGCGCTTATATGTTCCTTGGATAAAGTAGAATCTTGAGTTTTAGATTCTGGTGCCTCTTTCCATGCAACCCCAAATAGATATTTTTTTCATGATTATGTCCATGGAGACTTTGGAAAAGTTTATTTAGGGGATGGTATGCCTTGTCAAATGGTTGGTAAAGGGGAAGTGTAGCTGAAATTGCAGAATGGCAACACATGGGTGTTGAAGGATGTCATGCATGTCCCAGTCCTGAAGCGGAATTTGATTTCTGTAGGAAAGTTGGGTGATGAGGGTTGCATAGTAACTCTCACAATAGAATCTTGGAAAGTTTCCAAGGGTGCACTTGTATTAGCAAGAGGTAAGAAAGTAGGTACACTTTATCTATCTACTTGTATTACTGATTCTCCTTTTGTTTTATCTACTTCAAATGTAGATGCAAAGATGTGGCTCTGTAGGCTTGGTCACATGAGTGAGAAGGGAATGGATGTTTTAAAGTCAAATGGTAAGCTTTCAGATTTGAAAAGCATAGATTGAGATTTCTGTAAGCAACAGAAGAAAGTGAGGTTTCTTGAAACTGGGTCAACAAAGAAGGGAGCTTCTATTGGAGGATCACAGTGTTGCATAAAGAAGAACACTGATGTTTTTGACATATTTAAGAACTAGAAAGCCTAGGTTTTTAAGGAGAAGATGATGGACAGTGATTAGCTCAAGAGGCTAAATAATTTTGAGCAGGGCAGTGTTGATTTGGACAAGGTTATGATCCAAAATGAGCTCGCAAATAAAAATCATCACTCATAAAAAAACACAGTTACCGACGTCAGTCAGGTTAGAACCAACGTCGATCAGGCAGGAATCGATGTTGGTCATGTGCAGACCAAAGTCAGTGATGTTGGGCAGGTGGACACTGACATCAGTCAGGGAATCGACATTGGTGATCAGGTGGAATTGACATCGGTCGGGTGCAAACTGAGGTCAGCCAAAAAACAAAATTTGGGTAGACAATAAGCTATCAATGAGTCTCAAACACCCATGTGGAGGAATGCGAGGGTAAGTAACCCTCAAATTCATTATTCCCCTTCTTTATACTACTTGTTGCTCACTGATGGTCGAAAACCAGGAAGTTTTGAAGAGGCAATGCAGGTAGAATCTAAGAAACAATGGGAGCATGGCATGAATGAGGAAATTGATTCTTTAGAAGAGAACAAAATGTGAGATTTGATAGAGTTGCTAGATGAAAAGAAAGCACTGAAAGACGAATGGATTTACAAGTTAAAGAAAGGAGAGAATGGATAGGTGAGACAGAAGGCCAGGTTATATGGTCTTGAGCAAGCTCCAGGATAGTGGTATAGGTTTGACAGGTTTATGACAAAGCATGGCTTTAGTCAATGTCAATGTCACCATTGTGTTTATTTTACCAGGTTGGATAATAGTAGCTACATTCTCCTATTACTATATGTAGTGTATATGCTTGTTGTAGGGTCATACATGTAGGGATTTGCTAAGCTAAAGGTAAAAGCAGCTCACACATGTGCCAGAAAGGATTTAGGAGGAGCAAAGAAAATCTTTGGCATGAATATTTCTAGAGACAGGGAAAGTCACAGGTTGATTTTGTCTCAAGATGAGGTTGAGTACATGAGTACTAAACCTGATATTACCTAAGTAGTGGGAGTTGTCAGCAAGTTTATGGCCAATTTAGGAAAGGAGCACTGGAAAGCAGTTCAGTGGATTCTCAGATATTTGAAAGGGATCAACAGCAGGTATTTATGCTATGCAGGGTCAAGCACTTCTCTACATGGGTATGTAGATTTAGATATGGTAGGTGACTTGGATGAAAGGAGAACCACCACAGGATATGTGTTCACTATTAGTAGAACAATGATTAGCTAGATTTTATAGTTTCAGAAGGTTGTTGTAGTCACAATGGCTAGCAAGGATAAAAACCCTGCAGATATGTTAACAAAGCTGAGAACAAAGGAGAAGTTGAATCTTCATTCAAATTTTATTGGTCTTCAAGATTAAACTTGAAGAGGGATATAAGCTAGAAATAAATTAGAAGATGTATAGATATAGGTACAGGTGCAGCTATTTATCTCCAAATGGGAGATTGTTAAGTTATGGAGCTAAAAGCTTCACTGTTATACAAATGGTGGAGGTTGCTGAGTTACAAAGTAACTGAAGTCGGTCAGGCCAACTGACATCGATCATATTTAGCGTACACAGTAACTGGCATTGATCAGATAGAAACTGACATTGGTCGTCTGTGCATTCTAGAACTAGTCTAATTTTAGATGGACAGTCAGTTTGCATGTAAAGACTAATTTTAGTCTTGAGTTTGCATTTCTAATTATTGTTTATTTTGGGATCTATTTAATAGACCCATGGGGCTGCATTGTAATCAAGGACTAAGAAAGAGATCCTTCAAAGTGTAATATCAGTTGATCTGCAGGTAGCAAGATCAGGGAGATCTACATGGTAAGTAAGATCAGTTAGATCTGTAGGTGTGCAAGATCAAGGAGATCTACTTGGAGTACTCGGTGGACTGGTAGTAGGCAACAACAACCATTGGGTTGATTGTCACTAACTGGTGGAGGGAAAAACAACTCGGTATTGAGTTGATTGTTGATTGTAATTGATTGAGAGAGAGAACTCTTGAGGGAGAATTACTGTACGCCCAAGAGGTGTGGGAAGAGTGAGATTTCTTCATTGTATTTCCTTCTGGAAGAGTTGAATACAAATTGTATTATTTCTCATATCTCATATTCTGTGCTATTTTTGAATTCTAGTTACTTATTACTTCTAGTTTAATTCTATGTTAAGTTGCTTATACAAAGGTAATCAATAGTACTCTAAGGAGGATCCTAACAAGTGGTATCAGAGCTTTGTGCTCCAGATCCTGACAAGTGGTAGCAGAGCCTGGTTCAGAGCAGGTTAGTGTTTGTTGATTACAGGTCACTCATAGGGGTTTTTATTTGAGTGGGAGTAAAGCAATGGTAGAAGAAAGTAAGCTAAGAATGGATAAATTCAATGACAAGAATTATCAATTATGGAATTGTGAAAAGAAAGGGCATGCAAAGAAAGATTGTTGGTTGTAGAAGATCAGCATGAAGGAAATAAAGAAGCAAAAGATGCAGGTATTATTGCATAGGATGCTCTTATATGTTCCTTGGATAAAGTAGAATCTTGGGTTTTTGATTCTGGTGCCTCTTTCTATGCAACCCCAAATAGAGAATTTTTTCATGATTATGTCCATGGAGACTTTGGAAAAGTTTATTTAGGGGATGGTATGCCTTGTCAAATGGTTGGCAAAGGGGAAGTGCAACTGAAATTGTAGAATGGCAACACATGGGTGTTGAAAGATGTCATGCATGTCCCAGTCTTGAAGCAGAATTTGATTTCTATAGGAAAGTTGGGTGATGAGGGTTGCACAGTAACTCTCACAGCAGAATCTTGGAAAGTTTCCAAGGGTGCGCTTGTATTAGCAAGAGGTAAGAAATTAGGTACACTTTATCTATCTACTTGTATTACTGATTCTCCTTTTATTTTATTTACTTCAGATGTAGATGCAAAGATGTGGCTCTATAGGCTTGGTCACATGAGTGAGAAGGGAATGGATGTTCTTAAGTCAAATGGTAAGCTTTTAGATTTGAAAAGCATAGATCGAGATTTTTATAAGCAATAGAAGAAAATGAGGTTTCTTGAAACTGGGTCAACAAAGAAGGGAGCTTCTATTAAAGGATCACAATACTGCATAAAGAGGAAATCTGATGTTTTTGACATATTTAAAAACTGGAAAGCCTTGGTTTTCAAGGAAAAGATGATGGACAGTGATCAGCTCAAGAGGCTGAATAATTTTGAGTAGGGCAGTGTTGATTTGGATAAGGTTATGATCCAAAATGAACTCGCAGGTAAAAATTATCACTCATAGGAAAACACAGTTACTGACATCGATTAGGTGAGAACCAACATCGATTAGGTAAGAATCGACATCGATCATGTGCAAACCAAAGTCGGTGATGTCAGGTAGGTGGACATCGACGTCAGTCAGAGAACCAACATCAGCTATCAGGTGGAATCAACATCGGTCGGGTGCAGACCGAGGTCGGCTAGAGAACAAAATTTGGGTGGATAACAAGCTGTTAATGAGTCTCAAACACCCATGTGGAGGACTAAAAGGGTAAGTAAGCCTCAAATTTGTTATTCCCATTCTTTATACTACTTGTTGCTCACTGATGGTTGAGAACCAGGAAGTTTTGAAGAGGCAATGCAGGTAGAATCCAAGAAACAGTGGGAGCATGGCATGAATGAGGAAATTGATTCCTTGGAAGAGAACCAAATGTGGGATTTGGTAGAGTTATCAATCAGAAATAAAGCACTGAAAGACAAATAGATTTATAAGTTAAAGAAAGGAGAGAATGGATAGGTGAGACAGAAGGCTAGGTTATATGGTCTTGACCAAGCTCCAGGACAGTGGTATAGGTTTGATAGGTTTATGACAAAGCATGGCCTTAGTCAATGTCAATGTCACCATTGTGTTTATTTTATGAGGTTGGATAATAGTAGCTACATTATCCTATTACTGTATGTAGTGTATATGCTTGTTACAAGGTCATACATGCAGGGATTTACTGAGCTAAAGGTAAAAGTAGCTCAGACATGTGCTAGGAAGGATTTATGAGGAACAAAGAAAATCTTTGGAATGAGTATTTTTAGAGACAGGGAAAGTCACAGGTTGATTTTGTCTCAAGATGAGGTTGAGTACATGAGTAATAGACCTGATATTACCCAAACAGTGGGAGTTGTCAGCAAGTTTATGGCCAATTTAGGAAAGGAGCACTGGAAAATAGTTCAGTAGATTCTCAGATATCTGAGAGGGACCAGCAACAGGTATTTATGCTATGCAAGGTCAAGCACTTCTCTACATGGGTATGTAGATTCAGATATGGTAGGTGACTTGGATGATAGGAGAAGCACCACATGATATGTGTTCACTGTTGGTGAAATAGTGGTTAGCTAGATTTTAGAGTTGTAGAAGGTTGTTGCAGTCATGGTGGCTAGCAAGGATAAGAACCTTGCAGATATGTTAACAAAGCCAGGAATAAAGGAGAAGTTGAATCTTCATTCAACTTTTGTTGGTCTTTAAGATTAAACCTGAAGAGGGATACAAGCCAAAAACAAATTAGAAGATGTATAGGTACAGGTATAGGTGTAGCTATTTATCTCCAAGTGGGAGATTGTTAAACTATGGAGCTAAAAGATTCACTATTATGAAAATGGTGGAGGTTGCTGAGTTACAAAGTAGCCAACATTGGTCAAGCCAATCGACATTGGTCATATTCAACATACACAGTAATCGACATCGGTTATGGTCGGTCGACATCGATCAGACAAGAATCGATGTCGATCGTCTGTGCATTCTAGAACTGGTCTAATTTTAGACAGACAATTAGTTTGCATGTAAAGACTAATTTTAGTCTTGAGTTTGCATTTCTAATTATTATTTATTTTAGGATCTATTTAATAGACCCATGGGGTTGTATTATAATCAAGGACTAAGGAAGAGATCCTTCAAAGTGTAAGATCAGTTGATCTATAGGTAGCAAGATCAGGGAGATCTACATGGTAAGTAAGATCATTTAGATCTATAGGTGTGAAAGATCAAGGAGATCTACTTGGATTACTTGGAGCACTTGGTGGATACGTAGTAGGCAACAACAACCATTGGGTTGATTGTCACTAACTAGTGGAGGGAACAACAACTCGGTATTGAGTTGATTGTTGATTGTAATTGATTGAGAGAAAGAAATCTTGAGGGAGAATTAATGTATGCCCAAGAGGTGTGGGAAGAGTGAGATTTCTTCATTGTATTTCCTTCTGGAAGAGTTGAATATAGATTGTATTATTTCTCGTATCTCATATTCTGTGCTGTTTCTGAATTCTAGTTACTTATTACTTCTGGTTTAATTCCATGTTTAGTTGCTTATACAAAGGTAATCAATAGTACTCTAAGAAGGATCCTAACAAGTGGCATTAGAGCTTTGTGTTCTAGATCCTGACATAATGAACATCTCATTATATCTGCAACTACACCTTGTGGAAGGGCCAAAATGACCAACCAAGCTGTCACAAGAAAGAGATTTTCAAGATGAAAGTACCTAAAACCTTGATTGGATGAAATATATGTAATTCAAATAAAAAATTAAATTTAAAGCTCTTGAAAATAAATACATTCCATTTATATATCAAGATTTCTTGAAAATTACCAAATTTCAAGTTAAGACAATCAACCAGTTTCCTACCAAAAACCCTTTATCAAGGAAAATTAGATGATGATCCAAACATTAAAAATGTCTTATTCAACCTTTAAATAATACAAATAAAACCATTTTAATCCATTTATCTCAAAATATAATAAATAAAGTCAAACTTGGACCCTGTTTGGATGACTAGCTCATAGTGACCCCATTACACTCTTAGAAATTATTTATAAATATGGTGAAATGAATATAATAAAAAATTACATTAATTCTAAGGTAATTAGGGTCCCTATAATTATCCAAATTTTTATCTCCTAACTCTCTCTCTTCTATCCATACCAGGCACTTGAAAACTACCCTTCTAAAGCTACCAAGGAGGTTGATATGAGAGATAAAATGGTTTTCTTCATTTTAAGATTTAAAACCTCATCCAAGACATTTTTTTAACATTTTAATGGACAAATAAGGTACTATAAATTTGTTAATCTCAATTTTTCATTAACTATATGGATAGCCTTAAAATAAACCTTTTTAGCACTAAAACTACCAAAAACACTTAATAAGTCTGATGAAACTACTGAAAAATGGATCCATTATAATTTTCATTCCTTAAAACACTATCATTAACATTCAAAACCTACTCTAAAAGCCATAAAATGACTCAAAATGTAGTAAATTGGGTCATGAAGTTAGTCAAGCCTATCTCTAACTAGTTAGATCAATTATCTAGAATGATATGACCTTGAAACAAGCCATGAGGCATCTAATAATGTTCTGGACTCATTTCACCTCTTGACATAATTTTAAACTGGTCACAAAGGTGGTTAGATAAGCAAATGACCATGGTGACTAAAACCTTAATTTCATCAAATCTACCTTAAACTTTGCTAATCATGGATTTGGATGACTATTACAAGGACATTCAAATACCAACACACCAATTAACAAGGAAAATAACATGACAATACTAGTTTTGAATGATAAGGGTGATAGTTTGACCAGTGAGGTCAAACTTATCAACATTTTGGTGACTCAATTAGGAAGCATGCCTACTATGCTTGATAACTAGACCATTGACATCTCTTTTAAAATCATTAAATGAATCTTACATTATAAAGTTATAGTAACAAATCTGATACATGACTACAATACTCTTTTGACTTGAAATAAGATAACTTTATCATCCAAAACAAAGAAAGAAACCCCAAAAATAAGGGAAAATAACTAACAAAGCAAATGTGCAAACAAAACACTTATTTAAGAGAGCAAAAATAAACCAATGTGATAGGACAACACTTGGAGGAAAAAATAAACTATGTATAAAGAACTTAACTCTCAATAGCAGTGTTTTAGATGTATCCCATTAACTATGATTTGAAGCTCGTCACCATCCATCTTTGAAAGTTGGAAGACTTTGTAAGATTTACAATTGGAGATTGTGTATGGGCCAATCCAAAGGAGTCAAACTTGGTATGCCTTCCTAGTTTAGATCTGTCCTCATCCCACTTGAGAACCAAATCTCATTCTTTAAAACTCTATGAATACGATCCTTTGTCAAAGGCTCTCTTCACTTTTACTTAGTGAATTTTCATGGCTAAAATGGACTGATTTATAATATCTTACAACTCCATAATCACAACATACTTGATCTCCATTGGTTCATTCTCCAACAACTCAAGTTGGTGCAATAGTTGTAAAGTAGGAAACTCAAGAGAAATATGTAACCTTGATTCCTCACCATAAACCAACTTGTATGGAGAGTTGGTAATTGATATTTTGTATGTGATCCTATCATCCCATAGATATGAATTCAAATTTAAATTCCATGATCTTTGATTATCTTCAATAGTCCTTCTTATGATCTTCAATAGGTTCTTATTGGTAGACTCAACAAGGCCACTACCTTGTGGATAGTATTTTGATGAAGTGCTAAGGTAAACACCATGTTGAATATCCCATTGTCTGATCCTAATTCCCACAAAATTCATGGAATTATCTGAAATCATTGTTGAGGGAACCCCAAATCTTGTAAGCAAACTTTCATAAAAATCTAGTACATTGAATTCATTTGCTTGTTTCAATGCTACTACCTTTGTCCATCTTCTAAAGTAATTTATTGTAGTAAGGATCCAATTATGACCTCATATTTAAGGAGGGTTAATGAGGCCAATGAAGTCCAATCCCCATTGGATAAAAGGCTAGTTTACCACAATTGTTTAGAGAGGTAAGGCTGCAAGTTTCCCTTTTCCTAAAAACATAACACATTACTTACATTTTCTAACCCATGCGTGACAATCAATGAACATACATGGCCAATAGTACCCACCTCTCATGATATTAAGGGTTTTAGTCCTTGATAATAAATTTCCTCCCCCTTGTCCATCATGGAACTCTTTAATCAACCTTTGTATTTGGTTTGGTTTTATACACCTTAATAACATACCATTGATGTCTTTCTTGAAAAGGACACCATGAACAAGAATAAATGGAATAGATTAAAATATAGAATATATTCTTCTTGAATCACTTAAATTAGGAGGATAATAACCATCTTTAAGATATCTTACCAAGTCATGAAACCAACTGGAAGGTGAGGTATGATCAATTGAAACCTCTTCATCATTCAACACTAAAACTGCCTCTTTAGCCACTTGTAAGTCTTGGGCTAGATGTTCACAAAGTCCTTTACCTATAATGAGATTTGTGACCTTGATTTACACATTATATGCCATTACTCTTGTTATCCAACCAGCCCCCTTCTCACTTATATCCTTGTTCAAAAGGAACTCCTTCATACTTAGATGGACAACCATTAGATGTATCCTATCGTTAGATAACAAGTATCTAAACTTCTTTAGAGACCAATTTTCTAAAAGAACATATTTAAAAAAAAAATAATACCTTGTCTCATACTCCTCTAAGCCTTGATTGAAGAAGGCTGTTGGTTTCTCTAAAGCTTGATGATTTTGTTGCATAAGAATACTTGAAATGGTGTCCATGTTAGCATAAGTGTATAAGATGAAGCCTTTTACAAAATTTAGATTTATGAGTGTAGGAGAACTAGTTATGGCTTCATTTATCTCCTCAAAAATCTTCATTCCTTCCTTGGACCAGCTAAAACTTTGATTCTTCTTTAGCATAGATGTAATGGCTTAGCTAAGTGGCAAAATATGAAATACATCTTATGAAATTGATTTTACCTAGGAAACTTTGTAAGGCCTTTTTGTGCTTAGGTAAGGAGAGAGAAAGAATTGAATCCATCATTTTAGGATTTATAATTAGGCCATATTTTTAAACCAAATGTCCAAGAATCTTACCTTCATGTACCAAGAAGGTACACTTTTAGGGGTTAAGAAACACCCCAAATTGCCTACACCTTTCGAACATTTCTTTGAAATGGACCATGTGCTTACTTACACTCTTTGAAAACATGATTATGTCATCCAAATAAACAAGCAAAAAATTGTAAATAAGACTTTGGAATACCATATCCATGGCCTTTTAAAAGGTTGCTCTAATATTGGATAAACCAAATGGCAGCTTCCTATATGCAAAGGTCCCCAATTTGTAGTGAAGGCTATCTTGAATTGGTCTTCTTCCTTAACCAAGATCTAATTATGGCCACTATACCCATACAACAAATAGAACCTTTGTGAACCTATAATCAATTACAATATTTGATCCATGGATGGAAATGGATAGTGATCTTTAAGAGAGGCCTTGATCAAATCTCAAAAGTCAATACAAAGTCTAATCTTATCATTTTTCTTCCATACTAGAACAAGGTTTTACACCCAAGTTAAGTGCTTGATTGGAAATATGATAGTTGAATCTATGAGATTATGAAGCTCAATCATCATCAAAGGCTCAAGTTTTGGATTTATGGGCATTTAGCTTTATCTCATTGGTTTGGTTTCAACTTCTAACTCAATGGTGTATTGATCTAGACTTGGGTCAAATACTTTTAGATCACTATATTTCCATGAAACACATGAACAAAAATCATACATAACTCAATGAAAGATTATTTTTGTGAAGGAGTGCATACTTTACCCAATTTCAAACTCTTTCTAGCTATAATCTCCATGTTGACATAGTGCTCCTCCTTGGTTGACAAAGATGACTTCTCTTTCCTCATCTCATCATATCCATTGAATATGTTATCAAGTGTGACCAATCCTTTAGGTAGATTATTATATTTTAGTTGCATAATTTGATCTCCATACTGCTATAACAACTTTGACTGATTCTTGGAAGAGAATTCAACCTCTTCTTGCAAGAACCTAACAATATAATTATCATCCTCAAATACTTGCTAGTTCTGATGGTTATCTGGAATGGAAGGCCTCACAACCACCTTGCTATGTGACTGATGTTTCTCATTTTTTATATCAACTAAAATGTTAAATTGAGCCCCTATGGCAACCAACCTATTTGCATGTTTATTCTTATTTTTTGGCACCAACTAAATTTCAAAAGATCAAAAATCCTCAAGTCCCAAACTCTATGCTTATAAGATCTAATAAATGTGTTTTTACATACATTTAAATCTCTTACTTGGTGAATTATAAGTTCACTATCACCAAAAACTTGCAAGGTGTTGATTCCCATCTTCCTAGCCCACTACAAACTGTGGACTAGTGCTTCATAATCTTCAACATTGCTTGAGCAACAAAACTAAAAATTAATTGAATAAAAATACCTTTGATTTACTAGATAAATAAATATTATTTGATCCTTGGTACCATGCTTGTTCCTTGATATATTGAAGTATAGCTGACATAGATCATCACACTCATTATCCTTCACCATGGCTGGAATTAGTACATCATTCTCATAAAAGCAATAAAACACCAAGTCCATCTTCCTAAATAAAATTATATAGATCATGATAATGTAAATTTGAGGCCCATTCATCAAGGAATAAATCTAAAACTCCATCTAGAGGTTAGTTAGTTTCCACTCCACTAGCTTCTAGCACCTCATCTGAGATGACATAATTAGTGTTTAGAACACTTAGCATATAAGGATCCATGTGGAAATGTGTAATGGGTTAATAATGGATTTTGACCTCCATATCATACCTATTTTTGAACATTAAATATGTCTAATCAACTGATAGGTAGCCACCAATCTTCGAGGTGAAGTCTTTGGACAAACACAAGGCAAAGTAAGGAGGCAAGTCCAACACCACTACATCCTACTAAATGGTGACATTTGGACAAACATGTAGTGTCAAATTAAGGTTATTAATCATGAATAATATATTTATTGGTGACCCATCCAAATGTAATACCCCTTTTGTGTTTGGTTCATAAACTAAACCAAGCTTATCTAGAATTTGTTTGGGCATAAGAGTGCTACTAGCTCCACTATCTACCATATAGTTATGAACTAAGGTGACAAAAAAATATAAAAGAGAGATAAAATGGAGGTGTTTTAACTTGTTTTAACTCATCCTTATCCACATTTTCCTCTTTGTGTACTTGATGGAATTTATTTCTTATTGGTTGATACGAATTTGCCAAAATTATGCCTTATTTCTCAGCTAGTTTTGATGTCAATTTGAGAGCTGAAAGTTCTTATATGAGCATGTCCTTTTGTCCTAGGATTTCTATGGAATCCCACATGATCAAAAATACTATAAGGAACTGTACTTACCTTAGACTATAATTTTTAAACAGTTGGTTATTCTTGAACATGTGATGCTTGATGAGACTCGCTAGCCTCTACATTCTAATTTTTCTATGGTATAGGGGCAACAAACTGATTATTCACATTATTAAGAACATTTGGAGGTGTAATTAAAGAATTACCAACCTCCTTAGTCTTTTTAATAACTCTATTTTTGGTTCTAGTCATAGCCACAACTACACTGCTTGAGGAATGTGAATCACCAACTTTATTCAAGGCCACATGATCATCAAGCTGCCAATTAACAAAAGTAGAATCCAACTACCCTTGTCCATGAATCATCTTGTCTTGTTGTGACATAATTCATTATATTGACCCTCTTAGAGAGAAGCCTCTTTTTGAGTCATTTGAGGCATGACTATGGATTGGTTAACCAATGCTTGATTCTATAATTCATTCTAACTTGAGGGCTACCAACCTAAACCTGACATCAAGTTATTTTTCATAGGCATGGGAATAATAGCCTTAGAAGATGATAGAGCATTTAGATTAATAGCTACATATGGTTTAGCTTGAGTTATATCTCATTGAGATTGATAAGATGGTCTCTATTCTCTGAAGCCTTTGATGGGGTAGCCTATTGTCTTTGAAAGGATGATAAGTAGGCTAATTAAGCACTTGGTAAGGCCTATTTACTTGGTATTGTTACCTCTTTGATTGGAAAATATCATTCCCAAAGGATTGCAACATTCCTTTGAGTTCTCCAATCTTAGATGATTGGTTAGGAGGGGTTGAAACTTGTGCTTACGGGGCTGGAACAAGAGCTATAGGAGGAGCTTAAGGGGCTGGTATGGGCTATGTTTTAGGGAAAAAAGGCATAACAAGACTATATGCTAATTTCCTAACTTGTATCAAACTGTTCTCAGGTCTTATTGTAACTTTGTATGCATCAGGTAAAGTGGTACTACCCATTGACTAGATCATGACACTAATGCTAGAATTAAAGGATCTTAGATAGAATAAAAAGACATATTTTAGGGATAGCTTGATTAATAGAGGTATCTTGGTCCATGTTTTTTGGAATCTGAGGTTAAAGTCAGTCGTGAACTCATGATGAGACATCTTTATAGTAGTTAATTTATCAACTAAGGACAAGTAATCAAAATTTTCCTCAAATTACCTGACTAAAGTTGCACCTAAGTCATCTTAGTAATGGAGTTTAGTGGGAGGTTTCTATACCACTACAATGTTTTTCCTTTAAAGGACGTAGCAAACAGTCTAATGGCCATGTTCCAATGAACAACAATGTGGACTGAATAGAGGTTGTTAACATATTTGATGTGCCCAATAAGAGCTATTTTATCTTATCCTCAGAAGAATGAAATGCTCTTAAGAGCTGATACTGGTATATTATTAAACTAGGCTAGATTTAGTGGACTACCTCTGTTGAATGGGACAAACACTTGGTTTCTAATGGCCATCTAGATATGGGAGTTTCATTATTTAGAACAATAGGATGACCAAGGAGATGAAAATTTATTTTTAGGATAGGGGTTTATCTTATTAAACCTTTCTCTTTTTTAATAAGTAGAAGGCAACTCAATGAATTCAAGAGGAATACGTTTACTAGATGATCTTGTAGTAACCTTTGGCATGAAAGTGCTATTTGAATGCTGCTAAGAACTCTTCAAATTGAAGGAATATTCTAGTTATAATGATTATGGGTATCCTCTACTATTTCAAGTACTTTTCCTTAGCTCCAAACTTTAGTTATGCCAATGAGAACGAGTCTCACTGGGCGTGTTAACAATTGTTGTCAATCAAGAGAGTGCCCTTGGGAGAAAGTGTGTTGTTTCTCACTCTTGTTGGAACATGGAATATCTTTGAAGTGTGGGGAAATTTTGATGGGAGAGAATCTCCAAAGAGGGCTAGTTCCCTTAGTGATTTTACTAAAACTTACTCTTAAACCTACTATCTACTGATTTTGGCAATGGAAAGGGTGAAAATGACACTGTTTGTAATGGAAATTGGAAATGAAGGTGATGCACCAAAATTTTATGATCACTTATGATTTTAATGAACACTATTAAGAAAGGGATAAGCTTGAACACATTCTCTACACCCAATAATGAATTTTACAATAGTGTTTCATAAGGACTTGATTAACTTAATCTTTGCAAGGATGGAATGTAAAGGAACTATGTTCACATCCAATGCTTGAACTAAAGTTGATCTAGACACTTAGAATGACCTATAAAACATCAAATATCTTACTTGAAGGTATAAAAACTAGATAATTATTGGAAATATTGTCATTGATGTCAAAGGTCTAACATTATTGGTGACAAAGTCCTTATAGCATTTATTAACTAAAGGTGTTTTTAATGTTCATATTTTGGCTAAAGTGTGTTGATATTTATTTAATATTAATGTATATATTTTTGGTTGCATAAAGTCAAAAGAGGGCCCATGAAGAATTTAAAGAGTCATGAGGTAAATACAAAAGAGGGAAATGATACATTTTCCCATAAAGGGTCATCTTGTGGAATTAAAAGAGTCACCAAGTGAAGACAAAAGAGGAAGGGCATATTTTCTCATGAAGGGTCACCTTGAGGAATTCAAAAACTCACCAAGATAATGACAAAAGGGGAAAGGAGACATTTTCTCATGAAGGGTCACCATGTGAATTTTCAAATGAAAGGATTCGAAGGGTCATGCAAATACCATTTTCCATGAGGATTGAGGGGTCACAAAGGGTGAATGCCAAAGGTCATTTGGAAAGCTATAAAAGGAGGATTGGGAAGCCATTTATAATATGCAAGAGTGTGCATGGTTTGTAATTGTTTTATATAAGAAAAGAGGAGAGAATAGAAAGAGATATTGTAGAGTTCTATCATTTTTTAAGAAAGCAACATTGAGAGATAGTTATGTTTTACATAAGAGGGGTTGGTGCTCCTGTGGGTTGGTGCTCATAAATAGTTGCTGTGTTGGTGCTCGGCAAAGGGGTTGGTGCTCCTACAAGTTGGTGCTTGAAAAATTTGTAATTTGAGTTGGTGCTCATTCAAATACTTGAGATTGTTCTTCATGGTTTTTCCCACATTGGGTTTCTATGTAAAAATGTAGTCTCTCTCTCTCTCTCTCTCTTGTGTGGTGCATGTTATTGTTTCAGTTTTATTGCATATCTTGAATGTATGGTTAAGTGGAGTTTGATTAAGTAAAAGTTTTATAAGATATATGATATAATGATTCACCACCCCCCTCTCAATATATCCTATGATTAATATCAATATCAAAAGAAAACAAATGTTTCACTATTCTATATCAATGATGAACACATGCACTTCACAAAAAAACCTGAAAATGGAGGAACAAAAGCTTCTTATTTCTCTCAAAAGGTGAGTAAAAAATTTGGTAGCCTTTCAGAAACAAACAAAATCAAAGTGTGATCAATTACATTATGGAAAACGAGTTAAAATAGAAAAAAATGTTTGGAGACAAAGTAACCCCAAAATAAGGGTCTTCAAACTTGGTCTTTGCCCTCTTTGAAATGATACATAGTCCTTCAAACATTTTAAAAGATCCATCTCCATAGGGGGCATAGGAGAGAGATTTGTATATGTTTAAGAGTCTTAAGTAATGTCTTCTTCATGATTGGTCAAGCCTTGACCACTTGGAGATTGCATAAATCCTTTTTATAACCCCTATATACTAGGTCCTTTGTTTTTATTAAAGAATTGGTCTTCCTCCTTGAAAATAGGACTTTATGTCCTCCTTTAATCTTTATTGAAACATTCTTCTAGGACATTCATGAGGTCTTTCCATGATCTATGGGATTTTAGTGTGATCATAAGAATCCAAGAAGGGAGGTTAGTAATATGTTATTTCAAGTTAAAAAACTCAATAAAAACACACTAACACTTACACTCCAATCCTAGATCTTAGGGGTGAGCTTAGTTAATAAACAAAAAATGAAAGCACAACTAAAATGCAAAATAAAATGAAGCCTTTACCTTCCTTGAGAGCTTTAAATTCATTGTTGAGTGGCTTGCTCGACTTGTACATCAAAGAGTCTTTAGCAATGGAGGTTATGTAGCTCATTCTCTCCTTAGCACTATGGCTTGTGATATGGCTTGACGTAGCTTGGCTCAAGATTTTGGAATTATAACCTTACTTTATAGGCATTTTTTTGCATTATAACACTACTCTTATCAAATATTTGAATTCATTTGTGCATGATAACTTTACACCAAAATAGCTTAGAATTTAATATGCAAGTCATTGTATTTATAGGCTTATAAACTAACCTAAATCCAAGGTGAGTCAAGGTGGAGTTAATTCTTGGAATGGGTTCAAACCTAACCTAAATGAGTCAAATATAAACCCATTAGAGTTAATAGTTGTCCAGTAATAATGACTTTCAATGAATAGGCATGGGTCTCCAAAATGATATATTTTATGATAATTCCAAAGAGCTTGACAACTCATAAAGGTCATGATGAAAGGCTATGATATTTGCATTTTTGAATTTCATTTTTAATTT
The DNA here is from genome assembly GCA_037957365.1 of Torreya grandis. Lineage (NCBI taxonomy): Eukaryota > Viridiplantae > Streptophyta > Pinopsida > Cupressales > Taxaceae > Torreya > Torreya grandis. The sequence continues at coordinate 4,576,767 of JARHVA010000504.1, read as the reverse complement.
ATTCATTAATTGCACATGGAGAATTCTAATAGGCATTTAATTTGGTTTAGGTTTTTAATTAATTATGATTATCCATTTCTCTTTTAAGATTTGATATTTATTCATGTGCCCTATTTAATATGTCCATAGGCCAAATTAACTATTGTGATGCTGCAAGATGCTTAGGGATGAATCTGTGAGAGGTTATTGTTACATGAATCTATGAGGATGTCCAACCTATCCTACTAATGAACACATATTTTTAGCTCATGCCATACTTGAGGATTAGGGTTTGCACACTAAATCAGATATTTCAGGCACAATACAAAGTTCTAGATTTTATGCATGCAGAAACAAAACCCAAAAACATAGGCACAAGTGCTCCCAAAAAATAAGAATAATCCTGAAAAGAGGACACTAGTGCCATTTTTGGGACACTAGAGTAGTATGGAATTATTGTCTAGGTGGGGCACTACTGTCTAGTGAAGAATTTGACCTAGGGGGCTTATTGGTTACACTTAGACCTGTCTGTAACCCAATTTTAAAAACCCATATCTTCTGTGATAATCATTTTCTAGATAAGTCTCTATTTGAAAATATTTATTGCTATTTTTAGAAATTAAAATCAAGTCAAAATCCATAAAAAATAAGTGGTTATTTATTGCATATTATTTCACTGATTTAGATAGCTCAACCCTTTAATCTAACTTAGGATTTACATCAGTAAAACCTTTAAAGGTTAAATCATTTGGTTAACCTAGCTTACTTCAAATATTGCTTCAAACCCTAGTTTACATTTTCAAAAATTTTATGCAATAAATTAGGGTTACATACTTCTATTTTTATGAATTTTTGGCATAACCTAGATAACTAAATCAATCTCACATTAGGGTTTTAGTTTATTTAAATATAATATAATTTTTTTTGCAAAAAAACCTTAGATTTAAAAAACCCTAACCTTAGATGCTGTTAAGGTTCGTATCCTTTTTTTTCTCCCTATTTTCATTAGTTGCTTTCAATTTTTTAGAATTCATATATTATATTTTATCACCTCTATTCCAATTTGTTTACTATATGCCATATAAAAAAGCTATCTCTCTTCCATTAAGAAGAAATGTTAGACTAGGTGGTAATCTTATAGAGCATATTTAGATTCCTGCTATCTGAGCCTATAACATGGAAAAGGAACCTATCACAACCCTAGTTATGTATCCTTCACACCCTGATTATGTCGATTTCAATGATAATGCATCTAAAGATGAATAATACAACCAAGAGCAGGATGAGATACACATTGAGAATCAAGATAGTCTCCCTCCACTTAATAATGATGACATCATTATGAACAAAGATGAGGTATTACAGGGCTTCAAAGATGGAATTTGTGAATAGACCCTTGATCTTGCACAAATCCTACAAGCCATATTGAAAATCAAGAACAAAATAAATAATGGTCAATCTTCAACTCCCCTAGTTAATAATGTTATTATACTTCCAGTGGGCCCAACTCAACCAACTTAGCTAGCACAACCTAAAATTGTAATTCAACAACCATTGGTGATAACTACACCTCTTATGGCTAGTTCCTCTACTCTAGATGTAGAATCCCTTACACATGAGATTCATACTCTATAGTCTAAGGTGTTATATCTTAAAAAGTGATCCACTAGGCTATCACATGCCTTGGATTCTAACATTCTCTTACATACACCTTTGGCACATCACATAAAAACTCCCTTGCCATCTGATTTTGTGGCACCTAAACTTACATTATATGATGGCAAAGGTGACCTAGAGCATCATATTAGAGCTATTCACATAACATGCTTGGACTATATGTCTAATGATTGGCTTCTTATAAAGTTATTTCGACATAGTCTCAAGGATTATGCCCTATAATGGTTCTATGATTTACAAAATTAATCTATCATAGCATCTAATCATTTAGTTGACATGTTTCTAACACACTTCTCTATCAACATTAGTGATAAGATATCATATGCACAAGTAGCACAGTTAAAGCAATATTCAAATGGGCCTATTGCATATTATGTCTTATGATACAGGATAATATTAGCCAAATTAACTATCCCCATGGTAGACAAAGAACTTTAAGACATTTAAACAAAATATCCTACCAACATCACATGAAGCTATCTTATTCAATAATTTTCCTACATTTACTGATTTGTGCCACACAGTCAAGGAAAGAGAGGTTAAGCTCTTATCAATGGGAAAACTCAAGTATACAAATAGATAAAAATCAACTATTAAGAGTTTAAATGAAACTCCATACAAGGTAACGATACAAAGAACAGAAGTGATCAAAAGGCCACAATCAATGCAACTTCCAAGCCATTTCCTAGATTTGTTTTATTTTCTCCTCAACATAGAGTCTTCACTAACCTTCTAGAGTCACCAACATGGGTTTTACAATATCTTTTGGAATGCAATGCCATATATATCCCTCATATTAAAGAGGTTGATATGACATGATCTCTTCCAAAGAGATATGATTCAAATTCATTTTGTGATTATCATAGGGCACCAAGCCACACAACAAATAGATACATCAACTTAAAGCATAAGATATAAGATATTATTAAGGCTAATATCATTGATGTGGGCACACCTACAAAGGCACTAAAACCACAACAAATAGAGGCTAAGACACTAAAGATTATTTTAGATCCATTACCAAAGCATACAACAAATGAGGTAGGGGGCATATAAGGTGTTCACTATACATATTAGGCACATCCACCACTAAATGCATATCACATAGTTATAGAGGAGGCACATACATTGCATAACATTTTTGGCATGTGCCATGCTAAAATGTTACCTAAACCAATGCTCACATTCTCAAAATAGAAGATTGTGGATAATGACACAGATCTACATGCACTCTTTATACGAGTATTTTTGAACCATCATCCTATATAGAGTGTTATGGTTGATAATCGGTCGAGCATTAGCATGTGCACTATGACACTCTTACAACATTTGGGATACACAAAATAGGATATATTCCCTACATATATAGTCATTAGTGGTTTTAGTGGCCATATTCAGAGCTCCATCAGGAAGATTTTGCTTCTATTATAGGTTGGGCCAACACACAGCCACTTGGTTCCTTGTAGTACCTAGTGTAGGCATGTTTGATATATTTTTGGGTAGGCCATGGTTACAACAACTCCAAGCCATCCCATATACAATACACCAATGCCTAAAGTACATACATGCAAATCAATTAGATAAAGTTGAGGGTGTCCCATATGATTATCCTCTACCCATCCTATAGGTAGTTCTAACATAGTTTCTAGTTACATTTCTAGCACAATCACCAGTTATAGTTCTAGCACCATTATTAGATATTGCATGGCTATTAGTTACAATTGAGAGTATAGCTCCTATGCATACATCATAAAGTTAAATAGACCTACCAATTTAGGCAAGGTTTACTCCTACGATATCAACATGTATGCATACTCTCCTATAGAGACCATTATTAGAGAGACCACTTTGTTAGAGATATGTCACAATTCTAGAGGACCTTCCTCTACTTAGCATATGCCAAGATCATTAATATTGGGTTATAAGGGTTATCATCATAGGGCACCTACATCACCTACAACTTTTTATTCTTCCAAATGGGTTATTAAGACCCCTACATTTCATAGGGAATCATAGTCAGTGCCACAGATTCATAACATAACTACATAGCTAGATTCAGACACAGATTACTTTGCACAATAGATTATGGGATCATAGTTGCCTTTTTACATATCATGCATGATCATAATTCCCTTATTTGACATAGGTCATGGTGATAGTGATTATTTTATGAGACTCATTGATTAGTACGGTTCCTACTCCTTATACATACTTCCTTCTCTCTCTTGCTCCTTGCACATAGCTTATTTTCATTGGATTGTACATAGCTTATTTTCATTAGATTGTACATAGCTTATATCCATAAAATACAAAAAATAATATAACATGTCAAAAACACAAAATCATTCAAATATTACTCAATTTTTTTTTTTAATAGATTGTATGTATTATTTGTTTATATTTCTTACACTTACCAGATATTATATACGCTAGCTATCTTAGTATAGTCAATTTCTATCATATATACATACTTTACTTGTTCTTATCAAGTGCTTGAAAATTAGATACAAGAATTTGATCTATTACACTGATCTATACTTGCTAATATTTGCCCATTGGGGGCATATACACTGATCCAAGTTTATTCATTTGATACATCCACCCACTCGAGGACATCTCATACATAGTTTCTATTGGTGTAGAATTTTGTCCTATGGTTTTGTCTACACAATTCATTATGCTTGCTTAGGCTCTTATAGTCCATTTGGGTCATTTGGGAAGATTAGTCCCACATTCACTGGAATATGGGGTTTCACACTCTCTCCCACCTATATATGTACCTCTTTCTCTTTGCATTCATCATCCAAAGTTAATGAGGAATATCATATTATGATATTTGTTTTTGGTAATCTCTCTCACCTATTTTATAGCTTTCATGTCTGAATTCAATCTTGTTGAGAGGTCTTAGAGAAATATGACATGGTATCAGATCCTCACTCAATGGTTGTTGGCCTTTTCTTGAATTCTTGGTGAGATTCCTTGTTTTCTTTGAGAACTGAATGGTTTTTTACTTGGTTACTTGTGGAATTTTGGTTGTGGGGTTTTAGAGAAGGAATTTGGTTTAGTTTGAGTAGTATGTTGTTGTATTCTCCATATAAGTGTTTGGTGTAGAATTGGCATGTTTGCATACTTGTTTCATTATGAGTTGAAAGCGAGCAGGTAGAAGAATCTTAATTTTTTTGTATTCTCCAGATTTTAAGGATTGAAATCTTTCACCAACATGCTTCATAATAGATTTTATAAAATATGCCTTTTCAAAACTACTAAATGCTCAACTGGAAGGAGATTGGCCTGAGGAGGCTATAGGACATTTGAGAATCTCTACATGTTTGATCCACGTTGACCACACCAAGATATGCAATGCTGACTATGCCCACAACCTAGTGTTCTACCATCTACCTCTGTAAGTGAGACTCCTCATAATTGTCAGTCTTAGTTTTTGAACAACTTACATCACCATTCTTGACCAATCATATATCTTTCATGATATCCACTATATATTGATTAGCATTCAAGTCACTCACCTAGGATTCCTCCATCCACCATCCTTCTCACTGACCATTCCAACACTCCACATGGCTTTATGACCATGACTCTATACAAGACAACTTGTGGAATGTAAATAATTCAAGCATTTTCATAAAGTATGATCAAAGTTTTTACTTTGGAAGCATTAAATTTAAAGTTAGGGACATCAATTTATGATAATGGGTGATTTGATCACCAAAGATGTTATTTCTTTATGGTGGATGGGCCATTTTATGATGGTAGAAGACTCTATGTTTTGAGCAAGATGGGGGACATTATTAGTGGAAATAGATTCCATTAATGAGCCAAGACCATAATAGTGGACACACATTTAAAAAAAATAAAAATTAGAAATAATTAATTTAAAGAAGATTGTTATTTTTGCCTGTCGAAGATGAAAGGTGAGGCCCAAGTTCATAGTAGGCCAATTCCCCCTCATAATCTAAACCATTATATCCTTCTCTCTATTCTAGTTCTGTTGACTGGCTGGAAAGATATGTTCACTCCCTTTCCACTTATGCATTTAAACTTTTAGTGCAAATTCATTAAATATGCCATTAATGATGAGAAATGTATTTTGATATAACTTTTGACTGATAACTCAAAATTGTATGTCATCTTTTTAAAAAGTTTATATTTTTTTTGTCATCTTCCCATTGGTATTTTTTTGTAAATTCACTAAAGTTATAAAGTGCCTTTTTGGGGGGTTACCTATGCTATGGGCCCTACTAATTTATGTATTATACTTCATGCACCTATTTCTCACACATGGATGCATTTTTGGCTGTGTCTAACATCCCAATTTTTTAGCATGATTTATACTTCACTCTAGTACTGATTTCTCACTTGGATGCATTCTCAATTGTGCCCAATGTACCATTGATAAGCATGATTTAGGGGTTTATTATCATTTGTATCATTCATTTGTGTACTTCCCTAGTGTCTTTTCTTAATCATGTTGGCCCCATTTGAGAGAATCTAGAGGAGGAGGGTTGAGTCTATAATAGTGGTCCTTATTAAGAAGGATAATTATGCTTTGTGGCATGCTTACATGGAACACTTGCTCACACACAAGAATTGTATTCCATTCCTATATGGATAGATGCATGTACCTGCTGATCATGTTTAGTTTGATAATTGGTCTAATAATTGTGACAAGGTTTTTGCCACTCTATTACTACATGTTTCCATGGATATTCATTGCCATTCAAAATATACAGTGTCCCTACACTATTTGGAGCATACTATAAAGTCTTTTTGGTGATCTTGCTAAGATTTATGTCACACCTTCTCCTCTACTTCTTATTATCTCTTCTAAAATTATTGTACTCTCTCCTCATGTTTTTATTTCTTGTGATGATATATCCATGGTGAACATCATTCTTCCTTCTATCGAGCCCCCACTATAGGATGATATTTTTCCGATCCTTAGTTATCTAATTAAAGATCCCACATTAGTTCTTGTATAGATTGTTGCTCTTCTAGATCCTTTATAGACTTGAATTTGATTGGACTTTACTGATTTCAATGAGTGTATAGACATTAAGAGCATCAATGACTCATATGTTCCTATGGGCATTCATCTTGTATATCTGAGTGCTTTATTTGTAAACCAATCTTCAGTTTTGATAGTTATTGAGCCTTACTCTCCTCTTCTTATGGACATTCTTTTAATGAATGTTCCATGTCACTCTTCTTCTCTGATTTTTATCTCCCCTTCATTGTATGCTTATTATATACCATCTTCTATTGTTAGTCTTGTGATACTTGATCAGATTTTAGCACATTCAAGCACTGTCAAGGAGACATTTGAGCATTTTATAGAGATATACATCTTGATTTCTGCACACAATCCACTTAAGTGGGAATTTAGTAGTTTGATAGCTTAGGGTTTCTTTTTTTTGAAAGGAAGAGACATCATTTATTATAGAGGGACCTGCTATAGCATTTGTCATGTGACATTCTACACTTACCTTCTCTCTTTTCTTTGTGGAGGCACACATCCTTCATATTTTATAGGATATTGGTGATCATTGCTATGTACTTGGGTACCTCATAATCCCTCATTGTCAAGACCCAATTATCCAACCCACTTAAGCTATGCTTAAGGGTGGTGTTGGTGTAGAATTTTATCCTACGAGTTTAATCTACACAGTTCATTATACTTTCTTCAAGTCTTAAAGGCCATTTAATTCACTAGAATGTGTTGTTTCACTCTCTCTTCCACCTATATATGTACCTCTTTTCCTTTGTATTCATCATCTAGATCTAATGAGGAATATCATTTTATGCTCTTTACTTTTTGGTGATCTATCTCACCTACTCCATATCTTTCATGTGTGCATTCGATCTTGTTAAGAGGTATTGGAATTTGTATAGGAATATAGATTGCAGATAAATGCTTTTAGATCTGCAAATCACTTTTGGGAAAATCATAAATATGTGCTTGTTAGCTTATTTATGAAATCCAACATTTTATACTACCAAGTTATATCCTTACATTATATACATTCCATTTTACACATTGATATATCTTGATATGGATCATTGGTACTCATGCTTAGATTTTTTATTGACTATCACTAGTTTAGACTCAACATTTGTACATCCTAACATTTACATAGATTTGTACTATATAGTTATATGTGCTTTCATTTCTATCTTTCCTAGTTTAGACTTGATTGTGTTTCCTATGCTTATTCTATTTGAGGGCATTTGAATACACCATTTTTATTTGGCTCTATGCCACTTTTATGTATGTGCCTTAGACATATGACCATATCCATTTCATGTTATTTCTTGATTATACATGTGGACATTTGAACATGTCCTTCTATGTGGCTCCAAGCCAAATTGCTCATTACTTGTCTATGTGGACATTTGAACACATCCTTGTATATTTTCTATTCTCAAATTTAGTGACATTTCCCCATGTCCCTTGTATTGTGGCCCCTTAGCCTACTTTTATGTGCCTCATGTGTTTTGTATGCATGCTTTATTATATGCATCTTCACCATGACATTTGTATTTGTTTGTTATACACACTATTTTTTGATACCATGAGGGACCTCATGCATCTACCCTTTCTACTCGGGTGCCATGATGGACATCATGCCCCATACCCCTAGGTAGCTACTTAGATTTGTTGTTATACATATTAATTACATCTATCTTGACACCCTTATGGAATTCTAGATTGCAATACACATCTTACATCACATACTTATGCTCATATTATTTTACATTTTGATGTTATGTTTTCACATTGTTTGGAATATCATACAGTTATTGATCCGGACAATAATTCAGATAACAATTTGGATGATGGGTCCACCCCATTTGATGGTGGAACTTCTGGGAGCCATAACTTTTGCACCGTAGCTCCAATTGACTCGCCGTTTGAACCGTTGGAAAACTAATAATGAGAGGAATGTCATGAGATGGCATTGAGCCTTGCTCAATGAAGTTTGACCCCCTAAAACCCAACGGAAGTGTCCCAAATTTCAATTTTATTAGTCCAGTCTAAAAATAGTAAGTTTCTAAAAATAGTAATTCCTTGAATTCTGTATTGTTGTAAATCGTGGAAGTCGAACCAATTCATCTCCCTCAAGATTGGTGACCTTCCACATCCCCCCCACACCTTTAAAACATGTATAAATGAAGATGTAACCCGAAATGGAAATCAGACATCTCTTCTCAGAGATAAGCATATGTTTGGGTCTGCAATTTTGATAAAATAAAACATCTCTTTTCAGAGATAGCATTATTTGAATTGTGTTATTCTTATTTCTTTGAATTATTTCAGCCAAAGCTTTTGAGTTTTGGATTAGTGGTATCAGAGCGATTTGTCTTGAGAGTGTATGATCCCAAGGATGAGGTCAGGCTACAAGAAACTTGGGTGGGAAACAACAGAGCTTCCAAATTTTCCACCCGTTCGCTCCAAACGACTTCAAATGGCAGACAACACTGAGACATCTGATCCTTTCAAGGAAATGGTGAATGAAGCCCTCCAACGGCAACAAGCACAGATGCTACAACAGTTTGCCCAAATTCTTCAAACACTTTTGATGGGAAATTTTGGCTCTACGGCTCCACTTCCTAGCTCCTCAACCAGGGAACGCCCTTTCAGTGCCCCAACACCCTTCAAGGTCCAGGTAAATTTTGATATTCCTACATTTGAAGGCAAAATTAATGCCGATGCAGTAGAAAATTGGTTGGATCAATTGTCTTCCTACTTCTCTGTAAATAATTTCATCGATGGAGAAAAGATTACTTTTGCTCTTTTAAAATCAACATTGCCTGTGAAAAACTGGTGGGAAGTGTACAAAAAGAGGTTCAACATAGATGACATTGGCCTTGAGGTGGAACCTACCTGGGATAATTTTGTGGAAGCGGTGAAAGAAGAATACTATCCCATTGGAGCATATGATGATCTCTACATACAATGGCAACAACTTTGCCAAGGTAAGGAATAATCTGTTCAAGATTATACTAATATTTTTCATCCTCTATCTGCGAGATTAGGCATCCAAGAAAGTGAGAGACACAAGGTTCTCAAATATCATGGTGGACTACAATGGTACATACGGGGAGAAATGGAACTCTTCAATTTGGAAACCATCGGTGAGGCATACAAGTTCACAGTGAAGATTGAGCAGAAGCATGGAAGAATGAATATAAAGAATCAGTCTTCAAAATGGAAAAGTGATAAAGAAGGCCAAAATTGGAAGCAAAAGGAAGGAAAGACTGGGAAGTGGTGTGATTATCACAAATCTGGAACTCACTCCAAAGAAGAACGTCGAGCTATCAAATCACTGCTTTCTGAGTCACAATCCTCTGCTCTACCTCATACAGACCCTGCAGTTGAAGAGGTTGAAGAAGAAATTATAGATGTTGATCCTGAAGCCATTGTTGCTTCATCACAGACACATGACAAGATGCTAGATGACAAGGAAAGGTTGTTTCACTCTAAGTTATGGGTGAAAGGTAAGCCTCTACATTTCATTCTTAACAGTGGAAGTCAAAAGAATTTACTCTCTGCTAATGTTGTGAAAAGCCTAAATCTGTCCATGAAGCCTCACCCAAAACCATACAATATTGGATGGTTGAGTCCAGGGAGAAACCTCTGTGTTACCCACCAATGTCTTCTCTCATATGCAATACAACCTTTCCAAGATGAGGTCTTATGTGATGTGGTCAATCTAGATGTTTGTGATGTACTCTTTGGTCAGCCATTCATGTATGATCGACATGGTATATATGAATCAAGAACTAGAAGGATCACTCTCACTCTTGGAACACGGCGCTACAGGGTACCAGAAGTACCACCTTCTACATCTGTCTCTCTGATTAGTGCCAAGAAATTTGTTCTCATGGTGGTCCAGCCACAGGAATCTAAGAGGGCTGATGTTACAGCCTTGACTACACAAACAACACAACAACATAATCAAATAGATATCAAGCTGAAAAAGTTCACAACATTTCATCCACAGACTGATGGTCAGACAGAAATCGTGAACAATCAGGTATGCAACAGGAATCAAATCAAAGTAAAACTACCACACTTGATGAAAAGTCTTGTTGCAATGGGGACCATTGCTTCTCAAGGAGGGAGGAATGATCCAGACAATAATTCGGATAACAATTTGGATGATGGGTCCACCCCATTTGATGGCGAAACTTCTGGGAGCCATAACTTTTGCACCGTAGCTCCAATTGACTCGCCGTTTGAACCGTTGGAAAGCTAATAATGAGAGGGATGTCGTGAGATGGCATTGAGCTCTGATTAATGAAGTTTGACCCCCTAAAACCCAATGGAAGTGTCCCAAATTTCAATTTTATTAGTCCAGTCTAAAAATAGTAATTTCTCAAATTCTGTATTGTTGTAAATCGTGGAAGTCAAACCAATTCATCTCGCTCAAGATTGGTGACCTTCCACATCCTCCCCACACCTTCAAAACATGTATAAATGAAGATGTAACCTGAAATGGAAATCAGACATCTCTTCTCAGAGATAAGCATATGTTTGGGTCTGCAATTTTGATAAAATAAAACATCTCTTTTCAGAGATAGCATTATTTGAATTATGTTATTCTTATTTCTTTGAATTATTTCAGCCAAAGCTTTTGAGTTTTGGATTAGTTATCATATATGCTCTAACTAACACATTTTTCAGAGCTATTTTATTTTGAGGAAAGTTCTTACATGTGTTCCACAACTACAATCAAAATAGGGGCATTCACAGGGGTTTGTCATAGAGATTAGGTTCCTACATTGTTATTCACAAATTATTTTCATCACACAGGCTCAATTTTAGAAATCAAACATAGGAAAAAATAGGGACTTAGAAAGTAGTTTAGTCACCTAGATTTTAGAGTAGACAAACATTAGTGCCTAGATTGGGACACTAGCACCATAAGGTGCTAATGTCCACTACATGGTGATACTATTTAGTAGCCCCATTTTTAGGGTAGTTCAGATTAGCCAAAATAGTACACCAAGTATAATATAGATTTACACAAGTACAATTACAAGTTTGATAGCTATGTTCATATTTTGATTAGATACACTCACATTTAGCTTAGATTCATACTAGTTACTTAAATTGGGGGCATCTGCATGCCATGATCACTCCCACATTTAGTTTAGATACGTAAATATAGTTATTACATAGTCTAGAATCATTATAGTCAGATATCAGATTGGGGGCATGTGTACGACACATAGTTTATATGAACAAGGAACCATAGAGGGAAGATTAGTATAGTGTTAGTCAAGAAAACTAAATCAAAATAAACACACCAAATACTAACATTTCTAGTCTAAACACTAAGGAGAGGAAATGTAACAATCATACAATGTAAACACAACTACAAAATAAAAGAAATCATCCTTTTACGTTGTAGCTCTAAAATGGCTTGTTGAATTAACTTGCTCAGCTATGTGCTCAAGAAATATTTGTTAATGAAACTTCATTTTCTCCACCTTTCTTTGGCACCTTGGTAATGTTTGATGGCTTAACTTATCTTGGCTTATGAAATTGGCATGGTAACATTACTATGGAGATTTTTTGAAGTATTTTGGCATAATAACATTTCACTAAGAATACTTATTGCATCTATTTGAGCATAATAAACTTACACAAAAAGAGCTTAGAGATCAATAGTTAAGGCCTTGTATTTATAGCCTCCAAAGTTAACTCTTACCCAAGTTGATTTAGGTTAGGATTTAAGCATGGAATGAGTTCAAACCAACCCTAGGTGAGTTAAAGTTAACTCTAACTGATTGAAAGAGGGTACATGTAATTTTGATTTTCAATTAATAGGCATGGCTCTTAGATTATATATTTTTAGATATTTGTGAGAGTTTGACAACTCATAAAGGCAATGATGAAGACGCTTGATATTTTGAATTTTTAAATTTCCATTTTTAGATATTCATTAATTACAAATGGATAATTTAGCTAAGATTTTATTATGGTTCAATTAGTTTATTTTTTTGATTAATATTTTAGCTCTTTTAAATTTTTTTCAAGTTCCCTATTTAGTGGGTTCATAGGCTAAACTACCAGTTGTTAGGTTGTAAGGTGAGTGGGCATGAATTTGTAAGAGGTTATTTTTGAATATGATTAAATACCCCAAATAAGGATACCTAAAAATGATTTTGATCATTAATGAATGTTGTACAGATGAATTTGAGATGTTCAATGATTTCTAGGCTTAATTTACACTATTTGGTAGAAATCAATTTGAAGTTTGGTCAAACGTTAGTTGTGGCCAGAATGGGGTGTCTATAGTTTGTCCCTATTTGGGAAGGCATTTCAAGATATAGGCATAATAACATCTTCTCAAAGAATAAAAAAGTATTTAATTCCTAATGCCCCAATAGGCAATGGATGAGCCATGGATGCCCCCTCGAGGGAACGGTCAATAAAAAAGGTTGATGATCACTCCCTGAAGAGAAGTTAAATGATGAGACCAAAAGGTAAAGGGGGGATGGAAAAAGATAGATTTACCCAAAGGTGGTTATAATTAGTTGCATAATGAATGTCTCAATTGGGAAAATAAAAAGGATGATCTGCCCAAAGGTGGTTATAATCATCAATATAATGAGGTAAAAGGTAATGATTTGTCTAAAGGTGGTTATAATCATTAGTAAAATGAAAACATGCCCCAGGTGGGTAGATAGAGATAATGATTTTATCCAAAGGTAGTTATAATCATTAACATAATGAAAATGTACCCCAATAGGGCAAGAGAATGATAATGATTTACACAAAGGCAATTATAATTGTTAACATCTAGATAGGTCAAAACATAATGATTTGCCTAAAGACAATTATAATCATTGACACTATGGTTTGGAATAATATGTCAAGTTGGAAAAGGGGGATTACGTACTAAATTCATACTTCTAGACTAAGAGTAAGCTAATATAAAGGAGAGACATGAATTTTGGAAACTTGGTAGTATGGAGATGCACATCCTAACTAGCAAGGATAACAATTCATTAATGATTTAATTACTCTATATTTGGGGGATATGAAGGATAGATCAAGAATTTATCAGGTAACCAAGGAGAAGTACAGGAACATCATTGCTTGTAAGATTCATTGAGATAATTTTTTTTGTAGCACATGATGGTATGCATCATGAAATAAAACACCACGATAAATTAATCGTAATATGCAAAAGGACTATCATTTGATCCAATAAATAATTAAAAATAATGCACTAATGATAAAAACAATGATGATAATATTGACATATGAATATGGATGGACTTAAGTATAATGCATAAGGAATCACCCAATTAATGTAGACATACTAAGTTGAGGCACACTAGTGAAAGCAAACAAATAGGCAAATAAACAAAACACTAATAAACAAAAACAAAAAAAAACATCACTAAAAATAAACAAATGAACAACAAGACACCAAGAAACAAACATAAAGACCCAACAAAACACCAAGAAACAAACATAAAGACCAAAAAAAATAAAAAAACACAACATTCAAAACAAAATCAAACAAACACAAATAATTGTTAATCATAATGTTAGTGCAAACAAAAAACATATTGTGCATGCACGTGTAATAGAGGTGTTACTCTTGGTGATAGGGTGACCCCTAAGCTAGACAATAATGATGCAAGTATAATAATTTAGGAATAAAAGACAAATGATTACCCCTATGCTATAGGTAAAAATGAATCAAACAAGATGAAAAACATGCCCCCTTTACTACAAGAGAAAATAAGACAAGTGAACAAAATGTGGGGAATAAAAGAAAAGGAAGGGGTAGTCAAGCTAACTCTAGATATACAAGGCAAGTGGATGTTGCCTACATAGTTCCATGGATGCAAGATCCAACATGAAATTTAAGCTAAATGTAGTTCTCCCAAGATATGAGATAGAAGAAAAAGGATGATAAGAATATAAAATTGAATTGTAGAGGAAAATAGGAAGGGTCTCATAAAATGGCAATGGTATTAGAAATGGTTACTCGCAAAATGGCAAGAGCATTGGAAATGGTTGATCACAAAATAAAGAGAGTGTAAATAACTCACAAAATTGTGAGAGTGTAAAATGAATCCAAATGGTCATTAGTGTATCAAAGTTGAATATACAATGCTCATAATATAAACTCACAAAACAATAAGAACATATGGTTAAGACCAATAAGGATGGAGAAACTAAAGTATAAGTGGTTACTTTTGAAATAGCTAGGAGTCCCATAATCCTTAAGGCAAAAAAGTGGTAAAAAAAAAGGAAGGTGAGATTGAGATAACCTAAAATATCCGATGTATCCAAGTGCTATCTACATAGTTTATGTGGACCTTAGGCCGATGTAGTTCTCCCAAAAATGGGAGGAAAAAGACCAAGGTAGTCTAGAAATAAACTAAACAAACAAGATGGCCCATTCCAAAATTTTTGACAAATTTATGTCTTGCTTGGAGATTTTAAGCCATTTTGCATGATTTTGTGATTTTTAGGATTTTCAATATTTTTTGCAAATGTTTTTAAAATTTCCTAAGCATCTCAACTCAATCAAGAATTATGAGAGATTATATGGTCCAACTTACAAAACGGCAAGAGCATATCTTAGGTTACTCATAAAATAATGAGAACATGGGGAAAGGGTGATTAAGATGACCTCAACATGAATTAATTTCTACCTACATAGTCATAAATGAGACCTTAAGTCACTATATTTCTACCCAATAGTGGAGGAATCTGACTAAATAACACCAAGTTCATGAATTAAGTAAATGACATAGTATAACACAGGAAGGGCAAGGTGATGTGGTAAGGCATGGTAAAGGTGTTGTTCTTAATTTTCCCATAGGTAGTTATAATTAGGGAAAAATGACACAAGACATTGATTTTCCCAAAGATAGTTATAATTAGTAGCACTCATAATGAAATGAAAGAACAAATGAAGGATGTAACTACCAAACCACTATCATACTAGTCCAAGGTATGGCCTCTATCTAGAATACTGAATCAACTGCTAAGACTTGATTGGAATATCTTTGTTGAAGGTGCTTAAAGAACTAATGGAGTAAAACCATGGTCAAAAGGGTTGGGTAACAAGGGTGAAATAACTTTGATCAATAAATAAGGTATGGTAAAAATGGTATAATAAAATGTCAGTATGACATAATGTAAATGAGATTCACAGATAATACTTTGGGTCTCTCAAATGAAATAATGTTTGAGGTGTATGACATATGGGTCTATCTAATTAGGTTTGACATATGGGTCTATCCAATTGGGTTTGAACTTGCCTTTCTTCTTCTTTTTGACCATGTTGTTATTTTAGTTTTCTTTGAGAATAAGATCTCCAAGATCAAACTCTCTATGTTTGACCTACTTTTTATATTAGACATAGAATATATTTTGGTATTCATAAAGGTTGTTGACAATGGCCATGCATTTTTCATCTAGTAACTCTAGCTCTTGCAGGTGATAAAATCTATAATATTCATCATCTAGAACATGTTTCAATGAGATACATAAAGAAGGTAACTTGACCTCGATGTGAAGAATGACCTCAATACCATAGACTAGGGAATATGGAGTGGCTCTAATTGGAGTATGGTAATTAGTGTGATATGCCCAGAGGGCACAGAATATTTGGAGGTGCCAATCATAGCCAACATCATTGACAAACTATTTAAGGATGTTAATAATGATTTTATTAGATGCCTTTAATTGGGCATTTCCTTATGAGTAATATCTATGAGAAAATTATTGGGTGATATTATACTAGGAAAAAAGTGTTTTGACATCTTTATTATTAAATGATCCACCATTATGAGATATAATGTTGGATGTGATACCATAAAAATAGATGAGATGGTTAAAGATTAATTTATAAATCTATTTTTTAGTCACGTAAGTGAGGGGTATAGCTTCAACCTGCTTATTGAAATATCTGATATCGATAAGGATGTGTTTATGGCCATCAAATAAGGTAGGGATAATATTTATAATGAGATCAAGTATCCATGTTGCAAATGACCATGGTGTAAGCATTGGTTTGAGTGTTTTTGTTGGGGCATGAATCAAATTGGCATGCCTTTGACATTTATCATACTTTTTAACATAAGCAACTACATCTACTTTCATAGTTGACCAATAGTAACTGGTATGTAAGAGATTTATAGTAAGGATAGCCCCATTAGTGTGGGATCCACAAACTCCTTCATGAACTTTCCATAATGCTAATGTTGCTTTTTTCAAATTTAAATAATGAATCAGAGTTCTACCAAAGTTGTGATGATAAAGGGTTGGGTCAAGTAAGGTATAACGAGAGTTTTGATGCGTAAAGGATTTTTATTATTTGCATGATAGGTCTAGTTGCATGATATAGTCATGAAGATAGTTAAAGAGGTATGAGTACCAAATAAATGTGGGACCAAAAATATCATAGATCATTGTAATGGTCAAAGGTTCATGAGCAAGTGCTAAAAGATTTTCAATGAGGAATTAATATTCTATTACCTTGTCAGTGTGGTAGATCAAAGAACCAATAGTGGCCATGGCATCCGATGTCATGTTACTAGCTCTAAGTATGTGCTCAAACATTATGTCGACAATCTGCTATTTGAGAATGTTGATCATGGCCTTGTATAACACTAACTTATTGTTGAACAAATTCGACCCTATAGGTCAAATTAGGACCCCTATAGGTAAAAAATTGATTTTTAAGTGTTTTAGGGATCTAATATATATGTTTTATGGTGTATTATAGGTCATTTAGTGTGATTTCATGTTATATGAGCCTTGGTCATTAGTCATTTGAGTCCTTATGTCCTTTTGAGTCATTTTGAGGGTCAAAATGAGCATTAAATGAGTTGTATGGCTCCCTTGGAAAGTGTGAAGGTGTAAAAAGGGTGATTTAATGTGACATGTGTCTTATTATGCCTTAATCAACTATTCATAATTGAAAAGTGGCAGGTTCTTCAAAAGAAAGAGCAGTTTTCTTGAAAAAGGGAAGAGTTTGACACTTTTACGACCCATAAGGGAGTATGACACATGGGATAAGGTCATGAGATGACTCTTTAGATTCCTCAAATCCATTTTCATGCTTGAAGTTCTTTAGAAGTGTCAAAATTGAGCTAAAACCATTATACTCCTTCTTCACCCTTCCATACTCATGAAACGAGTCAACAGGTTTGTACTTAGTATGATTAGCAAGAGAGATTTCAAGAAAAATTATCTTGGGGGTGTCTTCTACACTAAGTCAAATTCAATTTTATGTTTGGTTATAGAGGAATGGTTACCTTTACTTTATGAATCATTCCTAAGAAGTTGACCTATCCAATTTGCTTTCTAATCTATGCACCCTATAGGTTTTGCCTTGGTTTGGACAAGTACATAAAATTCACTTGATGATGTTGTTTCTATATGATTCTAACTCCCTCATCTAATTATCCCTAATCTTTGTTTCATTTTTCAAGGTGTTTGGATAAGTCAAGTACATAAAATTTACAAGAGATGTACTATTCTGTGTTGTAGGAAGTTTCCACTATCTACAAAACCTTCATGCTTTGATGGTGACTTCAAGGGGTTATGTTAGGTTAATTTACGTGTTTTAAATTCTCTCTTGATTACCTTTACCATTAAAATTTATTCTTCAAATCAATTTCCATGAGTTTACAGTCATATTCAACATATACAATCTTCCACCATTAATGAATGTGTATAGGTGCCATGAAGGAAGAAAATCAAATTGGAATAGATGTTTTTAAGTTGGCCCAAGACCATTATAATGATAATTAACCATCTAGGTAATTGGTAAAGAGTCCAAGTCTGTCTATGAGGTCAAAATAATACTCATTGTAAACACTTGTATTCACTGCCTATATATATACAATTCAAAATGTTTATCTACAGGTTCCCTCATGAATAATATCATGTTGAGAGGAGTCTATGAGATAAGAAATCTATCTTTATAGTGATTAAAGTCTATTTTAAACCTTTTTAAAATCACCAAACTTCATTGAAACTCACACATCTTGCATACTATCCAATTTTGCATTCTCTACCTATATGTTAAAATGACTACCTTTAGGTGGCATTAGTAGAGACATAATGGTATTTATACAGAGAGGTTAGAGAAGTGGTGACACCCTCATTAAAGTCTTAGAGTGATTTTGACATGACAAGACGTATTTGAAAGGATGTATTGATAACGGGAAGTTGGAAACCATGTTCAAAGATTTAAATGATTGTATTTAGGGATCAAATCCCTAAACATGTAAAACAAAGCACTTGGGCTTATCAGAGATACCTTAGAACAATGTCAAGTTGAGCTCTAATCATCCCAAACACAATCATTCTATAGCCTCACCATAAAGGTTCAAATTTCAAAAGGAAGAAGGTGATTTTTTCCTATGGTTTTATTACTAGGAAGGCTCAAAATTGTGCATCTGGCCATTAAATTATGACAGTGCCATCTATAGATTTTTGAAGTTCCAAGGTGACTCTAACATATTCAAGTGAAAATAGGGTATGTATTAATGGTTGGAATATATTTTAAAGAGTAAGGACATATAAATGAGAACCATGATCCTCATAATATATGATATACTGTGTTTGGTCCTCATAAACACCTACAGGGGCCATTATATGCATACTATTTACCTACAACCAAAGGTCAAGTTCTCCCATTATCCTTAGCAAAGACTTAAGCATGAAACACTTACATTAGTCTATGGAGGATTTTTAAAACTATATCATAGGATCCAAGGGTGGTGTGTATCCTATAAAATAAAGAATCTTCACCTATAAGTTTATACTGGTCACAACATAGTTGACTATGTTTGATTGTGACAACAGTGAACAAGTTTGAAGACTGTGAGTGTTGATAGTGTATAACCAAAGTGAATGAATGGTAAAAACAAATAAAAATAAAACTAAGGGAATATATGGAGGTTTTATAAATTTCCCTAATATTATTTCATTCATTCGCACCTACAAGTCCAGTACATTAGAACATCATACAGTCCACTAGGGAAAGTCCTGCACACAGTTCTCTCTCCACATAGGTCTCTCTTAGTTTTTAAAGATTTTGGAAGGTTAAATGGTTTGAACAATGGATGAAAATTTGTAGATAGGGTAATTAAAACCTATATAATCCTATACAACATTAACCATTGTCTAAAAAAATAGGGGAGTGCCCTTTATTTTGTCTCACACAGAGGGCACTCTTTATGAGCAAAATCTTGCTATCTTGGGAAATGAGGATGAGAGGGTAAACTAGACATTATTTGGACATGTAAAGGAAGTGTGTTTAGCTAGGTAACATCAAAAACATCATGAGTAACCTTTTTGATAAGGGATAAGATCAATAGGGTATCCTAGACCCTCAAGTATGCACGCAGGGTTGTCAAGCAAAGTTTAGGCCTAAAGCCAAATAGAGAACCACTTTCAATTATAGTATCAGGTGAAAATTAAAATGGATTAAATCATGTATATGGGGGATAAATAGAGGTATATAATATATTGGGATGTATGGAAAGCCATCAAAAAGTCATTTTGGGCTTTAAGGTGTAGATAGGCTATTAGGCATAGTTAGGCCTAGTGCCCAAATGAGAACTCATCTTCAATTCTAATATCAGGTAAGCATACTAATGGATTTTGGCATATTTTTAGGGTCATTTAAGGTGTGTTAAATCTTTAATTTTGTATAGGAAACATGAGGAAAGTCACTTTTATCTTAGAGACATTTTAGACATGTAAGAAATGAGAAAATAAGCTCGATAGGCCAAGTTGAAGTGCTTACATCTCCTTGAAGGTTGTGCATAGGGATCTAAAATTTTTGGAGGTATTTATAGGGGTATTACAATTTTCATTTTTTGAATTTTTTTGTAGTTCTAATGTCAAGGATTTATGAATAAATCTTAAGAGTGAAAATGGCCTAAAACCCTTGCAAACCCTTGGATAAAGACCCAATAAAGGAAATGAAGATGGTGAGATACCTAAATGGAATAGTTTTCATATAATGATGATTTAATCTTATAGAAAACTCTCTCAGGATCCTCCCCATCCTATTTTAATGTACATAATTATATAGATGGAGTAAAAAATAGGGTTATCTTTACTATTTTATGCATTATGCAAGTTCTAGGAGGTTTCAAGAGATAAAATCAACTTTGGAAGGAAGATTGAGATTTAAAATAAATCCCCATGTACTTTTAATTCCTTGGAAAAAATCAAAAGTGTGCCTACTAGAGCTCTCATCTTATCCAATTAGAACTGACATAGTGAACATGGTGGTGAGAAGTATGAAAACTTCAAGTGGATGTCTTTTAACATGTACTTGATGCCTCTAAGGCCATGGAGGGTATTTAAAAGTGTCATACAATCCATTTTATGTATTTTCATGGAAAAATGATGATAATTTTGAGGCCAAGTGTGAGGGGTGATAGAAAAGGGAATTTTTAAGACTATAGATGGTGAAGGCTCACTTCCAAAAGTTTTCAGATGATCAAGGCTACAAAAAATTCATGGAAAGGCATGTATGAAATCCTTCCCTCTCATTCCAATCATCAGACATGTCCCTAGTTAATTTTGGGATGTTCAATTAGGGCTAAATCATGAAGGTAGTTTTTTGATCTAGAAAAGGGAATTTCATGCCATTTTTCATGAGCTTCATGACTTGAGAATCCACTTATCTCTTATGACCTTGCATGGCCTATTGCACATCCTTTTCCCATGCACATATAACTCATTTTATCATTTTGACAAGTGTTCTTATTACCTTTGGACTTCTTTCTTCTCCTCTCTCTCTTAAGTTCTATAAGAACTAGCCATTTTGGCCTTTGTAACTCTTGCTCCACCTGAGTATGGTAAAGCCCTAATCATTTGCATACCTTGAATCAATAAAGACTAATTATTTTTACCTCTTCCATGACTATTCATAGTGTGTTTTACTTAGATGATTGAACTTAGTTAGTGATGACTCTTGTTTCCTTAGCATGTTATCTCATTCTCTCACCTATTTGTAGTTAAAAAGCTTCTTCTTGCAAGTTATGTGAAGTGTTCTAGGAAGTGTCAAGGTTAAGTGAGTTAGCCTATTCAATAGTGTCATTATAGACCTGTTTTCTATTCCTCCTAGCCTAAACATTCACCATAACCTCATAATGAAATAATGATGTGAGAAGATACAAATCAGAGAAGTATATGTTTGGTTAGTCCTTTGTTCTCATGTGTAACATGCAACTGATAAGTAGTCATCAAATATTTTGGTGTATCACCTCTTTTAGGATAGTTTGATTTTAGTTTTATCTCTCCATTTTCCCTCACAAGCATAGGTGTAGTAGTGGTCTACAAGTGGTACATCAAGGGAGCTAGCTCTATCTAGAGATTCACCTCATTCTTAGGCTCACCCGCAACCTAGAGGTGTTTCAATTGTCCACTTGGATGAGGAGAGATGAGACATCTCCTCAAAGGGTGTAAATCCAAGTGAAAACACTTATCATCCTTAGTTTGAAAGTTGTTTGTAACCTAATTAATTATTAACTTAGAATCACCATAAACTATGAGATGTTGAATATTCTATTATACTCCCTAACAAAGCTCTACAATAAATGTTTCATATTCAGCCAAGTTATTATTATAAGGAAAGATGATACAAAATGATTAAGGGATAATATCCCCCTATTGTGTAATAAATAATAGGCCTACCTCTGATCCATGGGATGTGAATGATCCATCAAAATATAGCTTCTGGTATTGCTCCTTAGGAGGTGTTTCTATGATGGTCATTATTGTCAATTAAGAATATGCCCTTGAGAGAAAGTGTGTTGTTTCTCACTCTAAACTTTAGCTATGCCAAGGAGAATGAGTCCCACTGAGCGTGCCAAAATCTATTATCAATTAGGAATGTGCCCTTGAGAGAAATTGTGTTATTTCTCACTCCTACTGGAACATGGAATCTCTCATAGTTGTGGGTAACTTTGAAAGGGAGACAATATCTAGAGAGGGCTGGTTCCCTTGGTGCTTTCACTAAAATTTATTCTTAAACCTACTGTCTATTGATTTTGAAAATGGAATGGGTGAAAATGATACTGTGTATAATGGAATTGAAAGGGAAACTGGAAATGAAGGTGATGCACCAATATTGTAAGACCACTTATGCTTGAAATTAACACTCTTAAGAAAGGGAGAATCTTTCACACATTCTCTACACTTAGGAATGACTTCTACAACATTGTTTCAAAATAAAGAATTAATAAACTTAATCTTTGCAAGGATGGAATGTAAAGGGATTGAATTCACATCCAATGCTTGAACTAAAGTGATTTAGACACTTATAATGACTTGTATAACATCAAATATCTTACTTGAAGGTATAAAAGCTAGACAATATCATAGGAAAATAAATGCTTCACTATTTTATATCAATGGCAAATACATACACTTCACCAAAAAACCTAAAAGTGAGTACAAAATTTGGTAGCCTTTCAGCACAACCAAAAGCAAAGAGTGATCGATTACATTCTAAAAATGAGTTCAAATAGAAAAATCAAATTTTTGGAGAAAAAGCAACCCCAAAATATTGGTTTTTAAACTTGGTCTTTGCCTTCTTTGAAATGCTACATAGTCCTTCAAATCTTTTCAAATATCCATCTCCCTAGGGGGCATATGAGAGAGTTATATAAGTTTAGGATTCTAGGAGAATGTCTTCTTCATGATTGGTCAAGCTTTGACTGCTTAGAGAGTGCCTAAATCCTTGATAAAGCCCCTATATACTATGTCTTGTGTCTTTATTGAAGAATTGGTCTTCCCCCTTAAAAATAGGAATTTAAGTCATTTTTTAATCTTCATTAAAACATTCTTCTAAGACATTCATGAGGTATTTCCATGATCTATAGGAAGTTAGAATCTCTTAAGTGCAAGTTCAAATCCTTCAACAAGCCTAGGCATTAGAAGGAGAGAAGGTGCATTTAGGAGACTCAAGACCTTTTCAAACCTTTTCAACTCTTAAAAGCTAATACTTGACTTCTTATAGTCTCATTTGTGGCATGGAGAATGTATATTAGCCTTTACTATAGAGTAGGATTATAAGATGCATTAGTCCATGCGTTAGTCAATAAATCTTGTATAAATAAGAATATAGACAATCAAACATCAATCCCACTCCCTCATGGGGTGTTTAAAATGAATTTTCAGAGATATTTAAGTAAATAATACTACCAAACCTTCCAAATAACATCCCTCTTTCCAAGTGTGGCCAAAAAGTATGTTTTTCCCTAGATTTGGTGCTCCAAGTCTATGTCAATGGTGAGTAACAAGCTTCTCCATCATTTCTTAATGTACAAATGGCTTATGCTTATGAGTTTGATAAATTAATTTAAATAGGTGAAGCTTTGTGAAGATAATTCTACATTAAAATATTACATAATTTAATCTCTTCTAAAAGGATTTATGCATAGTAAGTTTATATAATGCAAGCTTAAAAAATGTGGTTTTGGCTCACTTATTTATAACTTTCTAAAAATGTGGAGGATCAACCATGAAAATCCATCTTGAGATCAAGATGTGTGGCCATGAACTAATTCAATTTTGGAGGGACAAGTCATGAATAATTGGAGAAATGGGGCATTAATGAGGCATGGGAAGGCTTAATTCTGATGTTATTTCATTAATTGCTTATGGATGCCACCCCATTGATGATATCGCTAGATGATGTAAATTTGAGGAATGAATTTCCAATTAATATATTTTAAATAACTTCCATGGATTTTTCACTTAGGCTCTTGATTTGGTTTAATTTGCTGAAGTGGATTTTCTTAATTTTCTACAATTCTTTAGGCATATGTTGCACACTTAATCAACTTGGTTAGAAATGTCATTTTATGAAGTCATAATTTGAATAGAGTATAATTTGAAGGTTTCAATTACATACAAAATAATATCCTAGTTACAACATTATGGATGTGAAATAATACATGCACATGATGTGTGTTACCAAATTAGAGGAATTTAGTGGTCTAGAGCATCATTTTGCGTGGTCGTAATTTGAATTGAAGTGATTTGAGAAAAGATAATAATTACATAAAATGAATTTCCAAATTTAGGGATATATTAGCCTAAATTAGTAGTTGTATGTGATAAGTTAAAACTATTTAGTGCATTTTATTGATTTTAGCCCAGATTATGCATTATCACAAAAAATTGTTTAGATTGATAATTTTAGCACAATAGTGATAGGAATTAGATGTCTACATTTTACCCTATTTGAAAAGGTATGGTGAGACATTCAATTGAAGCAACATATTTTCAAATAATAATAAAAAAAAGTCACTATAATCAAAAGGAATAAATTTTGTTCTCATTTTTTGCTTTTACAATTTTCATGAATTACAGAGAAACAAGTTTAGAAAAATGCCCCAAACATCTTTTGGGCAGCCCATGATGCCCCCTCAAGGGGAAAATGGAAAATTTGGAAATATTTTATGGGTGGGCCCTTGATCAGAAGAAATGAAATCTTGTTAATTTTAATAAAATTGGCTAAAAAATGGAGTAATTAGAAGAAATTAGAAGCAAAAACTGATCATTGGGGCTAAAATAGTAGTTCAAAAGAGATAAAATACAACTACTATAGACCCAGGGGTGAAAAATTAGTAAAATTACTATATTTTGACCCATGGGGTTAAAAATAAGTCATTTTTTACATTAACTATAGTAAATTTGGATCTCTGATATTTACATGAGAATGAGCTGAGCAAAATGGCTAATATCCCACACCACCAACATCTTGGGGAGTGCATGAGAGAGTGAAAAAACCACTAATAATTGGGGAATTAGTAGATATCTTTGTGGATTTTGGAATTTGTTATTTAACACATTTATTTCACATAGGGTGGGGTAACTGGGGTGATCTCACCATTTTCCCAATTTGGAAAATGATGAGTTCACCCACAATAATGCTAGGAATGCTAGGAGATCAATGATCTTGTTAATCCTTCAATAGGAATCATGGTTAAAAATGATGAGATCACCAAGACAATGGTGATCTCATTTTTTTGGGTGAATTTTCCCCAGTTAAATGGTGAATTTTCTAAGATTGGTGAGACTGCCCTACCAAACAATGGGAATGACTTATAGATTGACAAGGTTGTGAAAAATAGTGGGATCACCCTAAAAAATAATGAGAATATCCTATGAAATAGTAAGAACATCTTTCTAAATAGTGGGAATTCTAAGAGAAAGTAGAATGGGGCCCATAGGGGTGTAAACTAGGCCTAAATTTGGAAGAAGAGAGGTGGAGGCACATAGTGGTTTAGTTTAGGCCTCAAAATTAGATGAATATGATTTAGAAAGACAATTGATATGATCCCCACCTTTTGATTTGTAGGAGTGAGTAGAGGTTATCACATTATAAAAGCATTGCTCCCGAGTTCTATGATGATAGGGGCTTATGATATATGAACTCATGGACATCTTGGTCGACATAAACCTATATCACCTGGCACTCTTTCCAGTGATTCATGTAGATAAAGCTTATTTATCAAGGATAGTGGAGAGATGGCACCTCAATACTTATAGCTTTCATCTATCGATTGGGGAGGTGATGATGACATTGGAGGATGTGCACTAGATTCTACGGGTACCCATGTGAGGACTTAGGATTATATGGCTGGGGGCAAGGAGATAGGCGGTGTTGGATGACCTACCTGGGGTAGTGGAATATGAGATAGTAGATGAGTGCATTGACTTAGATACACTGGAGGACTTGGGTTTACCCCCAAAGGGTGGAGTAGGATAGGGGATAGTCCCCCCTTGAGGTAGTAGTTTTGATAGCTCTTATCAATGGCCTTCTATAACCTAATAAGAGTGGGTGATACTTTCCCTTGGGGTTGATCAATGTAGTAAAATTATATGTTTGATCATTTAATGTGGTTTGTTTGGGGACCTATGATTTTAACTTAGTTGTATAGGGATTTACATATGATCACATATAGCGGAGGGTAGAACATAGGCCACATCACACTATTGTAGGTATGGGACTGAGAGCATATTATAATCACACAACCAGTGGGGCCAAGGTATTAGAGGGGATCAAAGGATCTTGTAGCTTGGCATGGTACCTAACAGGACTAGAAATGTAAGGATATTTAGGGGATTTACCTTATTATAAGTGGGCCATCAACAAGATGGAGGATGAAGACTTTATTTGACATCCCTATATAGGGACATAGTTTTTATTGGTGGAGGACTTGTTTGTAATCAGCTATATGATCACACCGTGCTATATCATTGGGTGACATGATTATATTATGGAGAGATACATGCCAAATCATGTCCAGTGGTAGTTTGGGATGTAGTAGGATGTTCTTGAGGGTCCACATTATTTCACCCATGTGAATAGGGAGATCAAGGAGTGGGGGCTACCAGTGCCTAGGGTAGAGGTGATGTCTACTTATGAGACAGTGGTGCATGTTTTTTGGGACTACATTAGTGGAGTTTTAGATGTAGGGGTGATATACACATTTGCTACATGGTGGTTGGGAGTACAACCCATTTGATTGATGAAGCCATTACCCCAAGTACCAGTTTTGAGATAATGAAGGGTGAGGATGAGGAGGGATTGGGGATAGGCCCCAACACAGTAGCATGGTCAATAACTAATGTGACCAGCCATCCCATTCACCATTCCATTATAGGTTGTATAGCTTTAGAAGTAATAAGATCTAATAAAAGATGAGATGGTCAAGCTAGATGGCTAGGAGGTGGAGATAGGAGATGCCCTAGGTACAAGGATAGGATTTGGAGAGGTGGGACCCTTTGAGATAGGTATAGGTTTAGGGACAAGATCAGGAGGGGCAAGGCCCTCAGGCACATGGAGGTCTATAGAAGACCAAACACTAATTAATAGGCCCTAGAGGGAGATATCTACATGGCTTATAGAGATAACATGTTTACAAAGCATGGTGGCTAAATTATAGGCATAGTTGGCTACTGCATAGGGGGAGAACACCAAACCACAAGGTTTGATTATACCTAGGGACACATAGATTATGGCTCTTAGGGGATAGGTGGCACAAATGGTAAGGGTTTAGGCCTAATTAGCCATATGATATGTGAAGTATATGACTATGGTTGATAAGATGGACTTTACTCAGATAGAGATGTAGAGGTTGACCCAAGAGAGAGATGAGGTGCATAGCATCAGAGTAGATACAGGGGTAGGGTCTATGAAAGCCTTGGATGATGTGTTTATGGCCAAAGATGATGCCTTTCATGTAATGGACAATGTCTTATGTGCCAAGGATGGGATAACCTATTAGAGGTGGGCTTACAAGCTGATAGTTCCTATAGAGCAAAGAATGTCATCTTATAGGGAGTATACAAGGTCATAGTAGACTAGCCAATCTACCAAGTCAAGACATTGGACATAGTTAGAGTAGTTGATAATGTAGCCAGTTGCATAGTAGGTTGTCATGGGGCATCCACCATCATGTCCACTAGTATCTACCATGTCTGGGATAGGTTAGGGTCTTCATTAGAGTCCTCCTAAGGATGAGTAGGATGAGAGTTGATTATACTAGCTATCCTTTTTTTGTATACTTATGAGTTGTATAGATACTCTAGTGATGCATAGAAATATGATTTTGAGATATATATGACACTCATTTTTGGCATACTGCTAATTATACATGGACTATTAATATTCTTTGATTTTATCATGATGTGTTCATTGATATTATTCTTTGTTATGATATATGTTGATATGCTAGTTTTAGGAGATGCACATCCTTAGTTAGCATATGGATATTGATGTATTTGTGTTTGCTTGTATGTATGACTAGATGCTAGAATATAAATTAGAAGATGCATACCTAAACTAATTATAGAAAAAAGCCAATTAGACTCATATTGTATGTCAAGAGATGCACATATTGCATAGAGTTTGGGGTTAGGAATGGTGCATTCGGAAGTGATCTTCGGTGCTTCATTGACTTTTGGTTTTGGAGTACTTGGTGTTTAATATAGCAAATTGAAATTATGCATCATATATATGAGTAAATTATAATAACATTATATTCTATTAAAAATGGTCGGTTCAAATGTGAATATTTATAACTAAGAACAATGACAAAATTTTTACCAAAATCAAAGTTATAACTATTTACGTTTAAACAAAAATAAAGATAAAAAATAATACACAAATGTAATCTAACTTAAAATCTAGATATGAACAATCAATATTTAAGTAGGAACAAGAGTGTATAAAATCAAAGCAAGATCAACTTAATAAACAACATGAAATCAAGATATAAAGAATCAATATCCATGTGTATTAATAAGATGTACTTTGGAAAATAAAACAAATAAAAGAACAAGTCAAACACAACTCTAAACAAATGAAGCCTAAATGAAAAACTAGACTAAAAAATGTTTATAAAATGTATTCAAACACAAAAGAACAAAACAATACAAATAACAAAACCAAATAGTAAAACAAGAGATAACAAGAGATGCACAACAAAACACTAAGAAATAAAGAACAAATAACTAATAATTAATGAACAAATAACAAAACAACAATAAATAAAATAACAACTCAACAAAACGATAATGAAAACACAAAAAACACCAATAAACAAAATAAAAACACAACACAATGTAATTAAAAACTAACAAATGAACAATGAAACACTAATAAAAAGAAATGGAGAAATAACAAAGCACCACAAAAAATTAATAGAAAAGCAAATAAACATACACAGACAAAGGTTAATCATAATGTTAGTGAAATCAAAAAATAATTATTCGCTTACATGTAATAGAGGCATTACTCTCTATGATAGGGTGACCCCTAATCGTAGAAATGTTGATATTTAGCCCAACAATATAAGAACAATGATGACAAAGTTTCCCCCAAGTGATAGGGAAATAAAAAGACAAAATAAAATGGGGGAAAATAGAAGAAAAGGAAGGGGTGGCTAAGCTAACTCTAGATGCACGAGGTAAGAGGATGCTGCCTACATAGTTTTATGGATGTTAGATCCAACATGAACTTCAAGCCAAATGTAGTTCTCCCAGGAAATGGGATAGAAGAAAAGTGATGATAAGAAAACAAGATTTTATTGCAAAAGAATAAGGAAATAAGCTTGTAAAATGGTGAGTGCA
Organism: Torreya grandis; assembly: GCA_037957365.1. NCBI lineage: Eukaryota > Viridiplantae > Streptophyta > Pinopsida > Cupressales > Taxaceae > Torreya > Torreya grandis. The sequence continues at coordinate 4,546,931 of JARHVA010000504.1, read as the reverse complement.
TTCAAATGATTAATTTTAAAATGGCAAGAGTGTAAGATCATAATAAATAAAAATGCAGTACAATGTTTTTGTTCTTTTTGTCAATCATTTCTAATGTTTTTGTGTTTTTGGGACAAGTAACAAAAATAAAATATTAACAAAAGGCATAAGGAACTACTTAATTGAGGAGGTGCACATCCACAAGTAGGTAAAATAGCTAAATTGATTCCAATGGTAATTTGTGATCCTATTAAGGCAATAATGCCTACCAAATAGTAGCAAAATAATAATAGAACAAAATGTAGTGTTAGATATTCTAAAGAACCATTCAATAGGCAAAAACCATGTGCTGATACATCCTTGTTCACTTATCTATAAGAGGAAGCTATAAAATATTGTTCAAGCTAAATTGCTTTGTAGAACTCGATGTTTAGTGTGTCTAAAATGCCTATGAGTCATAGTTAGGATCATAATTGGTTAAGGGAGAAACTGTCCAGGTTACAACGGTCAAGATTATAAAAAGAATATTTTTCAAAGTAGAATAGTCTAGGGTAAAAGGAGAGAAGATAAATGCAGTTCAGAATCAGACAATATAAGGTGGAATAAAAAGATTCTAGTGGAATATAAATGATCCAAAGTGCCAATGGTTTAGGGTTACAATGGGTTAGAGTAGTAAAAGAATATTTTAAACATTAGAACTGTCTAAGGTAGTCAAGATAAAATAAAAAATGGTCTAAGATTGGATGGTCTAGAATATAATAGTGGGATAAAATGACTTCATCATGAGTTTCCCCCAAGTAAGGGCTCTTGTAGACAATCATTCAAAAGGTTATCAACCATATAATTACTTGAGATGTACAATATTCATAGGATCTGAGAGTTCTTCACCATTTAGAGTAACCATCCAATATGCCCTTGATCCATAATTTACTATGATGACATAGGGGCCCAACCAATTGGGTTGAAACTTACCCTTCTTTTTGCATTCAACATTAGTGTTCTTTTTATTCTCTTTTAAGACCAAATCACCAATGTCAAACTCCCTAGGGAGAATGAACTTGTCATAACTTATACACAATCTATTCTGATAGGCTTACAAGTTATCTAGGGTAACTAAACACTTGCCATCAAAGAGTTCTAGTTCTTACAACCTGAAAAATTTGTAATATTCATCATATTTAATATTCTCAAAGGACACTCATAGTGAAGGTAGCTCAATCTCAATCAGGATAATAGCTTCTGTACCATAAACAAGGGAGTATGGAGTGGCTCTTGTGGGGGATTAATGACTAATGTGATAAGCCAAAAACGCAAGGAAAATTTTCAAGTGATAATTACGACCAACATCATTTAAAACCTTCTTTAGGATTGTAACAATGGTTTTGTTCGATGCCTCAGTTTGACCATTACCTTGTGAGTTACACGGTGTGAATTTTTTGTGCTTGATTTTGAATGTTACACAAAGAGCTTGAACATCTTGATTTACAAATGATCTACCATTATCAGATATAATACGAGTTGGGATATCGTATTGATCAATAATATGATAATGTATGAACTTGGTAATTTACTTCTTGATGATGTAAGTGAAAGGAATGACCTTGATCCACTTATTAAAATACTCAGTAGTAGTGAGAATATGTTTATGGTCATTAGAATATTTTGGGTTAATTTTCTTGATGAGATCAAGGCCCTATGTAGAGAATGACCATGGTGTAGTGATAGCCTATAGTGGAAAATAAGGTGTGTGTATCAAATTACCATGTTGTTGATAAGTAACACACTTCTTAACATAATTAAAAACATTTGTTTCCATCTTGGGCCAATAGTAACTTGTTCTTAAGATATTTTTGGCTAAGACTAGACCATTGGTGTGGGCCCCACACATTCCTTCATGAACCTCCTTAAGCACTAACTTGGATTCTCCTAAAGATAAATAACGAAGTAGTGTTATATCATAGCCTTTATGATAAAGCATGTTTCCAATGAGGGTATAATGAGCTATGTGATGAAAAAAGATTTTTTGTCGATTATTGGAAAGGTTAGGTGGAAATACTTGGTCATGGAAATAATTATAGATTTCTTAAAACCAAGGTAGTTCAGGTGAGGGATTGGGACCAACAATGGCACATACCCTCTCTAAATATGACAAGACATGAGCAGGTTGTAGAAGATTTTCAATGATAAACTTATACTCTTTATCACTGCTAGCAATTTGTATCATGGACCCAATTGTTTCCATTGCATCAGTTGATCTGTTATTATCCTGTAGTACTTGTTCAAATTATAAAGATTTGAAGTGGGTCTTAAGATTATCCACAATATGCTTTTAAGGTACAAGTTTTTCATCTCTAGTCTAATACTAATATATAGTTTGATTTATAATCAATTTGGAATCCCCATAGACCATTAAGTGCTAGATATCCCATTATACTACAAGATGAAGTCCTAAAATAAGGGCTTCATATTTAGCCATATTATTGGTAAAATGAAAATTAATATGAAATGCCTTGGGAATCAAATCTGTGTGTGGTATAATCAATAAAATATTGGCCCCAGATACACATGATGTAAAGGAGCCATCAAAGTATAATTTCCACTATATAAGTTCATGCAATACTTATTTTATTGTCATAATAGAATCATCTAGAAATTTAGATCTAAATAGTTGAGTATTTATACTAGGGGATTTTTCAAGTTGATTTGTAATGACCTACCCTTTAATATCTTTTTTTATTATGGTACTCAACATCAAATTCACTTAAGAACATGAACCATTTGGCAATAACAATAGTTTTAATTTTCAACATATAGTGTCATAACTTTTGGGAGGTGATCACCATTGCTAAATTAGGCATATAATTATGAACACAATCCACAAATGTGTGGATCAAATAGTAAATTGCATGTTCCTTTTTTTGATTATCATGCTGGGCCAAGACTGCCCCCAGTACTTGTTTGGTCGCTAAAATATAAAGAAGTAATGGCTGTTCAAGTGTTAGCGATTTCAAAACTAGTGAGTTGGCCAAGTATGTTATGAGCTTCTCAAATGCTAATTGACACTCGTTATCCCATTGAAATGTGACCCCTTTCTTCAAGAGGTGTGTAAATGGGTGGCACTTGTCTTCCATTTTCGAAATAAACCTACAAATAAATTTAATCTGTCCTTATAGGATAGGGAGTTATTTAAGGTTAGAAGGTGGATGAATTTATACAATGGCTTTAACCTTAGTAGGATCCACCTCAATCTCTCTTTGTGACACACTAAATGCTAGTAATTTCCCCAAAGTTATGCCAAAGATACACTTATTTGGATTTAGGCAAACCTTGTACTCATGAAGTCTTTCAAAGATCCTTTGTAGAACATCAGGATGTCCAACACGTGTTCTTGATTTAGTTAGGATGTCATCAAAATTTCCTCAATGATATCATGCATCATGTCATGGAAGATGGTAGTCATAGTATGATGATAGGTGGCCCTAGTGTTCTTTAACCCAAATGGCCTGAATTTAAAATAATGTTCCCCATGGAGTGTTGAATGCAGTTTTATGTTGGTCCTCTGGAGCTATCTTGATTTGATTGTATCTTGAGAATCCATCCATGAGGGATAACATCTCATAGCCAATAGTAAAATCAATAATCATATCAATATCAGGTAGAGGAAAATCATTTTTGGGACATGCCTTATTTATATATATAAATTCAGTACAAATGCATATACCCTATGGATTTTTACTAACTGGGACTATATTTGATATCCATTTAGAATAGTCTAGTGGTCAGATGAAACCTACTCCTAATAATTTCTCTAGTTATGATTTTACCAAAAGAGCGATGCATGGATGCATGTTTCTTAATTTTTGTTTGAATAGCTTAGCACTTGGATGGACAAGTTGATGCACAACTAAATTAGGATCTAAGCCTAGTATATTGGAATAAACCCACACAAAGATATCAATAAAATCCCTTAGGATGGTGATAATGTGGTCACAATCTTTATTAGTGAGGGAGGCTCCAAGATAAATAATTTTGGTATTATCATAAGTCCCCAGGTTCACTTTAGTAGTGTTTTCTACAAGGAGTGTAGAACCATCTTTTATAATAGTAGGTAGTGTTTTCTTTCGATCCTCTTCTTCTACTTTAGCTTCTGGTCATTCTTCAAAAAGATGTAGATAATGACATAAATTTGAATATACTAGTTTAGGTAGTGGCCAAATAAAAAATATCTTAGGAAAGTTAAGATCAAGATGATCAATGACTTTTTGTTATTCCACTGTGATACTAGAACTAGCTATGGAGATAAGAATCAATGGACCTTGTGCATCCTTTAGAGATGAGCAAACTATCCCATCTAAGCATGCCTAAAACATTTTTTTGCTCAAGGGCTTGTCTTTCTCTTTACTATTTCCCTAATGAACGAGTGCCTCAAAGAGGTTTTCACTCAAGGATATTGATGTTTTATCTTCTTAATGACCAAGAAAGTTTACCTACTCTCTGAAGTAGGTAGAAGGTTCCAAGGAGAAGTCAAAGCCTTGTGTATGATCACCAATTAGTAATCCATCTCTGAGGCCCATGTACTTGGTAATAGATTATTCATTTTGGAGTTCATCAAGGGGTATGGCATACTTTTACTAGTCTTAATCAATGACTTTAAAATGACAAAGGCAAAGGGGACAATGGGATGTGATAGTTATAATAGAGTTCAAGTCAAATAGGTCCATATCAGCAAACTCATCATAAATACTATAATGGGATGTTACGTCACTGCCAAGAGTCTCATTACTAGTTGATTTAGAAGAATCACTATCGAAACACATGAGGTCACACCCAAGCAATATAAACTTGTGACCTTGGTTCATGTTAGGCCTACCTACTGATAATGGTTGAAGGATTCCTTGCTCTTATGTTCTGAGGCTTTTTCTTGTATAATTAAAATTATCCATAATTTGATTAGGGATAGGATATTTAGGATTCTAAAAACAATCAACAATGCTATTAAAATATAAGTAGTCTCCTTCAATAAAAGCTTCTCAATCCTGATTTGGTGAACTAGCAGGTATGAATACCATTGGTGGTTTTTATGTATCCTTCTTTTTTTGCTAGATCATATTGGGTTTTCAAGGGCTTTGGGAAGGTTTGGGTTTTCCAAAATATTTAGGAGACTTGGGAAACCTAGAAACATGGAAGGCATCTTTTAGATGGCATGTGGAAATTCTTGCATCCTTAATAATGACTTATTGTGCAAGGGTTATGGGAAATGGATCAACCAAAGTGGAAGTAAGGTCACTTAGGTTGATATAATTGGGTTTGGGTGGATATGAAACTATTTTTTTATTTTTATTTATGATGAATTCAAAACTAGGGCATTATTTATAATTATGAAATTTAGCCTCTAGGTGTTTGAAATATTTATAGGGCTGGAGATCGTTAGGAATGGTGACTTTGATCCCATTATGGGGGAACTTGAGGCACTTATGCAAAGTGGATGGGATGACCTATACTTCATGGATCTAAAGATGACCCAAAAACTTGTTAGAAGGCAATTTAATATCCATAATATGGCATAGAGTATGATGTGACATAGATCCAACAATGATTGGCAAACAAATATTTCTAGAAGATTCCCTTTTGGTGTTGTTGTATGCCTTGATTATGATTATTTTTGACTAGATGTCCTTTAAAATATAACCTAATCACTGTACTAGATTGAAGGACACCATGTTCAGCCCTGAACCATTGGCTATAAGCACCCACTTGATTTTATGGTTTTTAATAATCACTTTAATATACAAGGGGTTGTTATGGATAGAACCAAGAGTAGACATATCTCTCTAATTGAAAGTAACTTGTCAGAAAGGAGATAAATGTCCTACAAGTGTTTGGAATTATTTAGGGTTGATGTCTTGGGGAATAGTGGACTATTGAAGGAAATCATTAAAAATAGTTTTGTGGACTTCAGATGTATATAAAAGATCTAAAATAGAAATTTACATAGGGGTTTTACTTAGTTGGTTTGAGATACTATATGAATTTTCAACAGAAAAATGAGATGGTTTAGCCTTGACTAGTACAATGTTGAACTTTGGATCCAAAGGCACAATGTTCATGTTGGGTCTAATGCTGGAAAAGGGTAAAGGGATTTGAAGGGTAACTTACGAGCATCTAATGATTATGTAATCTAGAGTCGATAAGAAGAAATTATAATTATAAGACAAAGGTGAAAGGCCTTGGATGGTGACTTTCAAGAATCTAGTTGCATTTACATAATCTAGAGTCAGTTAGAGCCATTATAATTAGAAAATGAAGGTGAAGGGCTTTGGATGGCGACTCCCAAATGTCTAGTTGCATTTTCACAATCTGGAATCAGAAAATAGACATTATAATTAAAAGAAGTGGGTCTAGAGATAGTAACCCATGGAAATCAAGGTGCAATAGAATTGATTGAACTTGACATGGTGTTACTTAAGGAAGAGGGTGTTGACCCTATAGTGGGGTATCCAGTGTTTCATGAATCATGGGATAGTTTACAATTTTTGATAGTGATGGCAGTAACATGTTTTGTATGAATACATCCCATGGTACTATTGTAATAATAAGGCATGTTGTTGTAACCCCAGTTATTAGCATAGGTATTATGATCCTGATTATGGTCATGTTGATTATGATTTTGGCCTTATGCTTGTTGATGCTAGTTTTGCCTTTGATTTTGGTTATTTCTTACTAGTTATTGATTATGTTTAGGAAATGGGTCTTTGTATATGCCCATATCTTGATTAGTGTTTTGCATTATGTGTTTTAGTTAAATTTCACCATTTTTGATCAAATATTTAATGAGATGCCTTAATTAAACACATCGATAATGCCATGGCCAATAACATGATGGAAGTTACAAAACTCATTTGCTTGATACCAATCAGGTTTGGGTTGATCTTAGGGATGGCCTTCGTATAAGCCATACAATTAAAGTAGCTTTTTAGAATATGGCCTCAATATGTTCTCCTAGCTTGTTGAATACTCTATATTTATTGAATGCCCTTTGTGGAGGAGCCCTTTGTAAAGTAGTTAGTAGATTAGATGGGGCTATTTTCACATTTGGAGTTGGTAGATCTTACACCATTTATACATGTTTAGATTCAGTCAACCCATTCCTTACCATGCTATTATTATTGTTAAACCCTTTAGGATTCTATGATGTAATAACTTGAATAAGTGATTAGGTCTGATTAGATGTTTGAACTTATAAATAAATCTTGACAAGGACTTTAGTGAGACATGCCTTCTTAATTTATACACCCTTGTCTATTATTTCCTAGAATTTATTTGTACAAGTGAGTCATAGGTTATGAGTTATCTCAGTGTGTAGGTTTTATGCAAAAATATCAGCCAACTATTTATCTAGAAAATTATGTTGAAAGTATCTAGCTAATGTTCTCCATCACTATAGATATGCTGTGAAGCTTTCCCCATCTCATTATTTGGATTTCCATAAGTCAACCATAGTCAACTCATGTTCAATGTTGTAAGAGAAATGGTTGATAATTTTTTCGGATAAATCATTCCAATTTACCACTGATCCCATAGGTAACTTAAGGAGCCAGTCCAAGGCTTGTCCAACTAAACTGCATGGAAACAAGCAAAGGAAAAAAACACTGCTATAAGCTACCTCTTACCATAATACAAAAATGCCTGAATATGTTATCAAGGATCACCGTTCCCTTTGTATTTTTGAAAATTGGGTGCCTTAAAATGAGGTAGAAATGGGACCTGGAGAATACTTAAGTCAAATAAATTTGGACATATCTCATCAAACTTATATTTCTTAACTCAGTTTCATATCTCTGATATTGACATGATTTCTTTCATCAAATTCCAACATGTTTGGTGTATTTGTAGGTGGAATAGAATTTTGTTGGGGTGGTATGTACCCCTATTACATTATTTTGTTAGGGATATAAACCCTATGATCTACAACCTTATTTTGGTTTACTCCTTGGGTCGAGTAGGTTAACTGCTGATTCTTAGGTTGATAAACATTCCCTAAAATTCATCGTCATGAATTGTAAGTATACTACTAGTTTTGAGGAGTCTAAGGTCGGTTCACCAAAGGATATGTTACTTGAGAAGAGATTGACAAAGTGTTTTGAATAATACCCTTAATTTGTGCTGACTTTTTCATCCCTTAGTTTTTTGAAAGTACAAGAGCCTCTTGGTGATTGAAAAATGTATGCTCTGTGTTTGAAAAAACATGTTGCAAAGTATACCTGAGTTTGTTTTATTTAGATGAGATGTTAGGATATATTAATGACATGTTCTCAACAAGGGTATGATGAATTTATTCTATAAAATTTTCTTATCTTTTAGGAGCATTATTGTTTATTGAAGTTATAGCCAAAGAGTCGATTAAGTCTGTAATAAGTTAGTCTGTGTATCATTGACTAATTTTCTTGATCTTGGTATCAAGATATTAATCATTAGGCATAGAATATATGAGAGCTTAATTTCCTTTGATAGAAGAAGAAATTTTATATTTTTCAATATGAGCGAGAGATTGCTATCATTATTTCTCTTCTACCCTAACTAATGTGTGTAATTGTTCCATAGGGAAATCTGGTGGCAACCTAACACTTGATTCTATCAACCTTAGGAGAGATTCATATTTGTCTTCTAAGGTTTGATGTTCATAATAATCTTCTTTAGACATTATAATTATTGGGATACATTCAAACATAATGTAGTTATCCTGTCGATCATAAAAATTCTCTTCCTTAAAACTAGGGCCGCAAAAGACCCCACTACGAGTATACCTTTGTATCATACTTAGAAGATTATTTTATTCATTTGATAAGATTTGAAATGTGTTTTGAAAAAATTAAAAGGGTGCTTCAGATTTATTCAAAAAAATGACAAGGTAAGATGGGAATTTAATAAAAGAAGTGGCATAGTACCACACAATTATAAGAAATGGTTACGAATTTACTCAACTTTGGTGGGTTGAAATTGTCAAATTTGAAGAGGGAAAGATAACTTTAGAATCTAAAGTGCAAGATGAAAAAATAAAATTAGGCCAAAGATACGTTAATAACATAAAATTTATATACAATTATGATGAGTTACAACTAGAAAATTAGAAGGTCTTTCTGATTAAGAAGATAACAATGTGAACCAAGAAGCTCAAAATGTGAATTAACACAAGAAATCCTAAGTATAAAGCTAAAAACAAATGGAAAACACAATGTTTCCACATGGAAATAGGATGTATAATAGTCCAAGAACTTAGATCATGAGTGAATGCAAGATGATATAAGTCCACAATGAGAATACAAAGGATGATGAGTCTCGGTAATGACCTTCAATCCAAATGAGAAATCAGACCCAAATTTACTCAAACCATGTGTGAAAAACACACCAATAACACCTTAGCCTAGAACTTAGAAAGGTGAGATTTTGAATTTAGATAAAAAATGAAGGACTTAGAGATTTTTCAAAGTAGGCAAAAGGTCTAGACTCAAATGGACATCATAACAACGTCACCAACACAATTCAAACACAATGTTTTGAAATGAAGATTTTGAACAAGGTAAGAAATGATTTTGATTTGATCAACGTAATTATTATTTATTTAAATGGTGTATAACAAAGTGTTTGGTTTTATGACATGTTTTGGTTTTCAAACAATTTTAGACTTAAAAAGACCAAGCAAGTAAATGATAAAATGACAAAACACCTAAGTGTAATGTCTAAAGTCCTAAAACTAACAAGGGTGCATGATACTATTGAATTTTGTCTATATACATGCACTGAGGAGGATTTTAGTCATTAATCCAAAAATAAAATCACATGAAAAGTAGGGTTTTTACACCCCATCTTATCTCAAGATTTTGTATGACAATATGGAACTTTAGGTTACTTGCCCTACATCAATAATATGTCCATGATAAGTGGCGTTAATCCAAAACTAAATTTTTGTGCATCTAGATGGTCCTAAGTGTGGATAACATAGAAATGATCATGTAAATTATATCCACATCAACTAGCTTATTATGAAAAGGTCTTGTCCTTTTCACAACCACTACATCCATTGCTTGCTCAGTGTAGTGTGAAGTTTGAGTTGATCATATATCTTGAGGGCATCAATTGCTAATGAAGATAATTTAACCACTCAAACTACCTTTCCAATGATTGGCCAACTCAATTTATATACCCCACCATGGAGTGGGATTAAAATGATGCTGGGAGATGAATTATTAGGTCAAAATTTCCCTAGAGAACTTATGAGGAGGCTATGAACTCCCTCTCACAAGTCAAAGTACATAAAAATAAAGACAATTAAAAAGACTTTGTGGTCATTTTATGATCACCCAAACTATACAAATTTGAGGAGGGCCCTATAAAACTTATTTTCATGCCTTTGAACAAGGCATAAATGCATATAATGAGTGTTTTTTATCACCCAAGTTACCTAAAAGGGATGAGGGGATAGCATACATGCAGCACTCATTTTGCGTAAAAACAAATAATTTCAATAAGCAAGCAAGAAAAATAGAACTCTTAAGAGTGTTTATCTAAAGTGAGAGTTCCTTTTAAATCACCAAAATGAAGTATACATGAATTTTGCCTTTGTTTTAATTATTAAAATGGAGACTAAATGCATTAAATCCTATAAAAAGATGTTAGAAGTTTGAAATGAGGGTGTGAATTATTAGCACAAACTTCTAGCTTACTGTTTTAAGTCTATGTTTTCTTGTGTAGGTCGATCTCACCGTACTATGGAATGATCTCACCATTTAATAGAACATTCTTGCCATTCCATAGGTTGATTTTACTAAAATATAAAACAAATACAACATTGGTTTGTGATCTCATCGTTTAACATGGTGATATTACTAATTAGCATGGAAAACTCACTAAAATATAGGGAGATCCTACCAAAATGACAAAAATTGATTAAAAGAAAATAATAGTCAACTATTAGTTTCTAGTCTAGAGCGATCTTGCTATTACATAAAATGATCTTGCCAATCTATAGAGTGATCTCACTGATCCACAGTGCATTCTATCATTCTACAAAGTAATCCCACCAATTTATAAAGTGATCTCAATGATCCTGTAAAACACACAGGTAGATAAAAATGTATATAATTGATCTCACTGTTCATAGATGCATTCTCACCATTTCACAAGTTAATCTTGCTGAAGTTAAGGTTGATCCTACTATTTGTCTCATAAGCCATGAAAACATGAAATGATAGAAAAAGAAGTGCAAAATAGCCTCCAAAGAGGGTATGAATGCAAAATTAGAAGGTATAAAAACTTATGTGAGGTGTGAGTCTCATCAAGCATGCCAAAATGTAGAGTAGGATTATAAGATGCATTAGTTCATGCATTAGTCAATAAATCTCTTATAAACAAGAATATAGATGATAAAACATCAAGCCCACCCCCTCATGAGGTGTTGCAAATAAATTCTAAGAGCTATTTAAAGAAGGAATACTATCAAACCTTCCAAAAAATGCCCATCCTTCTAAGTACAGCCAAAAATCATGTTTTCCCCTAGATTTGGTGCTCCAAATCTATGTCAATGATGAGTAGCAAGCTTTTCCATCATTTCTTAATATGCCAATAGCTTAGGCTTATGAGTTTGATCCATTAGTGTAAATATGTGAAGCTTTGTGAAGATAATTTTGCATTATAATATTACATAATTCAAGCTCTTCTATAGAAAATTTTTCATAGTAAATTGGTATAATGGATGCTATGGTCTTGGATCACTTATGTATAACTTTCTAAAAATGTGGAGGATTAGCTATGATCGTCCATATTGAGATTAAGATGTGTGGCCATGAACTGATTCAATTTTGGAGGGATAAGTCATGAATATTTGTAGAAATGGGGCATTAATGAGGCATGTGAAGACTTAATCCTAATATTTGTTTCATTAATGGATTATGGATGCCACCCCATTGATGATGTCATAGGATGATGTAGATTTGAGGAATGCATTTTCAATTAATAGATTTTCAAGAACTTCTATGGATTTTTCACTTAGGCTCTTGATTTAGTTTAATTTGCTTAAGTGGACTTTATTAATTTTCTATAATTCTTTAGGAATATACTACATGCTTAATCAACTTGGTTATACATGTCATTTTATGAAGTCATAATTTGACTAGAGTATAATCAGAGGGTGTCCATTATTTACTAAACAACACCCGAATTAAGGCATTATGGAAGTGAAATAACACATACATGTGATGTGTGCTGCTGAATTAGACGAATTGAATGGTCTACAACATCATTTTGTGTTGTTTATATTTGACTCAAAGTGATTTGAGAAAAGATATTAATCACATAAAATGTATTGCCCCATTCAAGGATATATTAGCCTAAATTGGCACCTATACGTGACAATTTTGAACCATTTAGCATTTTTAGTGATTTTGGCTTAGATTGTGCATTGTCATAGAATGTTTCTTAGATTGAAAATTTAAACACAATAGTGATAGGAATTGGATGTCTATATTTACAAGGTATATTAGAAGCATTATACAATGTTTTAGTGTTTTGACTCCTTAGAAAGCTCATTTTCATCATGGCGTAGAAGGGAAAAGTGGAGTTTTTATTTATGACTAAAAATTTACTATATATAATATATTTAAATAACATAATAGACCTATAAAAAGACATTTTAAGGCATAAAACACTAAAAAATACTTGGTTTTGGACCAAAACCTTAAATTTGCCCTAAAATCTTTGTAACCCTAAAAATAAATAAAGCTCCTTATTTGGAATAATTTGGAAATGAATATGGAAAATTGAGAGTATTTTTAGACACATTATATCCCCTTACATCTCCACACAAAATTTTATAATCATATTGTGAGTGCAACATACTTTCTAGCTCATTCTCTCTCCCAAATTAGGCCTAATTAGCCTTCATAGGCTTAAAAAGTATAAATATTGATACTAGGAGATCCCACACATATGAAACTCTCTAAAAGTGTTTGATTTAATTTTCATACACTTTCACAAACATCCATGTCAATTTTGGGGTCTTGAGACCCTATAGAAGTATGAAAATCATGAAATCACTTTGTTCCCTAGTCTTATTTTGATCTTGTTTAGGATTGCTTTGGAAAATATGTTTGGTTTGATCATTTAAAAAAAATCTCATGAAATTTTTTGGGATTTAATAGATATAAAAAATTCCAAAGGATCTTATCTAATGATTAAAAAGTTCTCCCCTTTCTAAAACACCTAAAAAACACCAAAAATCATGAAAATAGGGTATTTAGAGAAATCTATAAAGTGACATCAGCCAAAAAAACATGTGGATAACCTCCTTGGAGTCCTCAACAATATCCAATAAGTTTTAGGATCAATATATGGTGGTATATTTGCATTTAAAGTCTATTTCCCTTGACTAGTCATAATGGGGTCTTAAATATAGTTCATTAAGGACATGGATCCAACTGACCTCCTTCCACTTGGAAAACCTTCTTGACTAACCTCCTTAGCTATAAAAAATGGTTAATTTTCCCATGCTATGTGTGAGAGAAAATGCAAGCATCTGAATTTGCTCTTAAAGTGGCTTGCCTAGTGTTCTTGAGGTTCAAGAGAGGTCTACATTGAGTTTTGGGTCTCAAGACACATTCTTACTACTTGAAAGAATTAATACACCTTTAAAACAAAACTTCACATGATTATACATGCCCTATAAGTCTTCATAACCCATATATATTCTCATGGTGTATTGGTCAAGGTGTTTAGGGCTTAGGCTTATTACCTCGTTACTAGCTGTCAATAGCTCTAAGAATCTGAATAGAACCACTAGTGTTTGGTAGGTTGATAAAGTAAACCACTAAGAGGATATAAGGCTCAGGGGTTCTATGGGATACAAGAGGTCTATAGTGGCTATCTTGTTTGTCAGCTTGTACCAATCTATAGACAAACTTGTAAACTAGGTTAAGACTAGTACAAACAAGTGCACAAAGTATGCAGGCACCTCTAGCAGATCTAATAATGGTGAAGTAAGTAGCTAAGACTAGACTATTGATTACATATACAAAAACAACAATACTGAGTAAAAAGAGCAAACAAATGAAATGTAAATCTAGATGCTAAGGCACTTTCAAGCCAAATGAAAGATGTTTTAAGAAATAAAGATGTTTTTAAGAGGATGTTCAAGAGCATTCCTAGTCTAATTTTGAGCTATCTTTCAAATTCAATGCTATTGTTTTATAAAAATGCAATGTTCTAGTTTAGCAAGAGAGGGCTATTGTATAAGCAAGTTATCTAGTTTATTTTGAGCATGCAGAGTCTTCATATGTAATATAAATGTTTCCAATGCAAGCATAATATGTAAGGGTAAATATTTCAAGCAATGAAGATATCTTGCAACCACATATGAATGCATAAAATTTAGAAACTATTCTAAATAATTCACAAAATAACTAAATCACCAAAACAAATCAAACCCTAGCATATATACTACATAAAATAATGGATTATTACTTTGCATAGCAAAGTGACCTCAAATCAAGCTTAAAGAAGATGTGCAGATGTTCTACCAACCAACAATCCAAGCTAGGAAGTAATGTAGGAGGAAGACCAAGCTATATGTAAGCTAAAGTCCAAACCAAAAGCCAAGAGTAAAGGAGGAGGTGAAGTGAGAACCTACAATGGTGTAAGAGCTCTAACCAAGTGTACAAATTAGGTGAAATTCCAAATGTAGAATATGGAAGCAAGCCACAAAGAATTAAAAACAACTAAGAGTAGAAATGGAGTCTCTAAGCAAATGTTTAGTAGTATATGGGATCTTCTATCACTAATCAAGCTTAAGAGTGCCAAGAATGAATCAAGAGAGATTCAAGAAGGCATGAGAGTCAAGGGAAGGATGAAGAATCAAGAGACAGTGTGGAGAGAGAAAAGAGAGGATCAAATGAATGAGAATGAGGCATATATCCCAACCCCTATCTTCCCAAAAACCTAAAACTAGCTATTTTTTACCATTTGGGTCCAAACAGGTGCTTTTGCACATAATCTGCCTAGGCCATGGCTTTTTTGAAGGAAACATGCAACCTAGGCCACAAGTTTCCTTCACACAAGCCACAACCTAGGTCAAACAAGGGCCTAATCTGGTTAACAGTCTCTTGAAAGGCCCCAAGGTCCTGAAAAGGCCTATCTTGCATGTAAAAGGGCCAAAATGGACTAAGAATGCATAGAGGGTAAGGATATGATGTGGGAGAGGTCTAAGTAGGTGAGAAATGTCTCAAAGTGGGATGACCAGGGCTAGTAGTCTGTATGTGAGCTGATGTGTAATCATAAGTAAGAGTAGGGTCACATGAAGTATGATTACATATGCCCCTAAGGTACAAGGAGTTGGTGTTTTACTGAACAAGGAGTGATGTGTAGTACCTAAAATCCACATTAAAGCAAAGAAAAGCAAAATCTAAAAAGATAAAATAAAATATTACCTGCACTTACCAGGTAAGGATAAAAATGGAAGAAGTTGATGACATAATCCATGGGTGAGAGTGCAAATGCTATGTAACCTAAAATATAACTCCAGCGCTAGCTCTTGTAAATAAAGGACACACATGCTATCAAATCAAATCATATTATCTAGAATGACATTCACTAGGGCATCAACCCTAGTGTTCTCCCTATGAGGGATATGGGTGAACTAGACATCCTAAAAAAAAGAGAGTAAATTCCACATCACCTCAAAGAGGGGGAGAAACTCAGAGTTAAGGATGACCTAGACATTAGTGAGTTGAGACATGACTAAGAGTGAGTCAGAGAATAACTACACATAACATGTGCCTAACTCATGGGTATCAGTCAAGGTGCCAATTATTTTGTGATACTCAATGGAATTATTTGTCTCACTAATAAGGAAGTAACCAACTACAAAAAGCTCATGGCCTGAAGCATAATTGATAACCCAAGCCACATTTGTCAGTCCTGGGTTACCTTGATTGCCACCATCGGTGTGAATCATCACTGAGAGGTGCACCATGATAGGGGTTGAGAATGCAAGACTAATAACTATTGAAAAGTGATCTCAAAGTGAAGCAGTGTAAGTGAGTTGCATGAGGAAAATGAATAATGAAACCAAACAAAAATCATAATGGTTAACCAACACCAATCATGGTGAGAGGTAGTAAGGGAAAGTGGGGGGAAATTTAGAGAAAATAAAGACTAGTCGATAAGATTAGAGCAATTTCTAAACCATCGTAGTTAGATGACAACCCTACCTGAAACCATGAGGAATAAGAGAAAGGGAGTTAGAACAAATAAAATATAGGAAATTAGAAAAATCACTAAATAAAAGAAAAACAACAAGTAACTTCTATCCTTGGGTGCCCATGAAATGGGGCATGAGCCTGGGACATCAATAGAGAACTAGAAGGTGTCTCAGGGACCAAAATGGGACTAGAACAGGCCCAAAGAAGCCTCATATTAACAAATTAATGCTACCAATATGCTTAAAATGTGACAAAACCTCTAAGACAAAGGTTTTGTAGTGTAAAATGCAAAAATGGGCAAAACACCCAAAAAGGGCCCATAAAAAGCAACAAAAAGGGGCTAAAAAGAGGGAAAAAGAGAGAAAAGAGGTCATTTTCACTCTTATTTTTACTCTAAGAGAGTGAAAAGAGAGCCCATAAACAACCAAAGTCCAATTAGAGTAAATGAGGACATAGGAGAATGTCATAGATGCACAAGATGGTTTAGGTAAGCTTTATGAATAAATTTTAGCAAATTTATTCATTTTTTTGGGGTTGGAAGGCCCTAGATGTGTTTTGACTCATTATGGATGATTTGGTGGATGAATTAGATGAAACAAGGACTCAAAATGATGGGCTAGGTGAGATAGAGAGAATGGGACCAATAGGGCTCAATTTATGCCCTGTGAGTAAGAGACAGTGAGCCCTAGGGATCCCTAAGGCATCCCAATGCAGGCCACAACTTGGTTGAACTAGGCTATGACCTGGCCTACCTAAGATTTATTTGTCTAAAAAGCCATGGCCTGGGGTAGGGAAGCCCTAGAATAGGCCTTGTGGAATTTGGAGGAGCCTGAGAGGTTCCAAAAGGGGCCAAAATAGGAAGGAAGAAAGAAAAAGAAGCTAGATAGATAAAAATGTTATTTTTTACTTGTTCTTTCTCATTTTTTAGCCAATATACTAATCCATTTGCTTGCTCACTTACTTATATAGAAAGATAGAGGAGTTATCATACTAGAGGAGGGAGGACCTTCATAGGTGAGAGAGTAACTAGCATAATGAGATGGGCTGTGCAAGGTGACCAACTGGGAGAGAATATCAATATGGTTGGCTGAGGAGGTTTATGCTTTACCTATGGTAGACTAGGATCACCTATGGAGTGGAGGACTTTGGAGACTAGTACACGTGCCCCCATTACATTAATCTAGGGATTTAGTGAATGTGTTGGTAACCACATGGGTACCAGAGAGGCATATGTTCTAGCTAGGGCTTGAGCTAGGGGTCATCCTTAGCATTGAGGATGTCTACTAACTCTACCGAGTGGCACTGATGGGTAGAGAGATGAGCTACCACCAGTACAGGATATAGTGACAACAAAGCTCTACTTGGTGGGACCCTGACCATAGTAAAACAACCACGGAGAGTAGATCACATAGTTGTCATTGAAGATACCCATTCTTAGGACAGTGATAAAAGAGACTATGGTCAGGAGGCTTTACACTAACCAGAGTATAGGGAGACTACCACTTTCAAAGATAGGAGATATCCAATATGTAGAGGGAGGAAAAAGATATGCCTGGGGCTAGTATATCCTTGATAGATTATATCAGTAACTGCATCATATTTATCACACAAGGGTAGGTAGATTGACACAACCTAACTTACTCATGTATTGGGATTATAAAAGGGTCCCACTGACACAAATAAGGACACAAATGGAAGTGATGCAACCCTATACTAGAGGAGGCCATGGCATGGGCTACATAGTTTGTAGACAGGGCTGGGCCTATGTGAACTACCTTGGATCTATATGTAGTGGGTAGTTACATCCATGATACTTATAGGTTTACAATAGGACTAGAGGGTTCTAAGGTAGATCCTTACATGCGATGGGAGGATCTCTAAGGTCCACAGGGGTCATACCATCATATGAGAAAATAGGTTCTATTAGGGTGGGAGAGATGAGCATAGAACAAGCCAGTTGGGGCTGAGCCTAATAGGTAGCTGAGATAGAGTGAGGGGTTGGTGGTAGAGAGAGGCCACCATGGTGAGGACCACCACCATTAGGAGGAATATGACCTATAGGTAGCCATAGAGGCCATCAACATTACCAAGTAAGATAAGTGTATTTTCTAGATATCACTTAATCTTTGTACTCATCCTGAATAAGAGTCGATATATGACTAACACATATGCTCTATATGTGTGTGAAGGAGACCAGCCTAGATGGACTAGATCCTAGGTGGACTTACTACTAAAGGATCTATTCCTTGATGTGGTGGCAACACCCATGATGGAGTGGGTGCCATATTTAATGATGGGGGTAAAGCCACATACTCACTTTTGGTGAGTGGGTGCATGAGCCTCACTCAAGCTAGTGAGGGTGTGACATCATATACCACAACTAGAGGTAGAGTTAGCATGGCATAAGGCATCTGTGACAAACTAGAGGGAAGTTATAGTGGAGGCTAAAGCATGGCTGGATAGAGTAGAGGTTGAGATCTATCAACTATAGACAGAGTTATCTTGAGAGGAGCCCAAAAGAGATAAGGCACCTAGAGTGAGGGTAGACCAATTGGCTACACTAGAGGAGACTATAACTCAACTGGTCGAGAGGTAGAGATTGAGATCTCCACTTGGAGCATGACTATCATAGATGGTATCTAATCATACGCTGACTAGGATATGCATATGTAGCCATGCATTGGTAGTTATTTGGGACTACGAGCCCTAGCTAATAGTAAGCCATGTGATGTACCAATTAAAAACATGTATTTTTTATGATATATATAAAATGGTTTTCTCATTATTAGCACAAGTGTGTATATGATTTTGTGTGTGACGTGTATGTTTCATCTGATATAGGCTACTAGATACATGTGATTAGATAGTATGAACTACTTATAAAGGAATGATATATACACACATATATTAACAACATAGAGGTTAGTGGTGCTATAAGAGAGGAAAGGCTCACATTACCACCATAGGCAACTATTGGATGGTGGAGCCTGATCTTATTTTAATGCCTAGTTATCGATAAGGGGGGTGTGGGGAGGAAATTCCCCCCATTAAGGTCACCATGGGGGTCTAGGAGGCGATGACCTATTTTGGAGCCCCCTTTGGTAGGGGTTTAGGGGTAGTACCCCTGAAGCAAAATTTTGTGAAAAAGACATTATAAAATATTGTAATTTTATAGTTAATCTGGATCATTTACTATTAGGTTTTAGATCTAATGGTAGAAACTAAGTGCAATTTTTCCATAATTTATAACCCTCCTTTGATATGAGGGTAGTATAATCAGGGAAAAAAAGGTGAGAGAGTGAAGAGGATATTGTAGTGGATGTATTGTAGGGTTTTCCCTTCATTTTTTGGATTGAATAATAAAGATTGGTAGTGTTTTTGTGGATGTAGGCCATATTGGGTAAACCACATTAAATTTATGTCTCTATTCTATTATGTTTTTGAATTTTAATTCTATCTTTATTTCATTATTATTTCTCTACATTCTATATTCTAAAACTGGTATCAGAGCCAAAGGTTTATTTGGTAGATAAACTTATAGGAAAAGAGGTTTCCTAGTTCAAGTGGGAGCAATGGTAGAAGAAGGCAAGTTTAAGGTCGAGTAGTTTAATGGCTAAAACTACTAGCTATGGAAGATACAAATGGAGGACTATCTATATCAGAAGGATCTTTTCCTACCATTGGGCAGAATAGCAAAGAAGCCAATGACTATTAAGGATGAAGATTGGGAGGTTCTTGATAGAAAGGCACTAGGAATAATATGACTATGCTTGGTATTGTCAATGACCTTCAATATTTTAGAAGAAAAGACAATAGATGTGATAAAGGAATTAGATAGAGTATATGAAAAACCCTCAGCCTCCAACAAGGTATTTCTTATGGAACATTTAATTAATCTATAAATGTTAGAAGGCGGGTTTGTTGCTGACCAGTTAAATGAATTTAACATGGTCACAAATCATTTAAGCTCTATAGGAGTAAATTTTGATGATGAGGTTAGGGATCTTTTGATTCTATGCTCATTGCCAAAAAGCTAGAATGATTTGGTCATGGATGTGAGCAATACTATCTCTAGCTCAAACACTTTACAGTTTGATGATGTTATTGGTCTTATCCTTAGTGAGGAAATGTGATGGAAAAGCATAGGTGAGACATCAAGTAATGCTTTGACTATGGAGAATAACGGAAGATAAAATGATAAAATAAATGACCTAGGGAATCATGGGAATTCTAAGAAGGGTAGATCTAAATCTAGAGGAACATTGGTGTATTAAATTTGTGGGAAGAAAGGACACCTGAAGAAAGATTGTTAGTTTCAAAAAGGAAAACAAAGAGATGGACAACAAGATAAAAACTAGGAAGCAAATGTAGCAGGTGATGTGTTACAAGATGCTTTAATCCTTTCTTTAGATAATATTAATGATTCTTGGGTGTTAGATTCAGGGGCTTCATTTCATACTACACCCCATAAGAAATATTTTCAAGAATGGTGAACCTTTAATTACAAGGGCTCCATTTGGGTGATGGTGAACCTTGTAAAATAATAGGAAAGGGTAAGATACAGATACAATTATAGAATGGAAAAAAATGGTTACTAAAAGAGGTGAGGCATGTTCCTAAGTTGAGAAGAAGTCTAATTTCAATAGGGCAGCTAGGAAGTGAGGGCTACATAATTACATTCACAAAAAAATCATGGAAAGCCACTAAAGGATCACTGGTAATAGCAAAAGGAGAGAAGGTAGGTACATTGTATTTATCTAATGGTGATGTTGACTCTTCTATTTATTTAGCTTCTATAGAAGTAAATATAAAATTATGGCATCACAGACTTGGGCACATGAGTGAGAAGGGGATGCAAGTTCTCCTCTCAAAGAATTTGTTTCCAAGTTTAAAGAAGGGGCACTAGTGAGAAGGGGATGCAAGTTCTCCACTCAAATAATCTTTTGCCAAATTTAAAGAATGTGGATTTGGATCTCTGTGAGCACTATTTGTATGGAAAACATAAGAGAGTTAGATTTCTCAGAGTTGGGAGGACAAAGAAGGATGAAAAGTTAGAGCTTGTGCATACAAATGTATGGGGACCAACTCAAGTATCATCCCTTGGTGGATCTTTTTATTATGTTACTTTTATCGATGATGCAACTTAAAAAACTTGGGTTTATTACATATGAAAGAAATTTGATGTTTTTGATACTTTTAAGAAATGGAAAGCTTTGGTTGAGAATGAGATAGGAAATATGTTGAAGTGTGTTAGATTAAACAATAAAGGTGAATACTATAACAAAGATTTTGATAATTACTATTCATCCCATGGGATTCATAGAGAGAAGATAGTTCCAAGAACACCACAACAAAATAGTGTGTCAGAAAGGATGAACAGGACAATCATGGAGCGTGTAAAGAGTAGGAGATTACATGTAGGTTACCCTTATAGTTTTGGGTAGATGATGTGGATACTACTGTTTACTTAATCAATAGAGGGCCTTCAAGTCTTTTTAATGGTGGCATTCTAGAGGAAGCATGAACAAGTAAAAAGGTAGATTACTCCTTTTTAAAGACTTTTGGTTGTGAAGCATTTATCCATATTGATAAAGAAAATAGAACCAAGCTTGAGGTAAAATTCAAGAAATATACTTTTATTAGATATGGAATTAATGATTTTGGTTACTATTTATGGGATATTGAAAATTGAAAAATCATTAGGAGTAGAGATGTGATCTTTAATGAAAAGGTCATGTATAGAGATTAGTTGTAGGAAAAGAAATAGTAAAAGCCAAATATAGAATATGTAGTACTTGATGAAATTACTAGAAATGAAATTCTAAAAGTGCCAAAAAATTAGAATGTGCAACAACTACAATAAGTACCTCAAACTTCTAGAAGTGTAGTTAGAAGATATACTAAAGTAGACTCCCTGAACATTACTCTCCTTCAGTTTATTATTTATTATTGACTGATGGTGGTGAGCTAGAAAGCTATGAAGAAGAAATGTAGGTAGAAACCAGAAAGAAGTGGAAATAAGGCATGAAAGAGGAGATGGACTCTTTGGTACACAACCAAAATTAGAATTTGGTTCAATTGCCTATAGGTAAAAGAGCATTTTAGAATAAATTGGTTTATAGGTTGAAGGAAGAATATGGAGGCAAAAAGAGGTACAAGGTCAAACTTTTTGTAAAGGGGTTTGCACAAAAGAATGGTATTGACTTTGATGAAATATTTTCTCTAGTAGTTAAAATGACTTCTAGAAGAACTATTTTAAGTTTGGTAGTAGTAGAATATTTGCACCTTGAATAGTTAGATGTGAAGACTACATTCTTTCATGGTGATTTGCAAGAAGAAATACATATGGAGTAGTCACAAGGATACAAAGTCAAAGGTAAGGAGAAAATGGTGTGCAGGTTGAAGAAGAGTTTGTATGGCCTAAAACAAGCTCCAAGATAGTGGTATTTAAAATTTGACATGTTTATGATAGAACAAGGTTATAGTAGATGTCATTTTGACCACTGTGTTTACTTTAAGAGATTAGATAATGGTAGCTATATTATCTTATTATCGTATGCAGATGACATGCTTGTTATAAGGTCTAACATGCATGATATAAACAAGCTAAAAAGAAAATTTGCATATTCATTTGCAATGAAGAATTTGGGTGCTGCAAAGCAAATCCTTGGTATGAGAATAATAAGAGACATGAGAAATAAAAAATTAACATTGTCTCAAGAAGAATACATCAAGAAGGTGTTAGTCAGGTTCAATATGCAAGATGCAAAACCTATGTGTATACCTTTGGGAGGGCACTTCAAATTTAGCAAGGAACAATGTCCTAAAACATAGGAAGAAATCAATTACATGACCAAAGTGCCATATGCTTCAACAATTAAAAGTTTAATGTATGCTATGGTGTGTACTAGACCAGATATTGCTCATGTAGTGGGAGTTCTCATCAGGTTTATGAATAATCTAGGAAAAAAGTAGTTTCTTAGGTACTTGAGAGGGATCACTGATAGACATTTGTGCTATGAAGGTTTAGATGTTACCTTATAAGGATATGTTGATGCAAATATGGCTAGAGATTTAGATGGTAGGAGGAGCACCACATATTATGTATTCACTGTTGGTGACAACAATATGTTGGATTTTAAAATTGTAGAAGATAGTTACTTTGTCAACTACAAAGGCAGAATATGTTTCAGCTACAGAAGCTAGCAAGGAGATGATATGGATGCATCAGTTCATGGAAGAGTTGAGGCACAAGTAGGAAGATTATAGGTTGTATAGTGATATCCAGAGTGCGATTCATTTAACAAAAAACTCAATGTTCCACTCAAGAACCAAATATATATGACTTAGGTATCATTTCAGTCATTCAATTTTGGAGGATGGTCAACTAAAGTTGGAAAAGATCCATATGAGTCAAAATCATATAGATATGCTAACAAAGGCAGTCACTAAAGATAAGATGGAGAGTTGTTCAACTTCAATAGGTCTTCAAGGGTAATAAGGAAGATGAGAAACATGCCAGGGTCAAAGTTCAAAGAAAAGTCCAAGTAAGAGTTAGAGTGGTGGAGTTGTAATAATCAGTCTCCATATGGGAGATTATTAGATGGTGGAACCTGATCTTATTTTAATGCCTAGTTCCTGACAGGGGGTGTTGGGGGGGGAACACCCCCCCACTAGGGTCACCATGGGGGTTTAGGGGGGTGGTGACATATTTTAGAGCCCCTTTGGTGGGGGTTCAGGGGCAGCACCCCTGAAGTAAAATTTTGTGAAAAATGCATTATAAAATATTATAATTTTGTAGTTAATTTGGATCATTTACTATTAGGTTTTAGATCTAATGATAAAAATTAAGTTAGTGATTTTTTTCCCTAATTTATAACCCTCTTTTGATATAAGGGAATTATAATCTAGGAAAAAAAGGTGAGAGAGTGAAGAGGATATTGCAGTGGATGGATTGCAGGGTTTTCCCTTCATTTGTTAGATTGAATAATAAGGACTCACAATTTCTGTGTGGATGTAGCCCATATTGGGTGAACCACATTAAATTTGTGTCTCTATTCTATTGTGTTTTTTGAATTTTAATTATGTCTTTATGTCTTTATTGTTTCTCTACATTTTATATTCTAACAATGACCTTCCTAGAGGGTCGCACTGGTCCTAGACATAAAATGTCTTAAGGCCAAACCCATTGATTGGGTGCCATAAGGGCTCACCTTTGAGGGTCAAGAGATGATATGCCCCATTATCTATAGAGGTAGTGATAATAAAAGGGCCAAACCACTTATGTGTGAGCCCTTCTTATAGTGCTCTTTATTGAAAATGAGGACTGTATCACCTACTTTGAATTGATGAGGGTACACTAAATTATTGAATTGGTGGTGTTGATGGTATTGGTAAGCACGGTTGTAATCAAGAGCATCCATACATCACTCATCTAATTACTCAAGCTTGGTGAGATGAAAAATGCATTCTTCCTGATCATAAAGAGATTTAAATGTCTTAAAGTATAATGAAGGGATTAAGACCTCTAAGGGAATAACATCCTTGAACCCATGGATGAGATAGTATGGGGTTTCCCTTATGGCCATTTGGAAGCTCATTTGATAGGCTCAAAGGGTAGGATAGAGCATGATATGTAAATCCCTCTTAGACTGGGAAATGATGCAGAGAAATGTCTTCTTCAAATTTTTATTTGAATATTCTACTTGCACATTTCCCTAAGGGTAATGGGTAGAGGAGAAGTAGAGCTTGAACCCAAAGTGGTTAGCTAGCTCATGCATCTTGGGGCTTTAGAAACCTAGGCCATTATCAACCATAATTGTAGTTAGGACCCCAAACTTACAAATAAGATAGTTTAAGATAAAATTGATGATGGTCTTCCCACACATACTGCTAAGAGGCATGGCCTTAACCCATTTCATAAAATATTTAGTGGCTGTGATGAACCATCGATGGCCATCCAAAGAGGTGGGTTTGAACTCACCAATGAATTCAAGAGCCTAGATCGAGAAGGGGCAAGGGGTAGAAAGAGAGTGGAAGAGGTCATCTAGGGTGTTGATAGTATCCTCTATGACTTGACATATTTTACACTTTTTAGCATATTAAACTACATCCTTAACAAGAGTGGGCTAGTAGTATCCCATCCTGATAATATGCTAGGTAGTGGATTTTCCTCCTAGGTTGTCACTAAAAACACTCCCATGAGAATCCTCCATTATGAGAGGAATATCCTTGGGGGTGAGGCATTGCATCAACACAACATCTTGATCCCTCTTGAATAAGACACCACCAATGATGACATAGCAGACAATAAGCTTATAGATCTGATAGCATTCTTGAGAAGGAGCATCGATGGGATAAGACTAGTATTTAAGGTAACAAATAATGTTTCAATACTAATCACACTTAGAAACCTTAGTATAATCAATCGAGTAGACCATCTCATCAGGAAAGGCATCATCAACCAACTCTACATTAGGGTTGGGTAGTGAATACTCAGTGAGTTGGTCAGCCATAGCTAAGCCCTTGGTGGTCTTTTAGTTGATAATGTCGAGGTCAAACTCCTAAAGAATCATGATCAAACTCATAGTTTTACCATTAAGATGTGTCTTTCTAAGTAAGTAGCAAAGTGGATCAGATTGGACAATCACATGGTAGTCTCACCCAACATGTATTATCACAACTTATTTGTAGTGAAGATGAGGGAGAGGTACTAATTCTCAACCAGAGAATAGTTGAGTTTAAGGAAAACTAGTGTGTGAGATATGTATTAAATATCTCTCTCCCTACCTAATGTCACAAAATAGAAGAGGGATTCAGTCGATGCATGCTAAAATCTAAAGGAATGAACACTAATTGATACTCAACTGGATCAAAAAATTCATCCTTAAAGAAATGAGACTTAGAAATAGGTGGTGTATGAGAATCTATAGACCCCTATGAGGAGATAGATAAAGCCTCACCTAAGAGCTTTGTCTTTTCATAGAGAAACACCCTAGGATTTAGGTCCACCTCCATGGTATGAACCTCACCTTCATGCACAAGCTGTACCATGCAAAATGTGGCTGATATAATGGCTTGCATGGTAGCAGTATAAGGATGACCAAGAATCATGTTATATGAAAGATCAAGGTCTAACACACAAAACTTGATTTAGACTATCTTGGGGCCAAATTTGACAGAGAGCTTCACATTTCCCACTCGTGTAACTGTGTCATTATTGAAACCAACATAGTTATGGCCATAATCAAAGAGTTTATTTTAATGGATCTTGAGATCATTGAATATATGTAGGGGCATGATATTAAATGTAGCTCCTTCATCAATGATGCACCACTTAAAGTGATAATCATCGACATAAGTCTCGATATATATATAGAAGCGAGCCCTCTTTACTAAGATCAAAACATCTAGCAAAGAGGCGAGGTCAAAAGATAAGATAAGGGGATGATGATGCTCATGTGTGTTGGTGTTGAATAATACTTCAACATAATCACATAATAGACCCTCACAGGAGATATCAAGCTAGTCAAAGATGAGACACCTTTGCTCAGGGCAAAGGTAAAGAAGGTCCCAAATGGAGATCCTAGCCAATAGGCCCTGAAACACCTCTATGATAGAGTAAGGACACCGTCTATCCTAGGGAGGGATGTTACACCTAAATTCAAATCTAAGTTTAGGGTTCCTTTCCTCCATAGGATGGATAGGGGGTCCAACATCACTAGTCTCTCCAACAGGGTCAGTGACCCAATTGAATCATGTGTTGACAAAGTACTCATACCCAGTAGAGGCTATGTTGATAGCAATAATAACCTTGCTACTCTTGCACTTAGATTTCCCTTTTAGGTAAGCCTAGGAGGAGTAAGAAGAGGTGGAACATCAATAAAGAGAATATGGGGCCTTAGCCTTTGGTTTCTTCTTTTTCTTCTTCATTTTCCTTATCATGGTTAGGTAGAGGCTCCTTAAACACATTTAACTTATGGTTGGGTTCTACAAGAGGATAAATTTGAGATGAAGGTGACGTTTAAGCACTAGACTTTTGGGTGATATAATTCGAATCATCATGCCCCCTCATCTGATGAAAATTGCAAAATGTGGTAGGCTCATAAGGAAATACCATCTATTATTTTGTTGTGATTAATTTAAAAGCCTTATTTTTAGTTGGATTCTTTCTCAAAGCATTCACCTTATGGATATCCTTCTTTTCCTTCTTCTTAGGAGGAGAATCAGTGATACCAATGTCAATCACATTCTAGTTATGATTGCATCAAGAGGATGACTTTTGGGAAGGAACAGGTCACATGCCCACATGTACCTTAAATACTTCAATATTCAAACACTCATTAAAAACTTCATCATAAGAGGTGGGTTCATGATTAAGACCTTAAGGTGTGTATACTAGGAATTTGACTCAAGAGAGATGTTAGTATCTTATTAGTGATGAAATAAAATCAAATTGAAAAACTAACACATTAGCTAACATACATCTCTAGGCCTAGTTACTTGGTTGAGATTGGTTAACAATACTAGTATGAAAACACAACTAAAACATGAAAGAGAATAAATATTTCACCTCCCTTGAATGATCCAAATAAGATTCTAGTAGTGGCTTGCTCAGCTTGTGCTCATGAAGTCTTCATCAAAGGAGGCTTGGCTATCTCCTCTTCTCCTTGGTACCTTGTGGCTTTGGCATGGCTTGGCTTGACTTGGCTCAATATTTTGGCATTATAACACTAAGTTTGGCATGTGAGAGATTCTTGTAATACCAATTTGGCATGGTATAATTTTTACATTATTCAATTTTCTTGAAGATATTTTAGAATAATAACTTTTCACCAAAACAAGCTTAGAAATGATGGTCATGGCCTCTCTATTTATAGATTTTGGAAAATGGCTAGAATCAACATGAACCATCCATCTCAAAATTGAGATGTGTGGCTAAGGATAAATCTAAATATTAAATTCATTATACAAATATCCCCATTTATATTTGGGATATAGGGGCATTTAATAGGCATGGAAGGGCTTTGATGAGGCTTGGGAGGCATGAAAGTTGATATTTGTGGCATTTATGGCCTAGGGATGTCTTCCCAAGAACTGAGGTCACCTGATGATGCATATGTTCAATATTATTTTCTAAAAATAAGTATTCAACAATTTTTCATGGAATTTTTAATTAGTCTCTAATTTGGTTTAATTATCTCTTAAGCATGATTAAGTAATTTGTGCATAAATTACTCAAATTGTTCATAATGCCTTGTTATTGGTCCAAAATTTGACTGGATTAGAATTAGAAGTCAATTTTAGATGCGTTAGATCCATTATCCCTTTTAAGATGTTACCAACACCAAATAAAAAAGGCACATGTCTTGTGTAATAGATTTGATAGAAAAGAGCAATCTAGAGCACCCAGGTGTAAAATTGGCATTTTGACTCAGAATGATTTGATCAATGTTAACTGGCCCATAAATTTCACTACCCCATTTAGGGATACCCTACCCAAAATCAGAACTTGACTATATCATGTTCAAAGCTTTTAATGTGCTTTAGTGTTTTTAGGCCAAATTGTGTATTTTGGTAAGAATTGGTCAAAAGCATGATTGAAGATTATCGATGGCTAGATTTTGGTGTCTATAGTTTTCCCCTATTTAGAAATATGTTGCAAACCATAGCCAACACAATGTCTTCTCAAATAATGAGAGATGGATTGTATGCCAAAAAAAAGATGATGATCGAAGAACAAAGCTCCACATGGTATTTGGGAAGCCTATGATGATGCCCCTTGAGGGAGCGGTCATCACATTTATTGATGGACTGTCTCTCAAAAAGAAGCAAGAAGAAAAGTAGAATTAATCCATGGTTGAGATTAGTCCAAATGAGAAAATTCTTGCATTCATTGATTTAAAAAAGATGTTGATTTGCCCAAAGGTGGTTATAATCATGGATAAAAGTCAATAATAATTTTCCCATAGGTGGTTATAATCATTAAGAGGACCTAAATTTGCTAATTATGATTTTGCCCCAATTAGGGATGATTAACAAGCATGACTCAAGGATATAACCTAGAATATAGATTAAAGATGAGTGGGTGCAAAGTGAGGAAAGAGATGAAAAGAAGAATAAGATTGATCAATGTGAATGATTCCATTGTACCTACCAACAAAGAAATGCTCATCCTTATTCGTAATGATACAACTAGAATGGGC